>JACGAQ010000010.1:600000-984170 GCA_014119065.1 Orius insidiosus | reverse complement strand
TTTGCTCCGAAAAACAGTTTTACCTATTTTTATGTTTAAAAATCCCGTAGAAACATTAAACGGACGGCTGGGAGGTAAAAGAGGCTCCATTTGGGAATGATTGGCGTTATATCAGCTTTATAAGTGGATTAGAGACTCATCCAACGACGCCTCCTCAAAACCAATTTTTTTTTTTTTTCTCTCTCTGCGGATAAAGTCGAGGCAGGTACTAAACCAATTAGGTAACCTTTAAAACCCCTCCTCTCCCGCCCTACTTCCCTATAATCTCGTTTCCGGAAACACTATAAAAATGGATGAAAAATACCCTCCTCTCGAGATTATTAATTAAAACTTGAACGTCATCCACTTTTACCTACCGGATTAGTTAGAGACTTATAAAAAATAAAATAATAATGAAAAGAAAAAACCTTTTCTTAAAATTTCAGATCGAATTTTCTTCTTTTGTACTTCTTTCACCTTATTTCCATTACCTGAAAAATAAAAAAAATAAATTTTTAATACCATATTTTTATAATCCAGATTTACTCTTTCTTAGCCATCTTGAATTAAAAAATTTCCAATTTCGGCATAAAAGAGAAAGGATTTAAAAAAGAAAAATTTAAGTAAAATCAGTAAGAGCTGTGTGGGAAAAAAAAATTTTCTATTAGGAAAGGCGATAATCCTCCGCCCCAAAAGTTAAAAAAATTTTGTGAGCTCTCAAACCCCATATTTCAAGGTAGTTTTCTTGGAAATTTTGTAGGAAGTGGGTGGTGGTTTTCTAGGAAAGGCGATAACTCTCCGCCTCAAAAAGTTAAAAAAATTTTTTTGAGCTCTCAAACCCCATATTTCAAGGTGGTTTTCTTGGAAATTTTCTGGAAAGTGCGTGGTGGATTTCTAGAAAGGCGATAACTCTCCGCCCCAAAAAGTTTAAAAAATTTTTTTGAGCTCTCAAACCCCATATTTCAAGGTGGTTTTCTTGGAAATTTTCCAGGAAGTGCGTGGTGGTTTTTTAGAAAAGGCGATAACTCTCCGCCCCAAAAAGTTAAAAAATTTTTTTTGACCCCTCAAACCCCATATTTTAAGGTGGTTTTCTTGGAAATTTTTTAGGAAGTGCGTGGTGGTTTTCTAGAAAAAGCGATAACTCTCTGCCCCAAAAAGTTAAAAAAATTTTTTGAGCTCTCAAACCCCATATTTCAAGGTGGTTTTCTTGGAAATTTTCTAGGAAGTGCGTTGGGGTTTTCAGGAAAGGCGATAACTCTCCGCCTCAAAAAGTTAAAAAATTTTTTGAGCTCTCAAACCCCATATTTCAAGGTGGTTTTCTTGGAAATTTTTTAGGAAGTGCGTGGTGGTTTTCTAGAATAAGCGATAACTCTCCGCCCCAAAAAGTTTAAAAAAATTTTTTGAGCTCTCAATCCCCATATTTCAAGGTGGTTTTCTTGGAAATTTTCTAGGAAGTGCGTGGTGGTTTTCTAGGAAAGACGATTACTCTCCGCCCCAAAAAGTTAAAAATTTTTTTTTGAGCTCTCAAATCCCATATTTCAAGGTGGTTTTCTTGGAAATTTTCTTGGAAGGGCGTTGGGGTTTTCTAGGAAAGGATAACTCTCCGCCTCAAAAGTTAAAAAAAAATTTTGAGCTCTCAAACCCCATATTTTAAGATGGTTTTCTTGGAAATTTTCTAGGAAGTGCGCAGTGGTTTCCTAGGAAAGACGATTACTCTCCGCCCCAAAAAGTTAAAAAATTTTTTTGAGCTTTCAAACCCCATAGTTCAAGGTGGTTTTCTTGGAAATTTTCTGGGAAGTGCGTGGTGGTTTTCTAGAAAAGGCGATAACTCTCCGCCCCAAAAGTTAAAAAAATTTTTTGAGCTCTCAAACCCCATATTTTACGTAAGGTGGTTTTCTTGAAAATTGTCCATTTTTACAGGATTTTTAGCATCCCAATTTTTCGAAACCCACAGGCTACAAAAAAAGTTTTTGAGCTCTCAAACCTGTGGGAAGGGGGATGAACCGGGGCCTGCCTTTGCTGCTTATCCTCCCAGAAAAATGTAATTACCCCATTTGGGATGTCATGATTATGATCGATGACCTTGGTAAATACTAAACAAAAATTCATAGTTTTCAATATATTGACTTCAAGGATTTTAATATAAGGTAATAAAACGCTGCAATATGTTATGCAAATTCGACATAAGGGTTTGTTCGAAGGTTGAGTGGGGAGGATTGGCCCCCTGTTGAATAGAAAGGGAACTTAAAGAGAAGGGAGGCCTTGAGGCGAACGAGAGAGAGGGACGAAATCTTGGAGAGGGAAACTCCTCGCTACTTCTCGACATTTCACAATGACTTGTGTCAGGGTCCTTTTATGCGATGTGACGTCGAGATAATGGCGATGGTGGCGGGGGATTTCCCACTCGGAGAATCCTCCCCTGAGAAACGAACGTTTCGGGTCCCTACGAATGGAAAGGGACTACGGAGGCGACAAAGTCTTGGGAACATCAACGGTGAATTAATTAGGGCTTCCCTCGGGCTAATCCGTCTGAATTACTGCAACCTTTCCCTCCTCCCCCTCGCCATTCAAGTTTCTCCTCTGCTAAGTAACTAGTTTGGATATTTCGAAAAGGCAAATGAAACAAATAACTAATTAATACTAATTGGCAATCACCCTAATAAATTAATTTTATAAACAAAGTTTATCTAGTTTTCCTGTAGGTAGAATCGACAAGCGAACAAAGGAGGTGACGACCTTGAGAATCAGAACCGAATGTGCTGCGATCTATCAAGTAATTATGAAAACAACGTTCCGTTGTTTGTTGTCTAATCCCCCTTAAGGAGTTCTGACGATTTTCCGATCAGCTTTATGTAATGGATTTTACAGGAATTAATAGGGTGAAGGATGATCAATCTTAGTTGTTTTTAATGAGTCATGCGTTTAATTAGACAAAACCTTCTATTATTATACAAAGAGGTTATAGGTAGAACTTGTGGAAAAGGAGGTGTTCAGAAGAGTTAGAAAGGGGGTGTTTGATTAATGATTCGCGCCAGTTTGTATAATAGGGTTAGGTGGGACGCTTCCAGACCCGCCGCCTCCCCGACCCCCATTGACAACTTACAAATGGTCAGGGCCCGGGCAAATTGTTGACAGTCCCTGTATAAATCAGGTTTCCGGTCCTTCTAACCCTTTTAAATTCTGTGTGTAAAACCTTGGGAGGATTTCACTCGGGTTCATTTGCTTTATGTTGGGGATTTTGAGTAGCGGGAGTCGTTGAGTTTTGCGGTCGTTTTAGTTTTTGCTCCCACCTTCCCAAAATAGATGAGCTAAACATCAAAAGGGTTTCGGCGTAATAAAACTGACTGAATTAGCTTTCTTTTATTCTCAAGAGTGTAAAATTTAACAACTCCTCCACCTATGAATTACTTACTCATCATTTCTGACAAAGAGGGGTAGATTTCGCTGAGTTAGGACAAACGGGTTTTTTCGAGTTGAAATTTTTCATAACAAAAATATTTATTGATCCTCAGGGAGAAGGAGTTTCCGTCACTTTTATGATCTTCGTGAAGTCGAATGGCCAGGTAAGGTATATCGTACCTCCGCTCTACGAGATTTCCCGGGTAGGGGGTAGCACATTTCAATCTTTAGTGTCGTCTCCAGCAAAAAGGGTCAGATTTTGAGGAGAAGACGCGGACATTGCCTATTAGAAATAGCACCGAGAAAAGAAGCCCACTGAGAAATACTCGTGAGAATCCTGCAAAAGGATGTTTGATCTGTCTGAAGAGGTAGGTGATGCACAACAATATGGTATAAAGGGAGTTTTTTCGGCCGAAAGAGCTAGAAAATCAGTTTAAACGCGGAGAAAATACAAGTTTTGACGCTTAAAAAACGAGGAGAACCACAGAAAAGTACTGGTTTGAAGAGCTTCCAACGAAAACTTCATAAAAGAGAAATAACAATATAGGAGGGAAAGTATATGAGGAAGTATATAGGGGGAGAAGTATATGGGAGGGAAGTATATGGGAGGGGAAGTATAACAGAGGGGGAAGATAACGGAGGGGGAAGTATAACGAGAGGGAAGTATAACGGAGGGGAAGTATAACGGAGGGGAAGTATAAGGAGAGGAAGAATAAGCAAGGGGAATTTTTTTTTTTTTTTCGAAAAATTGTCTGGGTTTTCCTTATTTTTGCGCTTTTTTTTTGAAAAATTTTCTAAGTCTTTTCTTCTAAAAATTTTAAGGGTTTTTTTTTTTTTTTTTTTTTTTTTTTTTTTTTTTTTTTTTTTTTTTTTTTTTTTTTTTTTTTTTTTTTTTTTTTTTGAAGTGTCAAGGTAGAAATAATGGGCTCTTTGGCTTAGGGATGTGCCTCTCGTAATGGGTAGAAGTACGAAATTTCTCCCTACTAAAAAAAAATAATAATTAAAAGTGGCAATTTTTTTACACCAAAATTCTTAAAAAATATAAGGAGTAATTGGTGAAAATTCGGTGAAAATCGGATTAACGGTTCGGCCGCAGCGAATATTTTAAAATTTCAAACAGGCATAATATCTCCGCCATTTTCAAAATTCAAAATCGCCCTCGTTACATTCTTTTTCACAGGCTAAAGAAATTTGTGTGAAAATCGGATAAAAACTGTAGCCGTAAAGTGTTCCGGAGAAAAATGCTACGGCCGGCCGGACCCCGACAAAGTTGAGATCGGTGTAGACCCATATTCGAATTTTTCCTCCGGGGTCTGGAAGACCCTTCCCCAAAAACCCGACGTGGAGGGTATCACAATACCTATTTTAAGGAAGTTAAAAACATGATGTATGAAAAGGGGTTTTGAAGGTCGAATTTTTTTCCTTAATTTCTAGAGAAATTTCCTTTCCTCACTGTAATTTTTATTTTTAAACTAAAGTACCCTTTATTTATAAAAAGTAATTTAATAAAAGTGCTTGGTCGATTTTTTATGAAAAAAGTGACTTTATTAGCTGTAATAACAGTTTCGTCTGGTGGAGAAGTCGGAGAACGATTTTAAAAGGAAGAAGGGGAGGTATTTTATTTTCACTCTTGGCTCTTAGAAGCTATGTAGGTGACAAGTACATACGAGCGGGATTTAAAACGTCGCCGGAAATAACAGGTGTCTGAGAGCTCTTTAACCTATCGCGACAAAAATACGTACGAAATATTAAAATATTTTGACGTTTTTATATGGAGAAAGCCCTGAGGGGCAATAAATGGAAGGATTCTGTCTGGTTGAAAATGCATTATCGGCGTTCATAATTAAATAAGACGTGTCGGGAGAGTTGGACAAAACAAAAGTGGATGGTGGTGAAGTTGGGAGTTGGAAACAAAGCCTCTCGACGACTCTCCTCGTCCATCCACTCAATTCGAAACCAAACCACTTTTAAGCAATCGCTAGGGTTCGAGTGGTCGTCCCTTTTCCCTCCTCGCGCTTAATCTAATAAATAATCAGATGTTGTAATAGGATTATGAGGTGTGGGGGCGTGTTATCCGCTTAAAAGGAACAACTTGGGAGTGCGGTGGCTTCTTTGGATTAAACTCCCTATCTTCCTTCCCTTCCAGACATAATCCCCACCTCGACACACTTAAATTTTCAAAACGCTTTCACTCTAAATTCCATAAATTAATCCTTCAGAGAATACCAAACAGAGCGTGAATCGTTGAAATTTCAAAGGAGCTCTCGGACGGACCCCTGTGATCTTGTCGATCTCAATTGTTTTCCACCGATGGGATTAAGGGGAAGTGCCGCCGTTATACGCTCGAGTGCAACTGGATATATTTAGGACCCCGTACTCCCGGATTATCCTATATCCTGCGACTGATCGGTTTAGCCCTTGGGATAGTGAATCTCCCAGGCACTATTCATTACTGACACTCTCACCATGTGTTATCCATCAACTCTCCCTATCGCCAAATATCCATCGCATACACCCATTTTCCACCTGGAAAACATAAACCAAAGCTCCAAAATTTTAAATATTGTCTTCAAAAAACCCATCAGCTTTAGTGCTTCAGTTTCTATCAAAAGCAAGAGCAGCGAGGGGGAAAAAGAAGTAGTGAGCAAAAAGAAAAGATGTAGTAAAAGACGAATTGAAAGTCCAAGCAATCAAAGATTCTTGAGGCATTATTCAAAATACCGTTTACTTTGCTAATTCCTAGTCAGAATACCCTTTTAGAGTAATTTGGAATTAAATGATGGTTGTGGCTCAAACGTTTACTTAAGCGGTCTGAGTTTTTAGTAATTTTGTTTTATGTTTTGCCCATTAAAAAAACAAAAGAAACAAAAAACATCTGCGGGTTTTCTTAGAAGTTTCTTGCTTTTTAACTCTTTTAATACCAAAAGACATTACACAATAGGGCGTAGCCATTTGCGAATGCAAATTTAAGAAATAAAGCCTTTTTTTTCCCTTCCCTTTTTTTTATTTCTTATGAACGTGTACGGAACAGGCTTTCGAGCGGGCAAATTATTAAACATTATTTTTGCAGAGGGAGAAAGTATTCCCGACGGAGTGGCAATGGTGTGACTTATAAGCCCTTTGGGCTCCCCTCACGTACACCGCCAAGTCTATAAATTTGACAAAATGGCCTTTAATACGAGCACTAAAAAGTAGCTGGCTCTCTCTCGTCGAGGACCACGTGAAATCGTTAGTGAAATGGGCCTCGTGTGGAAGGGAATGCTGAGCCAAATCCTCTCCTATTAGCCCACCTCTCAATATGTTTAGTTTAATCCAGGGAGAAAGAAAAAAAAATCTACATCAGGTGATTATAAATTGTAGTTTATAAAAATGGAGCTTGATTTTGAGCTTCGACATCAAGGGATTTTTAGGTTTCTTTCAACATTTATTCACGTTTTAGCGGAAGCGCATTTTCTCTACGCGAACATCAAGCATTACGAGTTCAACATGCAATTCGCCGATACGCCTTTTGAACGGTTTGGATATCATTACAAATTTATGACGGCCTGGGGGAGTGTAATACAGTCATTACATTATACGTATTCCCTCATATACGATATCGCGAAATATCTTTCACATTTAAACGAGCCGCCTGATTTGATGGTTCAAATCCACGCTTATTTGAGATCAAGTTTCGCTTTTCCGATCGCCCTTATCACCAGTGTGACATTTTGGACTTTCTTCATATTAGACCCGGACACACTTTACAGTAAAATCGATGAAGCACCTCCAGTCTATCTCCGTCACATGCTCCATACGAACGCAATCCTTTTTCAAATCGTCGATTTTATTTTTTGTAAATGCAGCTATCCGAAAGATATCGTCTGCGTTTTGATCGTCCTTTTCTTCTACGGTTCGTACGTCGGTTGGATGTGCATTGTCAAATTGGTGACGAATCAATGGATGTATCCTTTCTTCGGAAGAGTCTCTTTCATCAAAAAAATAATCATCTTATGCGTCTTTTTCATCTGCTTCTACCTCTGTTACAAAGTAGGACGAGCTTTCAATCAGTTCTTGTGGGACGACGGGCCTTACGAGGTTCCAAACCCGGTGGAAGAAATCATCGCTGAATCTTCGCAGATTTTCCTCAGCCCTCCAAGGACGACCGTTGAAGGCTACGGGTCGAAAATTTCACGCATATTTTCTGGCAAAAATATTAACGAACGGAAATAAATCATATGTTTATTAAACCTTGTGAAAATTCATACATTTAGAAAAATATACTAGGATTTTGACTTTTTGGGGTGGTTGCTTGGCATTCTCCCCCTTTACGAGCTGTTTGCAACGGCTTGATAAAAGGAAACCCTTTCGAGAACGCGTCTGACGCCGGATTCTTTGCGCTACTGGCGCAGCACTTTTCGCCTCTCTTTGCCCATCACTTCTCCCCGACAGCAAAGCACAGAAAGCGACGAGTGATGCGATCATCACGTAGTTCATTTCTTCCCCAACAGATTGCCAGTTTCTGCATGTCGCTAGAGCCACGGGAAACGAAGGTATTAAATTTTTTAGAGAGGCTTCCCGCTGTTGCCGCTGGGCAACTAAAGTAGCCTGCGGTCTCGAAAGGGTTAAGTTGCTCTATTTAGACCCTGAAGGGATAATTTTTTTCCTCTCAATACTAAATCTCTTTAGCTCACTTTGCTTAAACTAAAATACACATTTTTATATGTGAAAAATTACATTTCGAGGTAAAAGGGACATTTATCGAAATTTTTCTTATTTTGGTATGACTCATCTCAAAAATACCAAGGAGAGCTTAAAAATTTAAATGCAAATATCTGACACGAAGTTCTTGTAATAGGATTCGATCCTTCATCCGTGGGAGCACTTTTGAATTTTTCATGAAGCAAAGTCTGGTTAGCGGGTGTATTGTCTCCGTCCCTTGATGAACCACTTCAATCCACGTTGATGCGTTTTCACCCTCGTATGGGGAAGGAAACTCATATCTTCCGATACCCAAAAGGAGCTCCCCAAAAAAAAGGAAGCATTCTTCCACTTCATTCGGTTAAATCCGAAAACCCTTTTCGCCCCTTTAACACCCCCCGACCGACGGCTTCTAATGGGATTTCGCGTCGGATGCACTTAAACGAATCGCTCGACATAGTTTAGTGTCTCCGACCTAGAGAGGAATCCCGTTCTATTCCAAAGGCACTTGAATAAATTAAACATAACCCTTCATTACTATTCGAAATTGGCTTAAAAGGAACTATTTTTAAATTAAAATTGCCCCACAAAAAAAAAGAGCTTTTCTTGCGAGAGGAAAAAAATGATACATCGTTATCTCTAATATGAGCGTTCCCGCGTTTTTCCACAACAAGCTTTGCCCTTCATCAAATCTCAATTACGGATGAGGCGAAATTTATAAATCAGGGAAAACGGCGTTATCTTTTGTAAATAATCTCGAAAATAGACGGCGAATGAACGAGATTTACATGTGTGTGTTTCCGCAAAGATTGATGCCCTATAAATCCAAGTTTTGTTTTGTTTCCTGCAGGGAGGATTTTCCACCCCCATCCAAAACGCACGGGGTTCAGGAAACGTTTCTGATTCACGACCTCCGACATCCCAGCGTTTCAAAACGCGTGAAAGAGAGGGGGGGGGCTCTGACGTAGTCTTGTCACCTAATTTATTCAGATTTATTCACAGTCTCTCGTTTACAATGAAATTAAAATCCTGTTTGGATCAGAAACGAAGGGAAACGTTCGCCCGTTCTAAAATTACGCGGTCCCAGAAATGGCTCGGGTTCATGAATCCCTGATACACATTAATGGCATAAACAATAGAATTTCATGAAAATCACATATTGCAAACACGAAATTCATGTTACCTCATCTATTTATAATAAGTTCATAATTGATATTAATTCTGCAGTGCCCTTTGTTTTAATCAAGTTATATTGTCTTTCTTTTTGGACTTCAGGGTGTTACGCTCAACTGGGCAAGATCATTCAAATTATAAAATGGTCATTTCAGAAGGTATTCAATCGCTAAGAATGAAAAAGGCTTCGCCTTGGGAAAGGGAGCTGAAATTGTAAAAATCGTTAATTTACTATCTAGAAACAACAACAAAAAAAGTTGTGGTTGAGCCGAAGTCGTCAACGAGCTCATCACGAGTAACCGCTTGGGTCGAAACCTCTACCGTTCTAACTAAACCCCTAGGAACGAGAGAGGTCAAAAACTTTTTCTCACCAAGAAACTTTAACCGAGTGCTACAACTTCCACCTGAAGTGTTTTTATTCTACCCCCTCTCCCGGCACTCTTTTCTCAGAAATACCATTGTATTGTTCAACTCTCGAAGGACTTTTGGTGTAGGATTTTTTTTAAAATTCCAACTTCGAGATCGACTGTTCACAATGGGCGCGCAATTTGCGAAATTGTTGAAAACCCCTCGAGAGAAGTGGCCATTGTGGTTTCTAATAGGCTACAATAATTACTGTTGATGGGAGAAAAGCGCCATTACCTAAGAGGAGCTGGCGATCCGACCATTTTCTGCGGAGGGGACAAAGCGCTTCTGCCCGGTGTCATTAGTCTTCTCTAATGGGTACCTATCAACCCATTTTTTCCCACCGACCCCAACCGCGATAACGCATAATTGAGATAAATGTATTCATACTCGCTTTTTTTTTTAATTGCGCGAGGAAAAAAGTCCACTACAAAAGGCGTGGTTTTTAAGTTTTTAGGCTTGTTCTCTCAGGATTAGTGTTCGGCTTTAGCGAAAAGGGCCGGCATCCCCGCCTTCCTTTTAGAGAAAGACCTACCTTTCCTCGCTCAATAATTCAGCCTGTCCGAGAGAACGGAGTGGATGTTGCAGATAGAATCTGCAAACATAATTCCCATGACGTCACTCCCTTGTTTGTTTATAATTAGAGCAATATCAAACAATGGTCACCTTCTCTTGTTTAAATTCTATTTATTTTATAAAGCACATAACAAAAACAGTCCAGATATGTTTTATTAATAAAAAAATGTTAAGAATTTTCTTATTCTCAAGAATGTTCTTTTATGACATGGTAGAGTAAAAAAGAAAATATTTTCTTGGGTTCGGGAAAGGTTGTTTTAGAGGAAGCCACCTTCCCTAAGATTTATTTCAACATCCACTACAATAAAGAAATATTACCACGAAACTTAAATTCACTATATGGAAACACTGGCGTTGAAGATAAGGAGGACATTGATGATAAGAACGGAAAAAGTGGCGACCTCATAAGCGCATAAGTCAGATGGACGTGAGTTTCGCCATTTTAATTGAGAAAAGTGAGTCGAAGAAGAAGTGGGCGAAGGCTGGAGAGAGAAGAAAGTTCAGGTGTCCTTGAACCTCCTTCGACTCACCCTTTTCAATTGAGGCGCTCCGGGTACAAAGGGCGAACTCGACATCGGACAAATTTTTTTTAACTTCCTTAAAGAAGTTATTGTGATACTGATACCCTCGACGTCGGGTTTTTGAGAAGGGTCCTCCAGTTTTTTTTTTTCATTTTCAGATTCTAGACCTCTTGGTGAATACACCCATATAATTTTTATGTTGAGTTCGCCATTTTTTCCCCTTTAAATACGTAAAAACCGAAACTTTAAAATGCGAATATCTCGAAACTACGTTTTGTCGAGTACGCCCTTCGTACCCGGAGCGCCTCAATTGTTCTTTTACATGTAGCAGACGATAGTTTCTAAGAGCGCTGAAAAGGCCGCAAATTAAAATATCAATCGAAACATCATTGCATTCACTGCTGTCCGCCTTATTCTTAAAAACTAGGACAGCTGGCAGGGAAGGTTTTTTTGGCCAGAAATTTTTAAGATTTGGGAGTTTGCTTACATTTTTTGTTTGATAAAAATGTGATAGGTTTGAGATCCGTTTGAAACATGTCCTAGAATAAATATTGATCATGCGTTTGGGAGTTAATGCGCTCCTCTGTATGCGAGTGTGTTAACGTGAGCCCTGTAGGTATGCGAAATTGTGATTGTTGATTTAGCCGATTGTTTACACGGCTTCCGTCCATCTCTGCTCCGCCTAATTAGAGAGGCGTTTCTCCCAGGACCTTTCCTACCCCGTTTTCCTTTTTTTTAGTGCGGTAGAAAAACCGCGCGCGTCGGGTGAGATTGATGTTTGTTTCCCGGGAACTCCGAATTTATTTACGCTTCTGGGTTTTATGGTAGTGATGTCCGGAGAGGGCGGACCTATACACCCAGTACACAGACCCGTTTCACGAGCTTTTTTGTGACCGGACACGACCCACTTGGACGCTCCCACAGCGCTTTTCAACTTAAATTATTCCCTCCTGACGAATTTATACGCAGGGAAATATTTATACACTCCAAATTTAAGCCGGAAGGTAGACCCACGGATCCTAATTTGCATTTCCCTTTGACGAAAACAAACATAAAAAAATATTTATTTTCAAATAATTTATTATGTTTTGTATAAACAGTTTTTAAAAATTGTTTTCATTCGACTTAAATTTTTTAAACCCCTGTTTTTTTATGAAGCAAAATGAATGAACCTAGTTATAAGGGTATGCGGGTATTTACTGAGAGGGGGAGCCATTTTAACAAAAAAAAACGCACTCAAAATTCTTTCATCGTACTCAAACCCTCCCACCCCATCTGCGAACCCCATCGACACGTGACCAAAACGAAAAGTGAATTAGCTATCTATGTAGTTTGAATAAAATATAACAACCGTTTTATTAACATTTTATGCAATTGAAAAAAAAAAAATAAGGGTACGTTATACTACTTTTTCTTTGAAGTTTTGATTCAATTGTGCGAAAAAATTTTTTCTTCCCCTTTTTGATTGTGCTGCAATCTAGTAGAAACCATCATATCTAGACAAAGGTGAATACCGTAATTTTATGAAGTTTTTTTTCTCCCAATTTAAAAAAAATTTACTGTGGTTAGGAAAAAACTTTCTTAGCGTTTAGCTTTTTAAAGCACTTATAAATTTAAATACAAACTCTTTTTATCAAATTTTCCTATTTTGATCTTAAAAATTAATATTAAACAATTGAGGCGCTCCGGGTACGAAGGGCGAACTCAACATCGGACAAAAAAATTTTTTTTTCATTTTCAGATTCTAGACCTCTTGGTGAATACACCCATATAATTTTTCTGTTGAGTTCGCCCTTTTTTCCCCTTTAAATACGTAAAAACCGATATGCGGCAAAGCTCTAACTGCGATATCCGAGCGGGTACGAAGGGCGAACTCCACATCCTAGTCCACAATCCCCCCACTCCTTTTCCCATTCCAGGGCATGACTTTTCTGTTGAGTTCGCCCGTAACATAAAACTTTAAAATGCGAATATCTCGAAACTACGTTTTGTTGAGTTCGCCCATCGTACCCGGAGCGCCTCAATTGACGTTTTTTCTAACTTTCTACATTTTATTATTTTTGAAAAAAAAAATGTATTTTTGTAAATGGTTGTATTCAAAGACTGATTAATTTTTTTTTTTTTAACCAACAGTATCCTCGTAAAATTGGAGCAGAACTTCAAAGAAAAAAGGGCAGTATTAAGTTTAGTGGTATAACGGACCCTTAACGGCAAATCATTTATTTTATTAATTTATTTTTATCTATTTTAATAAAAAGGCAAACATTGATGACATCAAAGCTTTAATTTTGATATTTTTCTGTGTGGTTGAAATATAGAGAAAAGAGAGAGAGACGTTTGGAGACGTTTGATAGAGGGCGAGGTTCTAAGTAGAAAAGAAATACGAGGGGCATTCCTTGTCTGGCGTGGGAGGGAAGGAGATGAGAGCTGCCTGTCAGACAGATATACCAGACCGAACCAACAAGCTATTGCTCTTAGCTCCTCATTTTCCCCATATTTGTTCTCTTTCTTTTATTTACTTCTTCCCGGTCCTTTTCCAAGTTTTATTTATAAAAGGGGTCCGAGAGCCCTCGAGGACAAGAACGTTCATTACATTAATAAGGCCCTTATGAGTTCGCTAAACGTTCGGAAAAAATATAAAATTCTTAAAAGAAAATTCTACAGGTCTGCAAACATTGAACGAAAATGCTAGAAATGCCTAAGTCATCTAAAAAAGTACTGGTTTGAAGAGTTTGAAAAAGAAAGAACAATATAGGCAGGGGAAGTATAACGGAGGGGGAAGTATATGGGAGGGGAAGTATAAGGAAGGGGAAGTATAAGGAAGGGGAAGTATAAGGAAGGGGAAGTATAAGGAACGGGAAGTATAAGGAAGGGGAAGTATAAGGAACGGGAAGTATAAGGAAGGGGAAGTATAAGGAAGGGGAAGTATATGGAAGGGGAAGTATAAGGAAGGGGAAGTATATGGGAGTGGAAGTATAAGGAAGGGAGG
This sequence comes from Orius insidiosus, assembly GCA_014119065.1. Classification (NCBI taxonomy): domain Eukaryota; kingdom Metazoa; phylum Arthropoda; class Insecta; order Hemiptera; family Anthocoridae; genus Orius; species Orius insidiosus. The sequence continues at coordinate 970,448 of JACGAQ010000010.1, read as the reverse complement.
GAAAATATAAAGGAGGGAGAAGTACAAGGGAATGAAAATATAACGAAAGGAGGGAAAGTATAAAGGAGGAGGAAGTATAAGGAAGGGGAAGTATGTATAAGGAAGGGGAAGTATAACAGAGGGGGAAGTATAACAGAGGGGGAAGTATAAGGGAACGAAAGTATAACGAAGGGAGGGAAAGTATAAAGGATGAGGAAGTATAAGGGAGGGGAAGTATAAGGAAGGGGATGTATAAGGGAAGGGGGAAGTTGTTGTTTATTTTATTATTATTTTTTTTTTTTTTCGAAAAATTTTATAAGTTTTTTTGAAAAATTTTCTGAGTTGCAGTCTAAGTTCATTTTCCGAAAATTTTTCTTAGTGTCATGGTAGAAATAATGGGCTCTTTGGCCTAGGGATGTGCCTCTCGTAATGGGTAGAAGTATGAAATTTCACCCTACTAAAAAAAATAATAATTAAAAGTGGCAATTTTTTTACACCAAAAATTCATAAAAAATATAAGGAGTAATTGGTGAAAATTTGGTGAAAATCGGACCAACGGTTCAGCCGCAGCGAATTTTTTAAAATTTAAAACAGTCATATCTCCGCCATTTTTTCGAAATTCAAAAATCGCCCTCGTTACATTCGTCTTCACCGGCTAAAGAAATTTGTGTGAAAATTTGGTGAAAATCGGATGAAAACTGTGGCCATGTTCCGGAAAAATATGCTACGGACGGCCGGCCTGAACCACAGACAAAGTTGAGATAGGTAAAGATCAATATTCGATTTGACCCTCCGGGGTCTGGAAGACCCTTCCCCAATAACCCGACGTCGAGGGTATCACAATAACTTCTTTAAGGAAGTTAAAAATGGAGCTGTCTCCGATGGAAATTTTTGGATAATAGTGCTCACCTTTTACCAGATTATCACTCAAAACCCAAGTTCTGAAGAAAACGGACATTCCACAACCGGTTTCTGCGTAGCCCCATCAGGCTGACTATTTCATTATAAACCTTTTGAAACCAAATTTTACAGCCCCCACCCAGTTGGTTAACGATATTCTTAAGGCTGCAATTGATTTGCGCACAGTCAACTTAATCCATCCTGGAATGTGTATGAAAAGCGCACAAAAAAGCGCACAAATTATTTTATGGCTATGCAGTGAAAAGCGCACAGGCTCAGGATTTACCTTTAACTCGTAGCTTTTGTGTGTTGACATTTTGGTATGTTTTGTTTTTCCTTTTAATTCTCTTAAAGGTTTTTCTGATATCAGTCCTCTTTAAATCACTCCGTTTCGGGCCTTCAGTCCTGTGTCGATACTTAATCAAAAATATGTTTCGTTTCAGTACAACCAATAAAGGTGTTCAATGTTTGATCAAAGAAAATTATATTTTTAGAAAATATCGAGAATACAACGATACTGTTACATGGCGGTGTTCATCAAAATCGTGCTCGGTTTGCGTCTTTACGAACGGTTCCCACTCTCAGATAATACGAGAATCAGGAGTTCACAATCACGAAAGTAAGTCGGACCGATACATAGAACTGTATATGACTAGAAATTCATGCAAGAACATGCAAGTTCATGAATTACAAAGCAGACCATCCAAAATAATTCGAAAATCTCTTTGCTTAGTCGAAAATACATCACTGCAACCCAGTGATGTTGTCAATATCCGTCAGTCTTTGTATTGGCAAAAGAGAAAACAATTTCCTGCTCTACCAAAAAGTCGAGAAGAAGCCCTAAAACAAGCACAGTCTTTGGAAGTATTCACGGGAAACAAAGAAAAATTTGTTCATGTGGACGGTGAAATTATACTGTTGACGAACAGAAGTAATTTGAAAAGGTTGTGCGACATTGAGACGATTTTGGGAGACGGCACATTTTATGTTTCACCACGTTTTTTCCCTCAAATGTATACGTTACATTCGTACTCTGAAGGAATATACTTACAGCTAGTATTTTGTTTTCTGCCCAGTAAAACTACTGAATGCTATATTAATATGTTTCGATCTATCATTCGTCTGTGTGAAAATTACGGCTACAATTTCTCTCCAAAAAATATGATATTCGACTTTGAAAAGGCAACTCATAACGCTGTGGCCCATGTTTTCCCAGCCAGCACAGTTTTTTGTTGTTGTTTTCACCTCGGGCAAGCTATTTTTCGTCAAATTCAAACGCTGGGACTTAAAGAAGCATATACATCAAACAACGAAACTGGAAATTATATAAAAAAATTTTTCGGCTTATCATATCTTCCCAACGATGACGTCGAATGGACATTCTTGGATTTGATCGAGATGGCTCCACCCGATGAAAAATTGGGACCATTTCTGGAGTACTTGGCAAAAACGTACATTGGGCCCGAGTCCACGTTCCCTCCTAAACTGTGGGCTCGGCCACCTAACGCGGCATACCCTCGGACTACGAACGGCCCTGAATCATTCCACCGTCACATCAAAGACAACTTTAATACCCCCCATTGTTCTATCCACGAGGTTATCGATTGCCTGGCTAAATTTCAAAGTGAAACTTACGTTAAAATGAACAACACAAAGATGAAGCCAAAACCAAAGAAGCAGGTGAAAAAGGATGCCGAACTTTTGAAGCTCTATTCGTCATATACAGCAGGAACTATGTCTAGGATTGACTATATATCTAACGTGGGAGTGAAACTTCAACCTCAATCACGATAAATTTTAATTATGTTTTTATTTTCGACGATATTTACCTACCAATTTATTTAAATAGACGAAATAAATAATTCAATTTATTTAAAAGTACATATTATTTTGTTCGCTTTCCAGTTTTTTCCTAGGATACATTGATTTCCCTGGCTCAGGTTGGTGTGCGCTTCTCAGTGGTCATAAAATGAGTTTTGTGTGCGCTTTTCAGTTCTTGAAATTTTGGCTAGTGTGCGCATTTTAATGGTAATTAAGGAGGGATTTGCGCTTTTCAAGAACACCGATTCTTAAGGATTCCGCTTATTTGTACAACAAACACTCGTTCAAACAGATTTCTTGACGTTTTCCTGGGTTTCCACCCCAAATCTGGGTCAAAAACTTTAATATCCCGACTGCAAGCGCCAAAAGGAGATAATGGAATAGTTTTCATTTTGAACAGTTTTAAAAAAAAGAAGAATGGAGTAAAGGAAAAACGTTATGTTATGATTTAAACCGTGAAAATGCAACGATTGGTGACCGCGTCTGACGAATCTATCGGAGAGAAAGGGCCGGGCGGGGGATTTCGGGACGTGTCGTGAATCTGCAAAGACCTTCAACAAATATAAACCTTCTGCGGGAAATAGTTGTGAACGTCCCTCTCCCTTATCCCACCGCAGCTCCCTTGTTAACTCAGTTTGGGGAACGAGTTAACTCAATGGGTGAAGCGGGGAAGGGTAGTAACAACCAACTATGTTAGAACTCTTTCAACTTTATCCTCGTGGTTTTTTTCCCCTTCATATTTTTTTTTCTTCAACTTTTTCAAATCCCGCCATTTTTATTTATCTTACGTGCTCCAAGGAATGAAATGAAAAACTAACAAAAATCGGACAAGTAGTTACCCCACTAAACATTTATATCCATCAAAATAAACGCATTAATTAGTTTGTATAGGAAAATTATAAAATAACAATTATTAATTTGATTAATTATTGATTCTTTAATTAGCTGAGTATGATTTTAAAATACAAAAAATTAGACTGAGTTCGCTAAAAAAAGCATACGGAATAAAAGGTAAAACAGCTTTGTAATTTCCTTTGGGAAATAAGGTTAAAAAACGAATGTTTATCTTCTAACCATGCATATGTTCAGAAGGGTTGAACGGATTGAGTAAATATGGTTATTTAAAATATAAAAAATAAAATCCAGTTTTTTTAAGAGGGGGAGGGGGTTACTGCTGCCCTTTGAAGGTGCATGGTCAGCTTGTCTTAGAACGCGGAGGTCCGAGGTTCAATCCTCGCGCTGTGAAGATTTTTTTTTAGTCAGCGGGCAACAATTTTTTTTTTTAACGATTCGAACAATGCCTTTTCCCTTTTGTCCGATGACCGTGAATGGCGAACAAGAGCGGGGTTGACAGCCTCTGCGCAAAATTACGTTCAAGTTTCAATCGATCAGCTTGAACAATTTCCCCGGCCCTCCGAACCTAAAAGGGCTAAGATTGAACCAAAATACCAACTAAACCTATCGTTAAAAATCGCACATTAGTTTAGAACAGTTATAACTTTCCGGAAACTTTTCTTTCGGTTATCATTAATAAAACACGTCAGTCAGAAAAGTTTTAGGGGAGGAATTTAATGTGTTTTGCTCCTTCAATTTACTTCCTACCTACGCACGGTAATTGTTTGAATAACTTGTACGAAACAATTTTCAACCAACAAGTTTCAAGAAGGAGCTCCAGACTAATAAGAGACTTAAACGCTAAAATGTTTTAATTATAAGTACGGAAGAATAAATATGCGACCCATGATGTACATATTCTCAGGAATCTAAAGATGAACGGCAACAATCTATCTAGTTTTTAGTTATAGGTGGCACAATCGGATGAAAAGGCGTGAAAATCTCCCAAAAATCGAGGAAAAGGTTCACTTTCTGGCATAAAAATCTGTAAAAACGCCAACAAGGATGTTTCATGACTATGAGAATGACTGAATTAAGAAAAACTGAAGGACAAAAACCGTGGAAAAACCCGAAATCCAGTAAATGGGGAATTTTCTTGACGTGACTCCCAAAAAATCCGTTTTTTGGGCCCAAATCCCCCTCAAAATGGGCGTCCCTCCTGTGAAACAACATTTTTCTATAATTATTCGGCATCTTTTAAGGCGGATCATACCGCCCGAGCATTTTGTTTCTAAAACAGGAGATCGCAGCACTTTCGCCCCTAAAATTACTTTCCAATATTTGAGCACTAAAAATCGTCGGAAAATTTTTTACAAAAGCTCGTTCTCCTTATTTTGGAAATGCCCATACGGTCTTGGGAGCAGTTTTTCCGAAAAAGTTTTCCTTTGGAAAATAGAAATTTTATTTTTCGACTAAAACATTTTTTCAAAAAAAACCGTCAGCCATTTTGTAGGCTTTGACGAGCTGTTTCCAAAAATATTTTATATAAGAAAATCCGATGAATAGTTTCGTCGTAATCCTTCTAGAAAGATTCGGCGGAAAATGCCGGGAGGAGTAAAAGGACGTTGAAAACTTGATAATAAATCAAAAAATCCAAAGTTCTACACGCGACGATTATAGGTCGACTTATTAAAAAGGTTATTAAGAAGCAAATTGTAATTTGAATGAGATTTAAACTGCGATTAGCACTCAAGTGGTACTTTCTGTGGAAGCTCGGTTATGCTTTGTGCAGGTTGAGAGGAATATAATTGAGAGGAGCTTGTGCATTTTAGTTGAGTTCCTAATGGGTTGAAAGGCTTCCTAGCCTGAGGGATATTGCCGGATAACCATTATCTCCCATGCACTATTATTCCTTTTCAACCCTTCTTTTTTAAAATTCTTTACCAAAAAAAATGGATGTTTTAAACTATTTAAGAACAAATAAAAATAAGTTCGGGATGTTTACAAGAAAGTATTTCCATTAAAGTCTTTATCCTGGTCAAAAACATCTCGAAGTCCTACAAGATCCCCCTGTGATAAGCTTAACTCAACAACAACTCAACGCTAAACTCTTCTTATACTGGAAACAAGCCAAGTCGGCGAATGAAAAAGTCAGAAAATTCTCTTTATTAAAACAAAACCTGATGTTAATTTAATTTTTTATAGATTAAACTAAAGCGACTAAATATAAAAAATATTTTTTTTTTGTTCATGACAATCTGGAGAAGTTTAAAAGGCTGGACACGTCTCGCTGTATGTTTCCCGGTGTCGCATTGAGCGAGAGCAGGTGTGTCAACAGAACAGTCCTTTCCAAATAAGCCTCCCTCGCTCTCTTCTTCATACTAATCAACTTTTTTTTTCTCTTCTTCTTTTATTCTTTATAAAATACATCTCACGCATACCTTATTTGATAAAAAATGTTGGAACCTCTTTTTTCCGTGATTCAATGGCCTGATTTTTCGCAGTCAAATTGAACTCACAAGAAATTTTTCCCGGTAGAATTCAAACGAATTTTTACAGTATTTTGTGAAGTTTTCTTTGATTATCGTCAAACCCCAATCACAAAATTTTCTCGCTCTTCAAGCATCAAAACCTGGACATTTTTTCCGCAAAATCAGTGAAAAACTTCCTATTTTGGGCATTTTCTACCGCTATATTATTTCCTTGGTATATAGACGAAAAATTCCCCTTTTTTCTGCATTTATGCGTTTTTCAGTCACTTCCAGGCTGAGAAACTCCTCTATATCATAAAAGCTCCTTTTTTTTTTTTTTCGAAAAAAAAAACTGAAAATTTTTCAAAAAAAGAAACTCGGGAAATTAAAAAAAAACTCGAAAAATTTTACCGAGCTTGAGAAAAATAATGACCCTGCGGTAGCAGGGACTAAAAGGTAGATTTCTTTTCATGATTAAAATTAATTGTATAAACACAAAATATATAATTATGTTATAAAAATGATGATATAAGAAAAATTGCGCCACTGAGCCCCTAGAAAAACATCTGATAATTTTATTAATAAAATATTTAATAATTTCCCGGTATAAATTCAAATTTTTTTTAAAGTTTAGCTAGTTCAATATTTTGCGCCTGGCTCGTCCAAACCTGCTTTAATTAATTTTTTACACGCCCTCGCAGAGGTCTTAAAGTTTTTTTTGCAAAAGGACTAGGATTTCAATAGAAAATGCCAATTTTGTCTTTTAAGCCCTAAGTAAAGTACCTAGGTGAATCGCTGGTCCGATTTCAGCCATTAACGAACTCGTCCGAGCTATTGAGATAAAAGCTCTAAATACCGGATATCGTCACCCTCACATTAAAATTGCTCCAGTTATCGTGCATATATACAGGGTGTCCGGAAACACATGGCAAGCGTCTGGGAGAGCGTTAAAAAGTGGTTTTACGAAAAAAAGTTAAATGTAAACCCCCCTTAATTTAAATCAAAAAATTTGATGGTGTAGTTTAAAATCCGCCTGGATATACAGGGTGTCCCAGACACAACCTAACTTCGTTATTTCAAATGAGAACCCCTATTTTTTATTTCAGATTCGTAATCTACGCAAAATTTCAAGTAGATTTGAGTACTCATATGACAATTTTTGAACAACTTTTAAAAAATGTCAAATTTTAGCGTTTTTTGCTCTAAAATCCGTTAAAATTGACCTAGGAGACTCGTTTTTTTTTTAATTCCACTTATTTTTTCCCGAAGAATCCAACTGTCTCAAATTTGAGCATCTTCGCATTCTGCATCACGAGATTTCGTCGCTAATGGCCTTTTTTCAAGTTTAACTCCAAATTCCATACTTCAAAAATGGAAATTAGCGATTTGTTGACGGAATTTTAATTTTTGATGCATAAACACAAAAGACGCTGTAGCTCTTTCAAAATTTGTGGTCCGAAAGAAAAATTCCTTTCAACAAGTGCTAATTTTCATTTCTGAACTAAAAATTTGGAGTTAAACTTGAAAAAAGGCCATTAGCGACGAAATCTCGTGATGCAGAATGCGAAGATGCTCAAATTTGAGACAGTTGGATTCTTCGGGAAAAAATAAGTGGAATTAAAAAAAACGAGTCTCCTAGGTCAATTTTAACGGATTTTAGAGCAAAAAACGCTAAATTTTGACATTTTTTAAAAGTTGTCCAAAATCGTCATATGAGTACTCAAATCTACTTGAAATTTTGCGTAGATTACGAATCTGGAATAAAAAAATAGGGGTTCTTATCTGAAATAACGAAGTTAGGTTGTGTCTGGGACACCCTGTATATCCAGGCGGATTTTAAACTACACCATCAAATTCTTTGATTTAAATTAAGGGGGGTTTACATTTAACTTTTTTTCGTAAAACCACTTTTTAACGCTCTCCCAGACGCTTGCCATGTGTTTCCGGACACCCTGTATATAAACTTTTCAACTGAGGATGGTTTTGGGGTCCAGGAGGTATGAAACGAAAAACGTATAGAAAATTTTTTGAATCTGCGACTACTTGGTACATTACAATAGGTAGATTTTTGAAGAAAAGAAATCTACCTAAAAAAACTTAGAAATTTAAAAAAAAACTCGGAAAATTTTTCGAAAAAATAAATACTCCCCCCTCCCTTATACTTCCCCTTCCTTGTACTTCCCCCTCCTTTATACTTTCCCTCCCTTCGTTATACGTTCGCTCCCTTATACTTCCCCCTCTGTTATACTTCCCCCTCCTATACTGTTACTTCTCTTTAAGGAAGTTTTCGTTGGAAGCTCTTCAAACCAGCACTTTCAATTGTTTTTACATATTTCTGGGTGGTCGTTTTTCTCGCTCTTTAGTCCAAGAAACTCCCTATTCGAGTGGTATTTATGCATTGCCCTACTACCAAGAGAACCCCTTTTTTATCGGGCGTTTTCTTGGGATATTAACCAAGGAAGTACTTTTAACTTCTTTAAGGAAGTTATTGTGATGTCGGGTTTTTGGGGAAGGGTCTTCCAGTTTTATTTGCATATTTTTAACTTTTTTGAAGAAGTTTTTTTTTCCGCTCTTTTGGCCATGAAACTACTTTTTGATCAGGATTATTGATTATTTAACTAATAACCAATAATGGAGGAAGAATGACTGTGATAACGGGTATCTCACGACGAGTCATTCTTCCTCCATTATTGGTTATTAGTTAAAAATCAAGCTCCTTGCGGAATACATACGCAATAAAAATTAAAATATCATTATTGATTATTCTACTTATTTCCACTAATATACCCCCATTTTCACCGGACTTTTGTTAATTATCCTTGGGTTTTTGTTTCCGCCAAGTTTTTTTTTTTACTTTCTCTACTCACAAATACCGAGAAATTAAGAAAATACATTTTGTTTATTTCATTTTCGAAAGTTTTATTTATTTATAACCGAGAAAACTCCGATTCTTTCAGATATTTGGAACTTCCCTCGCTTTGCTGCCCAAAAAAATCGTAATTCTATCGTTATTTGGCACGAGAATCTCAATTTTTTATCGAGTATTTGGGCTTTCTACTCGCCCTAATTGCCGATAAACATCAATTTTAGGGGCTGTTCTGTATACTATTCACAATTTATCATAGAATCACCACATCACCATAGAATGGTGATGAGTGGGTCCTTTCAGTATAACAACTTTTTTGAGAACCCGGTGCAATGCTAACCTTATAAGGCAATTTTAATACGCAATGGACCCTAAAAGAGAGAAAAAATGTACGGTCAGTTAGTGTATTTAAAGTAATCTGTTTGACCCCAAAAATGGTGGTGTTGGTTCAAAATCGATAAACTATGTACTAATTATGTACATGGGTCTACGGGTAGAGGAAAAGCCATCAGAGAAGGTCCACTTCCCGTATTTACATAATCTAGTCGAACAACCCTCTCCTTCTATACATAATGCATGTGCAGTCTGGATAATGAAACAGACCTCGAGACATCCTTCCTTTGTGAACCTCTTCACTTTAATCAGCATACTTTCCCATCCTTTTCTTCTCCTACCTTGCTTTTCCCTTTGACATAAAAAGCCTTTCTTTTATATAAAAAATTTATATCGGGTTAAAATTAATTTCGTTTTAATAGCATTTGATTTAATAAGTGGGATCCGGATATCTAGATGAGGATGTTTACGGCTATGGGGAAACAATGTAGTTTAGTTTAAGTTGAGACAATAATTTAGCTTTATCGGTCCGCGGGGTTTGTGACCGTATAAAGAGATACGGGCTTCGGTTGGGCCTAGATTGCGGAAAAGGGGAAAATGTATGGACTCCAATTACAATACACCTTTTGTGATAATCCGAAGCGGTGACCTTAAGGAGGTCATCTACCTCGAAATTACCCGCATAAATTTTTTATTTATTTATAATTTTATTAGTAAACAATTACAAGGAGGGGATGTGCATAGTCTTCCCTTTTTTCTCAGTTTTTTGGCCAAGAGACACCCCTTTCACAACGTTCTTGAGCGTTTTCCTAAATTTTGATGTTGCAGGGAGAGCTAAAAAATTTGAGATATATTTTGGATCAGCTGTATGCAATAGATTTGATCTGTTCATGAAGTCAAGAAGGTGACATAAGAGTTTCTTGTGCGGTTGTCCTTTATGGGTCAGTGGTCACTCTAACATCACGGATTTCCAATTTTATCAATGACTAGGATAATGGGATCATTGTAACCTACGGTTTTTAGAGCCCAAAAAATTAATTTTTTATGGTGTTCTCAGTTTTTTGGCCAAGATGCACCACTTTCACAAGGTTCTTGAGCGTTTTCCTAAGTTTTGATGTTGCAGGAAGAGCTAAAAAATTTGAGAGTAATTTTGGAACAGCTGTATGCAATAGACTTGATCTGTTCACGAAGTCAAGAAGGTGACGTAAGAGGTTCTTTTATGTTGTGCGGTTGTCCTTTATGGGTCAGTGGTCACTCTGACAATACGGATTTCCAATTTTAATCAATGATTAGGATAATGGGATCATCGTAACCTACGGTTTTTTGAGCCCAAAAAATTAATTTTTTGAGGTTAAGGTGTTTTTCTCAGTTTCTTGGCCAAGATGCACCTCTTTCACAAGGTTCTTGAGCGTTTTCCGAAGTTTTGATGTTGCAGGGAGAGCTAAAAAATTTGAGATATATTTTGGATCAGCTGTATGCAATAGACTTGATCTGTTCATGAAGTCAAGAAGGTGACATAAGAGGTTCTTGTTGTGCGGTTATCCTTAAGGGGCCAGTGGTCACTCTGACAATACGGATTTCCAATTTTAATCATTGATTGGGATAATGGGATCATCGTAACCTACGGTTTTTAGACCCCAAAAAACCGTTAATTTTTTAAGGTGTTTTTCTCAGTTTCTTGAAAAAGATGCACCCTTTTAAAAAGGTTCTTGAGCGTTTTCCTAAGTTTTGATGTTGCAGGGTGAGCTAAAAAATTTGAGAGATATTTTGGATCAGCTGTATGCAATAGACTTGATCTGTTCACGAAGTCTAGAAGGTGACGTAAGAGGTTCTTTTATGTTGTGCGGTGTCCTTCATGGGTCAGCGGTCACTCTGACAATACGGATCTCCAATTTTAATCAATGATTGGGATAATGGGATCATCGTAATTTACGGTTTTTATAGCCCAAAAAATTAATATTTTTGCAAAATTTGGAAAATCCTGTGTTTTGACATAAAAACTTCCGCTATCATTTTAAAGTTTGAGAAAAAAAGGTGATTTTTTTTCGTGGGTGATTAGCATGACAAAGAATTTGAAAACAGCTTTGAGGCTTGTGACTCTTGAATTGGAGCTTTTTTTCTCTTAAGTCTTTGAAAAAGAGGGAAATTGGGGTGGGTTGCGTTAATTATGTACCTCCTGGTGTCATCTGCATTTTTATTGTTCCCCCCCTTTACGTCCTCCTGCCTTTGTTTTATCACAGCGAAGCCAGGACAACAGTTGGAAATTAAACGGCCGCCTTCTCCCTTTTTTTTAAAACCGGCGGTGCTTCGAACTCCCTCCCCGCAACCCCTTCCAAAGGATTCTAAATACCATTTTAATGTTCTGACCATTGGAGAATGTTGGGTGAAACAGACCCAAAATTTATTTTTACCACCCTTCCAGGGCCGTTATTCAGAGGTTTTAAAATTATGGGGTATTCACACATTCCGGTTAAGCATACCGACGAAATGGTTTACAAATTAAAATGTCCCACAAACCTTTTTTTAGGCTTCTATCGAAATTGGAATTCCCGTTTTAAACTAGGTCAATAAAATATCATCATTAGTCATAATACCAACTCTTTTATCAATTTTAAAAATAATTGTTTTAAAATTTGTTTATAAAATATGTATATTATAAAAGCAATTATAAATAAAAAATTGATTTTACAACAAAAGCTCTTTTTTCTGACGTTCGGGATGTAATTTTGAAACAATAAAACCCTCTGGCTGTCAAGAGGCCGACGGTTGTAAATAACGATTGTCCGAACAGGGTTGAAAATTACAAGTGTGAATCAAGGGCCCCAAGAGGTCAAAAGGCGAGGGGTTCAACAAAAAAATGAAACTCCGTGATTCAGACGCCCGATAACCAATTACGTAAGGAAAAATCCCATTTCAATATCGCAAAATTTCTTCCTGTACTAAATCAAAATGACATTTTTAAAAAGTAGATTTTCATCGTTAAGGTGGGGAAAAAAAGTGTCCTATAAAAGGGAAAAGGTCGGAATGTGGCTTCAAGATTTACACCTCCCATTAGCCCTTGGCCTTCTCTTCTAACGGCGGATTAGGCGCCTCCCTCATTAGACCGCACCAATCTGTCACATGTCGAGCCTCCTTCCTCTTCAGACCATTCTGTACACAATCAACCCCCTTTTTTTAAACCCAAAAAAGTCACTACTAATGCAAAAGGAAAAGAATCTTTTTTCCTATAGTCCTGTGGGTTCATCACCACTAATTTAGAAAGAGCTGTGTGTCCAGCGATGAAGTGTGTGCAGATGCTGGAATGCGAACGTGCTGCGACTTGAGTGTCGCAGATGTCGAGAAGTTCTTTCCGAGGTTCCACCAATTCAGCGGGTCGAAGAGGTCCGGAACTGCTGACGAGTTGAGGGAATTGCTGTCGCCGTCAATGGGTTATCAAGACGCGCCGGAAGCTATTCTCGTTCTGTTTGCATATTGAGAGAGTGCAAAGTGTACCTTGTTGTTGTTGTTTCATCGCTGTGTTCGTGTTCGTTGTGGGTCACCAATTGTGGGATGGTTCATCACCCCTAACTTAGAAAGAAAGAAGTTGTGTTGTGTGTGATGTATTAAACTCAGATGATAATTAAAGAAGATTTAACCAATGAGCAAGAGGCCTTCTTCCTCATTGGTTAATCCATTCTTCTTCTTTTCTGGACTAGCTTTATGGGCCATTAAGGGGGAGGGGGAGGGGGGGAGGACTCAGGCGGGGGCTCTCGCTATATTGCCGTGGCGCCCCAAATGAAGTCATGAGTGTCAAGGTAAAAAGTTACTTTACCCTCATTTTTTTTTTTCAAATTTTTTAACAAAAAAATAAATAAATGCGAAAAATGTTGGTTTTTTGATGGTAAAATATTGAAATATTTTATAAATTTTTCATTTCGATCAAACTGAAAAGTTTTAGACGAAAGTTTATTCATGCATTTAAACCGAACATCCGGTTTCAATGAATTATTCAATACGAGAATCCTCCAATACCGAATTCTCCGTTCCTAGATTGAATTTACTAGGATTAATTTGTATTGCTTTGATAGAATATTGTATATTGTAATCATTGATACATCCCAAGATTAAAGCTTATACATCAATAGTACCTCATTTAAAATGAAACTAAGAAAAATTTCAATCATCCAAGCGATAAAAACAACGAAAAAACAAACAGAGAGCTTTTTCGTAGAAAATAATATTCCTTTTTGAAGGAGAGAAAAAAGGTGATTATGAAAATACGAGAAAATTACGATTGAAAATACAAGGGGAAACACGAAAATAAACACAAAATATTGTTCAAACGTTTCCAAACAAGAGAAAATATGGTGTAATTTTAGGAAATGTAATTTCTTTTTAATATAACAAATAAAACTTTGCTTTTGATTACTTAACAAACAAATTGAATTGGGTCAAAGGTAACTTTTAGTTTCAAGTAACAATTGAATTCACGATCGATCTACCATCACTTAAAGTTTGACGTTCATGGACAACCTTATCGATGGCATAAATTAAGTACGGATACGTTAAGATTATTAATTGATGAAATGATTTTTAATAGGATTACTATTACATAAAATGATGGATCTATGAGATAGAAAGGACTAGCGAAACAGTGTTTTCTCTCATCAGGGTTTGTGCAGTCAGTTGCGCTCTTGCGAACGCTTTCGCCGTTGGGCCTATCCAAATATTAAGGGTCGCTTTGCATAATACAAAAACGTCCAAAAATCGGGTGAAAAAGAACGCTTTCTAGCTAATTGATGAAGAAAATGATTCAAAATGGGCCCAGTTGTGTGGGATATTTGATGGAGAAAAAGATTCAAAATAGGCCGAGTTGTGCGGGATATTTAATCACTACTGCAATTGCGGTATTGCCCAACAGAGAGAAGAGAATTGTGAGCTGATCGTACCAGTGTTTTTAGCGATGAAGACTCGTTGTTTTGATGCTGGAACGCGAGCGGATAAGCAGTTACGATAGTCGCAGGACGCCTAATGTTCGTTTCGAGGAGATCCAGCGTTTAGCGTAGAAGAGGTTCAGAACCGTTGAAGTCGCTGTCGATTGATTGGTGATGCTGATGCTGAAGATGCCAATGATAAGGGCTCCGTCGATGAGTGGTGAAAGCGATGGAAGCTGTTCTCGAAGGTGAGGCATTTAGATATTGGCTGCGGATATTGCGAGACTTAGAAGCAGCCTAAATAACCAGAGTTATAGGCCAGGTGCATTTGGCAATCTTATCGGAGCAGTAGGTTTTTTCCCAATTTTTAAAAAAAGAAGAAAATCAAACGGATGCTGATAGAGTTAAACGAAAGAAGGGAGAAAATCTTTTCTTTTTACCTGGCGAAGTAGTGAGCCTCCATCAATGGCCCGTTTTGAGGGATATTGACAATATGATTGAATTGGAAATCAGGACTAGGCCTGCTCAGGAGAAAAGAGGCTCAACCTTTAACTTTCGCTACACTTACTTTCTTCCCTCCTACCCCTCTCCGAACATTGGAGTTCCGATTACACCATCGCCTCCCGAGGCTCTTTTACCTTTCATATAAGAATGAATAAAAAATATGTAAAAAAGAGGAGAAATTTTTGTCTCGAAATAAAATTCAAGATTCTGGACACTTTTCGAATTGGCAATATGGCAGAGACTAGGATTTCTTCGACTCAAGAATATTATTGTTTGAGACTTGTACTTAAACAAGAATATTTGAGGCGCTCCGGGTACGAAGGGCGAACTCAACATCGGACAAATTTTTTTTTTCATTTTCAGATTCTAGACCTCTTGGTGAATACACCCATATATTTTTATGTTGAGTTCGCCCTTTTTTCCTCTTTAAATACGTAAAAACCGAAATGCGGCAAAGCTCTAACTGCGATATCCGAGCGGGTACGAAGGGCGAACTCCACATCCTAGTCCACAACCCCCACTCCTTTTCCCATTCCAGGGCATGACTTTTCTGTTGAGTTCGCCCGTAACATAAAACTTTAAAATGCGATTATCTCGAAACTACGTTTTGTTGAGTTCGCCCTTCGTACCCGGAGCGCCTCATTTGTTTTAGGGAAAAAGAGAGCTATATTTTTCATAGAAGAAAACTAACTCTTTTTTATTATATTTTAACTTCCTTAAAAAAGTTATTGTGATACCCTCGACGTCGGGTTTTTGGGGAAGGGTCTTCCAGACCCCGGAGGGTCAATTCGAATATTGATCTTTACCGATCTCAACTTTGTCTGTGGTTCCGCCCGGCTGTAGCATTTTTTCCGGAACATTTTACGGCCACAGTTTCCAACCGATTTTCACCAAAAATGGCGGAGATATGCACGTTTGAAATTTTAAAAACTGCGCTGCGGCCGAACCGTTGTTCTGATTTTCACCAATTTCTCACCAAATGCTCTTTAAATTTTTTAAAAATTTTTGGTGTGAAAAAAATTTATCAATTTTCCACATTAATTTTCATTTTAGTAGGGAGAAATTTGATACGTCCACCCGTTACGTGAGGGACCTCCCTTGGGCGAAAATCCCATTATTTCTACCTGGATATTTAAAAAAATTTCGAAAAAAATAAAGAACTTAGAAAATTTGTAGGGAAAAAAAACCCGCAAATTTAAAAAAGAAAACTTAGAAAATTAAAAAAAATAGGAAAATTTTTCGAAAAAATAAACTTGAAAAATTTTTGGAAAAAAATACTTGAAAATTTTTTCGCGTTATACTTTCGTTCCCTTATACATACTTCCCCCTCCCATATACTTACCCCTCCGTTGAACGTCCCCTCCGTCATACTTCCCCCTCCTATATTGTTACTTCTCTTTAAGGAAGTTCTCGTTGGAAGCTCTTCAAACCAGTACTTTTATCCAAAATACAGGGTGTCCCAACTCGAGTGGACCAGCAAATTTACAAAGTATTTAGTCCTAAAAAAAAAGTTGAATGCCCCAATTGTATTTTGACAAAGAATTGATTGCAATTATAGAATTTTGATTTGGTATACAGGGTATCCCAGAGCGACAACAACTTCGTTATTTTAAATGAGAACTCCTATTTCTTATTTCAGATTCGTAGTTCTCAAAATTTCAAGTTCATTTGACTATTCATATGACTTCTTTAGACAACTTTTAAAAAAGCCAAATTTATCGTCTTTTTGTTGTTATCTAAAATCCATTTTTAGACCTTTTTAAAGTTGTACAAAGAGGTCATATGAAGTCCCATGAGGAGAAAACGACTTTTTCAAGTCTGATGGAAACAATTCATTATTACGGTTTATAAAATTTAATTACGGATGGTAAAAAAGGAGTCAAGGAGAAGGCGTAAACTGAATTAAACGACTCCTTGAAGTCTTCATTGATTTCAACGTTAAACAAAACCCTCCAGAGGGGTGTCAACTTGATGAAAAGACTTCCCTTAAAGAGTTAATCCGAAATTTGTTTCCAGCCTCTTTCACTAAATTATATTTTAATTTAAATTTTTAATAAGAGAATTTTTTTTCGTAGAAAAAGAGGTAAAAAACGAATCAGAAATAATAGTCCGGCCTTTAGTGAACGAGTTGAAAAGAAGAGTCAGAACTTAATTACTAGGACAAAAGTTTCCTCATTAATGAGAATTTACTTTCTTAGAGTAGAAAACTTTAACGAGAAATTCAATTGCCGATATAAAACAAAAGAGGTTTGTTTTTTATTTTTATCATTACAACCTCATAATTTGAAGGATCTAAATTATTCCAAATAGACATAAATCGGTTTTCCCTTTTGAAATTCCGAAAGCGCAAGGAACGTTTAATTTAATCGTTCGTTTGATAAACCGAGGGGCGGGGTTTGTATATTAAAGAAAGGGTCGTCGGAAACAAGGGGAAGGGTGGACATGCTGGGCGGCCACACAAACCTCTTGTTCTACTAATGAAATCAATCGACCCTTCATCCCTCTTCACCCTCTTTCATCCTCCTTAAGAAAAAAAAATTCCGTGATTTATAAAAAATTTGCATTTTTTAATAATTGAATGCAATTTTATCGCCTGAGAGGATATCTTTTTATAAAATCTTATAAAAAAAAAGGCGTTTTTAATGAAGGTGAGGCACGAGTCGCAATTAAATCCATGGCACGGGTTAATTTCTTTATTATGACCCGAGCGCCTCGAGTATCGACACACCCTTTAAAAAAAAACCTTTTATAAACGCCCACGAAAATTCCGGTCATTACGTCATGGAAGTGAAAAAGCCAAAACGAAAGACCTGTCGGGATCCTAATTGCTTTTTTCTCGCATTATAAAAAGAAGAGGGGGAGTACGATTAAAAGTAATAAACCCTTGTGTAATAAAGTGGTGAAAGAAAAAAGTCTTGCGAGGGCCCCGATGAAGAGAAAAAAAAAAATTACCCACCATCTAGTCTAATTGATCCGCAATTTTTGGACATTTTAAATGGGTTTCTGCCCCATCACTGAACTAACTGAGCTATGGAAGCCGCTGTCCTTTTCTCAAATACTTATATCTCTTTTATCCTTATTTTTACTGTAATGCAAATCAATCTGGGCGTTGCCTCGGCTTCCATTGCTCAGTTTGTAGAGCGTTGGGCTAAAAACCGGGTCGTAGGTTCGAATCCCACTGAGGGCCACTTTTCTCTGCTTCTTTCCTTTTCATAGTTGACATCAGGAAAGCATTACAGCAGCCAGTACAATCTGGGTCTTGCCTCGTCTTCCATTGCTCAGTTGGTAGAGCGTTGGGCTAAAGCCGGGTCGTAGGTTCGAATCCCACTGAAGGCCACTTTTTTCTGCTCATTTCCTTTTCATTGTTTTCACAGTTTAGCATTAAAAAAAAATTTTTTCTAAGCTTTTTCCTGGTAAATATTCATTTTAATTGAAACTCACCCCTTTTGTAAAGAACGTCATTAAAGCATACCTGGAAAAAAAAATTATTTAAATTAATTTATGATGAAAAATGATGAAATTCCAACACCATATACAGGTTAGTCCTGTTTAGATAGCTAATAAAACCGTGGTGAACTGAATAAAATCTGTGCCCGATTTGCGGAAAATTGTATGGAGAGATCCAATTTGCGATCCCTCCTGTATGGATAGTGTTGTGGCAATATGGGAAATTCCCCTATCTGGACCCATCCCTTCGTTCGTGGCTACATTTAAAACAAAAGGAATTACTCTGGCCACAAGTCAAATACTATTTTGTTTGCTTTACTTTTGAAGGGATTTTTTTCCCGCCCTGAATCTGGCACTTTTTAATCAAAATATTAAACAATCAACTTGAAAATCCAATAACGATAAAATGTGCATTCCATTATCGTGTGCAATTTCTGGAAATAATTTTGAGGCTGAACAAATATTTGCGAGGGGGGATTGGAACGAGAGATGCCTGGCCCAGCGGTGGCTCGAGGGAGGGGGGGGGGGGGGATCGGAGTCAATTTCACGGAAGGTGCCCTGAAAGGTATCGTCGAAAAGGGTGAGTTTTGGCTCGTAGGTGCGTAACCGGGTCGCTTTTGAAACTTGCCGCATTGGAAACTACATTCAAGTTTTAGGTGTAACCTATTCTAAGTTAGGGGAGGGTCGTATGCGAGAAATGGTTTTCACGGGGGGTTGAAAGTACTCGAGTATTAACTCTCTTTTAACCAAAAACGCCTCTCTCTATTCAGATCCTTAATAAACCCCTACCTATAGAAAGCCGTTAAATTATGAACTTTCCGACCCTCACGAAATTCTCTCTTTGCCCCGCCTTTAATAATATCACATAACATTAGCGAAATTATTCCTCACATACCCTACAAAAGGTTTTTTCCCCCATATTAATTATTTTTATCTAACTGGGAGGAAAAAGATTTTTAATTTGGAGCAAAAAAAATATACAAGGGAAAGTGGGGTAAGATTGTTACCCTTGGGCAGCCGCATTAGTTTTAGAAGTGTCATTTTCACTAGCCATCGCTTGGAAATGACACCTTTCGGTCTTGCCCTCAGTACGGTCTTACCCTACTTTCCCTAGGTAGCATAATGAGCATCGTGAAAAATTCTGAGTTTATGATAATCTTATGATAATTAATAGAAAGGCAAATTATACAAATTTTTAGGGTGAAAATAAAATGACGGATGAAAATATTGATTTTATATTCAAAGAGGGTGGAACATCTTGTGCAACAATTAACTGCAAGCGGTATTTTTCCCTAAAAAATTGATTTATTGAAGTTGTTTTTTTTTTTTCCAGGGGAGTTTTGCCATTATTTTTGTCCAAAATATCGTATGGAAAATTGCATTAAATCGACGGTCGACGGCTTACCGTGAGGATTTCGCTTTGCCCGCCCGACATTATGCAACTGACGAGTTTTTAATCTCTCCTTGATGTGAGAATTATTGCGCTTTTTTCAAAAAAAAAAAAAAATTCTCGCTCGAAATCTCCCTCACGTTTACGAATCCGGTTATTTTATATCGGGAAGTCGAAACGGGTAGAAAAAAAAAGTTCAACTAAAGGTCAACTTGACGTCCCACGCTTTTTTAACCCCTTTCCCCTTTTCCATTTTATTTTTTCACCGACGAATTTTCACAGGACTAACATGAATTTTAGAAAGGACAACCTCTCCGCATTACTCCTCCCGCGTACGGCTCTCTATTATTCAAGTTAAAGCCTTCGTACCAAGGAATTCCTCAAATTCACGGGAGGGTCTCTACGAACTTCACATGTCACTCCGTCTAACTTACTCTGGGTCAATATAAATTATGCAATTTCACATGCGACACTAGATACCTGCGGTTATGCTCGATCGATGATATCACCCACAAAATGAATAAAAAATTTCATTTCATACCTACATACCTTTCGACCGACCGCAACCTGTTGGTCTATTAATGAAACTGACTTCCATAAATAGATTCTAAATAAGATTTCCATTTATAAACCGTAATAGGGTAAAAAAAATTATAGATTCCTTGCAATTCTTTCAACACATGTCGTCATCAATGGGGATAGTGAGCAATATAGGAGGGGGAAGTTTAAGGAGGAGAAATTTAAGGAGGGATGTTCATGGTGGGGGAAGTATAAAGGGAAGATGTGGGGGAAGTATAAAGGGAAGATGTTTATGCTGGGGAAGTATAAAGGGAAGATGTTTATGCTGGGAGAAGTATAAAGGGAAGATGTTTATGGCTGGGGGAAGTATAAAGGGAAGATGTTTATGGTGGGAGAAGTATAAAGGGAAGATGTTTATGGTGGGGGAAGTATAAAGGGAAGATGTTTATGGTGGGGGAAGTATAAAGGGAAGATGTTTATGCTGGGGGAAGTATAAAGGGAAGATGTTTATGCTGGGGAAGTATAAAGGGAAGATGTTTATGGTGGGGGAAGTATAAAGGGAAGATGTTTATGGTGGGAGAAGTATAAAGGGAAGATGTTTATGGTGGGGAAGTATAAAGGGAAGATGTTTATGGTGGGGAAGTATAAAGGGAAGATGTTTATGCTGGGAGAAGTATAAAGGGAAGATGTTTATGCTGGGGAAGTATAAAGGGAAGATGTTTATGCTGGGGGAAGTATAAAGGGAAGATGTTTATGGTGGGGAAGTATAAAGGGAAGATGTTTATGGTGGGGGAAGTATAAAGGGAAGATGTTCATGGTGGGGAAGTATAAAGGGAAAATGTTCATGGTGGGGGAAGTATAAAGGGAAATGTTCATGGGGGGGAAGTATAAAGGGAAGATGTTTATGGTGGGGGAAGTATAAAGGGAAGATGTTTATGGCGCGGGAAGTATAAAGGGAAGATGTTTATGGCGCGGGAAGTATAAAGGGAAGATGTTTATGGTGGGGAAGTATAAAGGGAAGATGTTTATGGTGGGGAAGTATAAAGGGAAGATGTTCATGGTGGGGGAAGTATAAAGGGAAGAGTTTATGGTGGGGAAGTATAAAGGGAAGATGTTTATGGTGGGGGAAGTATAAAGGGAAGATTTATGGGGGGGAAGTAAAAGGGAAGATGTTTATGGTGGGGAAGTATAAAGGGAAGATGTTTATGGTGGGGAAGTATAAAGGGAAGATGTTTATGGTGGGGAAGTATAAAGGGAAAATGTTATGGTGGGGGAAGTATAAAGGGAAGATGTTTATGGTGGGGGAAGTATAAAGGGAAGATGTTATGGTGGGGGAAGTATAAAGGGAAGATGTTTATGGCGCGGGAAGTATAAAGGGAAGATGTTTATGGGGTTCAGAAACTAACTTTACTCGATTTTCTACAAAATATCCCGTGGTAAACCGTTCTTAATTTTTTTTAAAAAATGAGGAAATGATAAGGTTACAAGTGGATCGAAAAAGTTAATCAAATTGTAATTATCGCTACCTGTCGGTCTGTAAATGGAACTATTTTATACATCGATTTTGACAAAATTTCCCTTTTCAAACTGTTCTCCTCACAAAAAAGGCTAAAAGCAGGTATTTCGAACGGCGGTATGGGGACATGCTTTAAGAGCTAATTAAAATGCAATTACCGCTACCTGTTGTTCCGTTCATAAAACTGAATTTGATGAATCGATTTTTAACGAATTATTTTCTTGTAGTTCTTCTCTTTGAATTTGAAACGATATTTCCAAATTTTCAAATATAAAGTTGTAAACTTCCTGGAATTTTATTTATGTTGAAAATTATTTAATTATTAAAATTTAGTCGTCTTAGAAAATATAATACAATTTAAAATCAAAGGAAAGAGAGAAGCTTAACTCAGTTTGAATCTCCGCCTTTTCCGACGCTTTTTTCATAAAGAGGAAAAGTAGTAGAAAACTTCTTTGTATAAGGAAGTTAAAAAGATGGGATTGTACCTTTGTGAATGTAAAAGGAATGTATATAACAGGGTTTGCTCGTTTTCAATCATTTCGGATTTAAAGGACTCACTGTTTCTAGTTTTATGTTCAAGGCGCCCAGTAACAGAATTAAGGCTAACTACGTTCATTCGACACCTGCTCTACACTCCACTGATTAAAACGATTTATTAAAAATTTCCTCCTTCAATAAAAACGTTAAAATATTAAATTTTTAACGAGTAATTAATATCTTTGAGATGTTATTAGCAATGCAGGGTTTGTGACGTGAGTCTGATATGTGACATAGTGTGACAACGTTGGCTGAAACGGACGAGTTTCGCTCTCGGTGTAATTAGAGAAAGAGGCGGGGGGAGGTTGAGCTCTCATCCTTCACTCAAGCCAACAATTACCACCCTACAATTATTCACCTAAACGAACCCAGTCGACTAAAACTAATTTAGAGTTTTCGACCTACCTCTATTATTGTCTTTGAACGTCGCCGAAATGGTTAATGTAAAGTTCATCTGTTTGAATAATTTTTCATGGAGTGTATGTGCAAATGGTGCCTTTGAGGGAGAAGGAAGGAGAATGGGAGCGGGTCGATGAGCATGCATCCAGGTGAGCAGAACGCGTGGGTTGATGTCGGTGTGTTCTAAAGAGCAAAGGGGTTTTAAAAGACAGGGGAGAGGGAAGGGCAAACGTTTGTCCTTGAAACTTGAATGAGCCAACCAGCACCGAGAGATCATCGATGACAGCGACATCTACCTGCAGGGAAAAAAATATTTGACTGCTCGCTACCGTGCTAGTCCGTGATTGCGCATTTTTTTACCTGCTCCAACATTTCAGGCACCGTGATTGCGCACAGGTAAAAACTATTGGACACCGTGATTGCGCATGGACATAAAATTTTAGACACCGTGATTGCGCATGGACATAAAATTTTAGACACCGTGATTGCGCATGGACATAAAATTTTAGACACCGTGATTGCGCATGGACATAAAATTTAGACACCGTGATTGCGCATGGACATAAAATTTTAGACACCGTGATTGCGCATTTGATTGAGAAGGAGAAGTGGTCTGATGGCCTCTATTGCTTCGGATTGGCCAGGAGGAGGAGGTCTGATGGCTTTTGAGGCTTTTGATTGAGCAGGAGAAGTGGTCTGATGGCCTCTATTGCTTCGGATTGGCCAGGAGGAGGAGGTCTGATGGCTTTTGAGGCTTTTGATTGAGCAGGAGAAGTGGTCTGATGGCCTCCATTGCTTCGGATTGGCCAGGAGGAAGAGGTCTGATGGCTTTTGAGGCTTTTGATTGAGCAGGAGAAGTGGTCTGATGGCCTCTATTGCTTCGGATTGGCCAGGAGGAGGAGGTCTGATGGCTTTGAGGCTTTTGATTGAGCAGGAGAAGTGGTCTGATGGCCTCTATTGCTTCGGATTGGCCAGGAGGAGGAGGTCTGATGGCTTTTGAGGCTTTTGATTGAGCAGGAGAAGTGGTCTGATGGCCTCTATTGCTTCGGATTGGCCAGGAGGAGGTGGTTTGATGGCTTTTTAAGGCTTTTGATTGAGCAGGAGGAGTGGTTTGATGGCCTCTATTGCTTCTGATTGGCCAGCATAAGGTGGGCTGATGGCTTTTGAGGCATTTGATTGAGCAGGAGGAGAGGTCTAATGGCCTCTATTAGACGTTCAAAACATAGGTTATGCATAAATATTTACCGTTGGGCCTTAGTTAAAGTGTTTATTCCCATAGTTTTTCTTCCGTGCGCAATCACGGTGCAGCCATTCACATAGTTATCGAGGTTTCGACCTTCCTCATTGACCTCTACGTTCTGTTATTACCCGTTTCTTTGGGATTTGGGAATATCCCTGAGAATTTTGGCCAATCAGAAGGAGACCAAAATTTTTCTCAACTGTTAATCTTTATAAAAAGTGGTAAAAATTAACCGAATCTTGGTCTCAAATCGGATTTTTCCTTCTTTTTTCCCATCCTTGAAGCATCGTTCCGGCTAAATTGTTTATGTCAGCATCCTAGTATCCGATTAGGAAGAGATCTGACGCTAACAAATTCAATTTACACCGAACGGCTGACGATAGAGGCTCATTTTTTCCCGTCCACTTTCTTTATTCGACATTTTTCTTACAAAAGAATACAGTATAAGTTAAAAAGAAAGAGGTAATTTTTAGGAAAAACCAAAACTTCAAGGTTTCCTCTGTAAAACCCATGAAAAAATTGTTTTGAAAAAAAATGAGAACAAAGGTGCCATAATAAGGGTTTGATCGTGATTATACAAAGGCTTTGAAGGGAGGAAAAAAAAGGTGACGTCATAAAACTAGGCGTTGTCTTCAAAAGGTCCGTTCTAATATTCAAGCCCGTTTAAAAGAGAAGAGGGAAAGGGCGATATATTACCGGTAATAATTCCCGCACCCCTACCCCTCTAAACACCGACCCACCCGCCAGGTTCTAGCCATAACCTGAACTATTCTCATTAAAGAAGATTTATAACGCGGGAGAGCTCCTTTTCAAGACTCGCTTTCTTACAAGGGAACGTAGGGGCACAATAGGGACTTAGCCGTCCTCCGTTCTAAGCGAAAGCTTTGTTGACATTAGTCTACGAGGCCTCACCTTCATATTCAAAGCAGACCAAAGAAATGGGGTTAATTGGCTCTGGCAAACATTGAGCGAAAATGCAAGAAACCAGAAAATACAAACAGAAAAAAACATGCACGTTTTTAAGTTAAGCATAGTTTCAAATAGGAAAAAAAGTCGCAGAGAGGACATCGTAGAAAGCCGAAATAGGAGATTAGAGGCGAAATCCATTTTGGCTACAAACACAAAAGGTTCTCTAGCAAGACTCGTATTAGGAATACCCCCACTGTGTAATTATTCTCGCAATCGACGCAGATGCCGCGACTTTACAAGGGGGCCTTGAAAGGGGATGCGCCTTTTGACGACACATGTTCCCGACACATGTAACAAAGGTTTAGCGATCTTTTGGAAGTTTGCTCCCTGCGTGGCTTAAGGAGGTATGATGGTTTTTAAGTGAGTTGCTTTGCAAATTTTTCGTTGTTTACAAAGGTTTTCGGTTTTTCCCTTCTATCTCGGAAACCGTCGCACAAAACGAAAAAATGTCCTAAGTAAAAGTTGTAGGTACTAAAATTTACTACATAAATATCTTATTAGTTTTTACCGTCAGAGCAATACTTTAGGAGATATGGAAGTGTTTAAGTTGGTTGCTTTGCAAATTTTTCGTTGTTAACAACGGTTTTCGGTTTTTCCCTTCTATCTCGGAAACCGTCGCTCAAAACGAAGAAACGTTCTAAATAAAAGTCGTAGCTACAAAAATTTCCTACAAAAAAGACCTCATTGGTTTTTTGTCAGAGCAATACTTAAGGAGATATGAGGGTTCTTAAGTGAGTTGCTTTGCAAATTTTTCGTTGTGAGCAACGGTTTTCGGTTTTTCCCTTCTATCTCGGAAACCGTCGCTCAAAACGAAAAAATATCCTAAGTAAAAGTTGAAGGTACAAAGATTTCCTACAAAAATTTTTTTATTCATTATTTGCGTAAGAGCAATATTTAAGGAGTTATGAGGTTAAAACTAATAATCCTACAGAGCCTGTCTGAAAACTTAAAACCTTCATATCTCCTAAAATATTGCTCTGACGGAAAAAACTAATAACATATTTTATGTAGTAAATTTTCAGCTACAACTTTTACTTAGAACATTATTTCGTTTTAAGCGACGGTTTCCAAGATAGAAAGGAAAAACCCGAAAACCGTTGCTCACAACGAAAAATGTACAAATCAATTAACTTAAAACCGTCATATCCCCTTAAAGGTTCGAAATATTTTCCCCCTAGACTGCGGACGTACGCTTCCGTTCGGTACAAATATTGTTTTCTCCTCTCTTTAGGTTAAAAGAGAAAAATTAATTTAAAAAAAATGATTGAGTGGAGTGGGCAGGCGTGTTGGAATCGTGTTTGTGACG
The DNA here is from genome assembly GCA_014119065.1 of Orius insidiosus. Taxonomy (NCBI): domain Eukaryota; kingdom Metazoa; phylum Arthropoda; class Insecta; order Hemiptera; family Anthocoridae; genus Orius; species Orius insidiosus. Next base: position 944,504 of record JACGAQ010000010.1, on the reverse strand, counting down.
TTGAGAAGCGGGAAGCTCTTTTTACATCGGGACTTTCCGACTTCCCGTCGAATGTGTGCATATTATTGCTCGCGCTCTCCAATATCAATATTCCCCTGATGGCATTGTGGGAGAACCCCCTCTACGGACTTTTCCGCCCACCGACTCGACTGACATAAAGGAGGATTATTTTCCCATGTTTCCAGGAGGTGATTCAACGGGCGAAAATTGAAAATCACAAAACATTTTTCTGCCACCGTATATAAATCCTTGATAAGAAGACACCCCTCGAAAGGAAAGTTTTTCATGTTGTCTGAAAATTGAGCGTCTTGACTTGAAAAAGGAGTGAAAAAAAAAAGAAAGAAAAAGTTCTGAAAGCGTATTGGGAAGATGACCGTTCCCATGCTTGTTAGAACCGTCTCAAGAGTCGTTGAAACGAATAATTGCTCCCCTGCCCTTTCAGGACATCCCTTAATTGTCTGAAGGGTTATTTTCTACTCGGGAAAAGCCCTTTAAGTCACCATAAAAAAAAATTTTTTTTTACAAAAACCGAACAGAATTTTTAATTTAAAAAAAATGAATACTACAAGAAGAATGCGCGTGAATGATGAATGGCGATGTAAACCACAACGCACTCTTAATAATTAATTCATTTGTTTTCCGTGACATTTCCCTTTTTTCTCTACATATAATTTATTTTAAAAAAAATTTTTCTCCTTTTTTTCCGTGTGTGTGTTTTGTACTCTAACGATGCTGGGTCTAATTAAAACTTTTAGTTGCCCTCTCAAACTGGTCAGTGTCCGCCCCTGTTTGTATTATCTCCTCACTTGTTTTCTAATTAGGAATTTATAATTAATGTAAGTGATGAGTAAAAGGGTGAGGGTCGGGGACAAAACTAATTTCCCTCCCAGTTCAAGGAACAAGAAGGAAATTGCGATGCTAAACGAAGAAAAAGCGAGTGACAAACTCGTCCTTCCGACGTTTTAATTATTTAAATCGTGGGGGGATTTATAGCCTTCAGTGGCGGGCTAGGTCCTTGGGGATGAAAAATGTCAGTAAAACGTGGTTTTCTTGGACAGTAGGCCGAGAACTGCCTAAACGATTATTCTTGGCAGTAACATTGAGGAAAACACCCAAAAAACGTATCGGAATATTTTTTTCGGCCTAGCCATCCGGTCTGGCCTGGCTGGTGGCCACCCGATGATTGGGGTGCGCAGGAGGAGCCAGGAGATGCCACGACAAGCTTTGCTGTTGCGAGCTAACCAGAAGAAGTTTTAACCAGAAGACTATTTTTCCAACCTAATGTTTCAACAATCTTGCTACCTATATTGTTATGTTTCAACTAACGTTGTATGTACATAACTGTAATGATGGCCATCTTTAGATGTAATTTTTCACTTTACCTAGGGCTCTAGGATTTTGCTATGTAACCGGCTTTACCGGATGAATAGGGATTTTGCCATGTAAATTTTGTCGGGTATTGGTCGGGAAATATTTTTTGGTTTAAGGGAGAAGAGGTTAACACAGTAAGTGTCTTCTTAAGGTTCATCCTCTCGCTGTGCGTAGACGTACTCTTTTCGCTGAGTGTAGAAGTGAAAGGGTACGGCCGCCCTTATGCGAGCTCGGTGTTCCATTGAAAAAATACCGTTAACAATCTAGTACAACTGGTGTTTGTAGTAGAAAGACAGAAGGAAACGCCCGAAAATCTTGTTAGTCCAGTTCGCAGATGACAGAAAATGCCAAAAAAAATAGTGATTTGTGCCAATAGTATTCGAAAACCGAAAAAACAGCTTATTTCTTACGACAGAAAGATCTAGAAGAAAGTTTCAGGTTAAAAGTTATTTTATATATCCTTTTTCGAGTTAGTTAGGAAGTCACGCGGGCAAAAAATGCTACTTGACTTCAGACTGTGACGTCACTTAATCTTCACACACTAAGTTTCCCCAACTGTCTTGTCGTCATCTTTTTATATAAAACTTTAATTATTATGAGTACACAATCATAATAATAAGCCATGTTATATTTAAGGGTTAGATTTATAACCGTGGTAAGGGCGCTATAAATTTTACTATTGCCAAATGCATGAGGAGAAGCGGCGGCTCGTACGTGAATAACTAAACAGCTAGAGGAGCTATGACCGATATTTTAGAGTTTCCGAACAATGCTTTAGTTATTCATCGAGAAAAGGTCGAACAGGGGGCTTATATTTAATTCAAAATGGCTTAAAAAAGAAAACATGGTTAATACTGGGATGAAGAATAAGGGGGATTCATTGAGCTGAAAGGGCTCCAATTAGATGAAGATAAGCTTCTTGATCTCAATTTCGCGGATACTGTCCGGTCTTGGAATAATTAAACTTTACCCCGGGTCCCGAATTCCGCATAATCGAGTAAAACCGAAACTTACGAACAATATCTTTACATCAGGAGAAACCCTTCCCGTTTTCCATAGTCTCAAAGGGCTATAATTACTCCAATTCGGAAACCGTGGGTTGTCTAATCCGGACTTGACCGTCCGAACTAATAGCACCGCCCGGGCCTCCTACTAATTACTCACTCTAATTATAAGTAATTCCATAAAGGGGGTCACTTAATTAAGCAACAGAGTTAAGACTCGAACTGACTTAATTAGACTTGTACGTCTCCTACCTACTAATTTTAATCGATGGACCTTCAGGATTAATATTATTTTATAACGTCCAAATAAGTTTTTGTTATGTCAACCTTAGGGTGATTTGTAACAGGTCGACCATCCGCGACCTAGCAGTAACTTCGCGAATAAATCTTTCCTCTGTCAGACTCTTCCTAAACTCCAATTTATTGCTCTCTGTTTTTGCTCAGTTTTAGTCGCCTTCCATTCCAAACGATTTCTCCTATTTAAAGAGCTCGTTGGAATCATCTACAAAACTCCTCTGGTACTTTTTAGATGCGTAATTTACTATTTTTCTTTTGGATAACTAGGCTAATCAAGCAAGAAAGGGACAATCCTATCCATCCTATCATATCCATCCTATCCTATCCATCCCATCTTATCCATCCTATCCTATCCATCCTATCCTATCCATCCTATCCTATCCATCCTATCCTATCCTATATCCTATCCATCCTATCCTATCCATCCTATCCTATCCATCCTATCCATATCCATCCTATCCTATCCATCCTATCCTATCCTATCCTATCCTATCCATCCATCCTATCCATCCTATCCTATCCATCCTATCCTATCCATCCTATCCTATCCATCCTATCCTATCCATCCTATCCTATCCATCCTATCCTATCCTATCCTATCCATCCTATCCTATCCATCCTATCCTATCCTATCCATCCTATCCTATATCCTATCCTATCCATCCTATCCTATCCTATCCTATCCTATCCATCCATCCTATCCATCCTATCCTATCCATCCTATCCTATCCATCCTATCCTATCCATCCTATCCTATCCTATCCGTCCATCCTATCCCGTCCATCCTATCCCGTCCATCCTATCCCGTCCATCCTATCCCGTCCATCCTATCCCGTCCATCCTATCCCGTCCATCCTATCCCGTCCATCCTATCCCGTCCATCCTATCCCGTCCATCCTATCCCGTCCATCCTATCCCGTCCATCCTATCCCGTCCATCCTATCCCGTCCATCCTATCCCGTCCATCCTATCCCGTCCATCCTATCCCGTCCATCCTATCCCGTCCATCCTATCCCGTCCATCCTATCCCGTCCATCCTATCCCGTCCATCCTATCCCGTCCATCCTATCCCGTCCATCCTATCCCGTCCATCCTATCCCGTCCATCCTATCCCGTCCATCCTATCCCGTCCATCCTATCCCGTCCATCCTATCCCGTCCATCCTATCCCATCCATCCTATCCCATCCATCCTATCCCATCCATCCTATCCCATCCATCCTATCCCATCCATCCTATCCCGTCCATCCTATCCCATCCATCCTATCCCATCCATCCTATCCCATCCATCCTATCCCATCCATCCTATCCCATCCATCCTATCCCATCCATCCTATCCATCCATCCTATCCTATCCATCCTATCCTATCCATCCTATCCTATCCTATCCTATCCATCCTATCCTATCCATCCTATCCTATCCATCCTATCCTATCCATCCTATCCTATCCATCCTATCCTATCCATCCTATCCTATCCATCCTATCCATCCTATCCTATCCATCCTATCCTATCCTATCCATCCTATCCTATCCATCCTTATCCCGTCCATCCTACCCTATCCATCCTACCCTATCCATCCTACCCTATCCATCCTACCCTATCCATCCTACCCTATCCATCCTACCCTATCCATCCTACCCTATCCATCCTACCCTATCCATCCTACCCTATCCATCCTATCCTATCCCTATCCATCCATCCTATCCTGTCCATCCTATCCCGTCCATCCTATCCCGTCCATCCTATCCCGTCCATCCTATCCCGTCCATCCTATCCCGTCCATCCTATCCCGTCCATCCTATCCCGTCCATCCTATCCCGTCCATCCTATCCCGTCCATCCTATCCCGTCCATCCTATCCCGTCCATCCTATCCCGTCCATCCTATCCCGTCCATCCTATCCCGTCCATCCTATCCCGTCCATCCTATCCCGTCCATCCTATCCCGTCCATCCTATCCCGTCCATCCTATCCCGTCCATCCTATCCCGTCCATCCTATCCCGTCCATCCTATCCCGTCCATCCTATCCCGTCCATCCTATCCCGTCCATCCTATCCCGTCCATCCTATCCCGTCCATCCTATCCCGTCCATCCTATCCCGTCCATCCTATCCCGTCCATCCTATCCCGTCCATCCTATCCCGTCCATCCTATCCCGTCCATCCTATCCCGTCCATCCTATCCCGTCCATCCTATCCCATCCATCCTATCCCATCCATCCTATCCCATCCATCCTATCCCATCCATCCTATCCCATCCATCCTATCCCATCCATCCTATCCCATCCATCCTATCCCATCCATCCTATCCCTTCCATCCTATCCCTTCCATCCTATCCCGTCCATCCTATCCCGTCCATCCTATCCCGTCCATCCTATCCCGTCCATCCTATCCCGTCCATCCTATCCCGTCCATCCTATCCCGTCCATCCTATCCCGTCCATCCTATCCCGTCCATCCTATCCCGTCCATCCTATCCCGTCCATCCTATCCCGTCCATCCTATCCCGTCCATCCTATCCCGTCCATCCTATCCCGTCCATCCTATCCCGTCCATCCTATCCCGTCCATCCTATCCCGTCCATCCTATCCCGTCCATCCTATCCCGTCCATCCTATCCCGTCCATCCTATCCCGTCCATCCTATCCCGTCCATCCTATCCGTCCATCCTATCCCGTCCATCCTATCCCGTCCATCCTATCCCATCCATCCTATCCCATCCATCCTATCCCATCCATCCTATCCCATCCATCCTATCCCATCCATCCTATCCCATCCATCCTATCCCATCAATCCTATCCCAGCCATCCTATCCATTCGAACATTCAAGCGTTTCGCAACATATTGAACAGGATTTAAGTCATTTTCCTCGATTCTCAGGTCTGTAAGCTTCCATTTATCAAATCTTCAGACGTCACACGCATCCTTTATTCTAATATGTATGATTTAAAAAAAAAGAAGAAGAAAAAACGTAGCCAACATGATATGTGATAGGTAACGGTGGAAAGAAAATCTAATAAATATAGATAGAAGTTGAGATATCCCGGTGGAGGTATTTACGTTTCTTTTATCCCGTACGGGGTCACCTGGAAAAATAACCCTTCTCGTACAAACAATGGACCGAGTAAGAGAGACAAGATACACCTCGCTCTGCTAATATTGTCTTCCCGGATGATGAAAATCGACTCCCCCGTCATTTTGTGATTTAATTAAATTTCAACTCGTTTCAGCTTTTGTAGGATCAAGTCAGCTTAATTATATCCTCAAATTTACATATACATTTTATAATTTATATTTTTTAGGTGAATTATTAGTGTTGCTGTGGATTTGGGGGGAAAAAAAGTTTGTTATCGTGTTTCGAGTTTGGAATAGCGAAAGGGGTAGTTTGGCGGTTGGGGTTTTTTTTTTTTTCGCCCGTATAATTCTTCGATCCCTCTTTCTTTGGCGTCAAAGGGCCGATCACGGCATTACCCTAATTTATATGCAATATAAACAGAATGGCGAAAAAGAAGTAGGGGGCGCTTAGAAAAAGTTTTGTCGCCAGCCCTCCCACTCCGAATCCCACCCCGATCGACCTCCCCTTTAAAACTCTCTCTTTTTACCCTCTTCCTCCTGTTTACCTTTGAGAGTGTGAGCTCCATCGGTTCGCTAGAGATTAAAGCTTCCCGCTTTATTTAAATAAAGTACACAAAAACATATTTTTCCCTCTAATCTCAAATCACAAACAACAAAATTATTACCTAAATTTTTTTTCCCACCAAACTTCAACATGTTAAATTTTAACATTCTTTCAATTATTTTTAATGAATCCACTGTTTAAAAAATGTTTCCCAGAAGACCAATAAATTTTTAATGAATCTTCATGGGTTAGCAATTGAGGCGCTCCGGATACGAAGGGCGAACTCGACAAAACGTAGTTTCGAGATATTCGCATTTTAAAGTTTCGGTTTTTACGTATTTAAAGGGGAAAAAATGGCGAACTCAACATAAAAATTATATGGGTGTATTCACCAAGAGGTCTAGAATCTGAAAATGAAAAAAAACTGACGTCGAGGGTATCACAATAACTTCTTTAAGGAAGTTAAAAATTTGTCCGATGTCGAGTTCGCCCTTCGTATCCGGAGCACCTAAATTGAGTTGTAGCTTGAGGACATTGGAATGCCTTTTAAGATTTGGAAGGGTCAAATCTTTGTCTTGACACCTCGAAACTCGAAAGGAGGAAACAAGCTCGTTTATAGACTTGAGGGGCTCGACCCAGTTCACTATCGGGACAGACCGAGAATTTAATAGCTTCCAAAGCAGAGTTGAAATTAATAACACGCTTAACCGGACCGACGAGACGTGGGTGATTAATTTACGCTGGTATTAGAGGCTCCTGCGTCTTGAAAATGCTAAGCGAAATTAATTAAAAGCTATTTGTTTGTATGCTACAGAATAACTGAAAACCCACTCAAAATTATTAATAACAATTAACAATTAATGGAATAATGTTAATAAAAACATTAATTTAACCAAACGATCGTAGAAGGTAGGACATTAGGGGAAGCAGACGTCAGAAATGCTGGAGATGAAACCTTATTTTTCCAATTTAAAGCAATTTCTTCGGCTGAAAAAATTCTTTTTTTACCAAGATTGTTGAGCTTTGTCTACTTCCTAGGACCAAAAATTTACATATCTAGCGGATGATCAGGATTTTAACTTCCTTAAAGAAGTTATTGTGATACCCTCCACGTCGGGTTTTTGGGGAAGGGTCTTCCAGACCCCGGAGGGTCAATTCGAATATTGATCTTTACCCATCTCAACTTTGTCTGTGGTTCCGGCCGGCCGTAGCATTTTTTTCTGGAACATTTTACGGCCTCAGTTTTCATCCGATTTTCACCAAATTTTCACACGAATTTCTTTAGCCGGCGATAAAGATTTTTGAATTTCGAAAAAATGGCGGAGATATGTCTGTTTGAAATTTTAAAAAATTTGCTGCGGCCGAACCATTGGTCCGATTTTCATCAAATTTTCACCAATTACTCCTTATATTTTTTAAGAATTTTTGGTGTAAAAAAAATTGCCACTTTTTATTATTTTTTTTTTTTAGTAGGGAGAAATTATTTCGTACTTCTACCCATTACGAGAGGCTCACCTCTAGGCCAAAGAGCCATTATTTCTACCTTGACACTTAAATAAATTTTCGAAAAAAAGAACTTATGAAATTTTTCAAAAAAAATAAAGAAAAAGCACAAATTAAAAAAGGAAACCCGGAAAATTTATCGAAAAAAACTCGGAAAATTTTTCGAAAAACAAACTTAGAAAATTTTTCGGAAAAAAAAGGAAAACTTGGAAAATTTTTCGAAAAAAAAAAACTTCCCCCTCCCTTATACTTCCCCTTCCTTATACTTCCCCTCCCTAACACTTCCCCCACCTTTATACTTTCCCTCCCTTCGTTATACTTCCCCTCCCTTATACTTTCCCTCCCTTCGTTATACTTCCCCTCGCTTATACTTTCCCTCCCTTCGTTATACATCCCCTCCCTTATACTTCTCCCTCCTTTATATTTTCCCTCCCTTCGTTATACTTCCCCTCCCTTATACTTCCCTCCCTTCGTTATACTTCCCACTTTTTATACTTTCCCTCCCTTCTTTATACTTTCCCTCTCTTATACTTCCCCCTCCTTTATACTTCCCCTTCCGTTATACTTCCCCCTCCTATATACTAGGTGTACAAAATGAAACTCGGCTAAAATCTACAAAATTCAAATTTATAAATGTGGCTGAGTTTCATTTTGTACCCCTAATAGTTACTTCTCTAAGGAAGTTTTCGTTGGAAGCTCTTCAAACAAGTACTTTCCTCAGTTTTTAGATCAAGGAAACCATTTTAACAAACTTACTTGCCTTTGAACGTTTAAGCCAGTGGCGCCGCTGGAAGCCCTGGTTTCAAATTCTCTTCAGGAATTCCTCGCGAACGAATCTTTCATTAGATTTTTACCACATTTTGGTCGAAAGACCGGGGAAAACTTCAACAAATCGCATTTTTGGTACAAAAGCCATCAAGAACTGTCTAAAAAAGGCTCTTCCTAAGGTCCACCTAAACTCAGAATGAATAGATCCTCTATTGAAATGTGGGTCCTTTTGAGCCCAACAAACCTCGAAGGCGAAAAGAAAAACTGCAGTAACTCAAAAAAGACTTTTTTTTTTTGCACATATAAAAGGCAAGAGTCCTTTTGAGTTCGTATTTTGTGCGAAGCTCGGCAATGCGGGAAAAGGTGTGAGGGGAAACCCTCCGGTAAAGAAGGTGAATGTCGAAATTACGATTCGAATAGACGAAAAGGCGGAAGCCTCTTTATAAATCTACCTCCTTCAAAAATAAATCAACCGTAAAATGCTTATTTTTTCACGGTTTTATCGGAAATTTTTTTTCAAATATTCACTGAATCAATCAGCAAAATAAATAGAAGCCTAATAATCCGGATCCATTAAAGGATAGAACAGATTATTTCCCCAACATGGTTCTTCAATACAGCTTAGTGCTAATGGAACCTCCAGAGTAGCGAAAATCAGGTTTCTACTTTAAAAAAAGTCTTGAAGAAAATATGAAGGTTGTAAAAAAAAATTTATAGCAAGAAATCTCGTTACACGGTTCACTGAATTCTTACCGCACTTATTTTAGATTTAAAAAATAAAATTTTTTCAACGTTCATTTTTGAAAAAATTTTAAAGAAGGTTTGTTCCATTACATAAAAACCGGAAAAGGGGTTAAGAAGGGATTTTATGTTTTGAAAGGGCATTTACGTTAGAAGGGTGAGGAAAAAGTCCATTAAGAAATAATTTTATATTTTTAATAGCGGGTAAGAGAGAATTGGTCGCCCCCCCCCCCCCCCCCAAGAAAAAAAGAGGAAAATATTTTTTAGCTCTTTCAAATGGGGTGAGTTTGAAGTTGATTGTAGTAAGGGGTAAGAGTGCATTCATAGCGTATTCCAAAGGATTCCAAAAGACGAAATAAAAAAAAAGGTTTTAGAAAATGAGAGAAAAAGAGTGAAAGAAGCGAAGTCGGAAAAACCGCAGTTTCGAGTTAGAAGCCCCATCCCTCGTCGATCTTTTAATGGAGGGACATCTCAATTCTACAGAAAAAAAATACGCTTTTTTTATTTATATTTTTTTTCCTCCGGTCCTTTCCGTGATGAATGTTTCGTAGATATTAAATCATTTATTTCCTTCCCCTAAGGCTTAGATGTACAGTAATCTCACCCTTTATGAGCCCTTTTTTTATGAAAAGGGCGACTTTTTTTTCAACTTTTTTACTTCTTAAATCACCGCAAAGTTTAAGCTAAGGTAGGTAAAATCCCCTTTATACAATATCTTATGAATTATTCATAATTGTTTAGAAGTCATATATACTAGGTATTTTTAATTCTCATTTTTTCGTATTGTAATTTCAGATATTAGAAAAAAATTCTCAAAATTTAATTTTTGTTTTAAAAAAAATCCTTTTGTCTAATATAATTTTTATTTCAGGTAATTAATCTTAGATTACGCACCACTCGAAGTAAAAAGCCCTTTTTTCGCACTGTGTAAGGAAATAAAGTAATGGAGAATGCCCCTACAGTGCCCCCAAGCCTCCGAGGGTAAGTGATCAAGGACTCTAACTATTGTTCGCCTGTTCAAATCTGTCGCATTATAGCGAATGCCTCCAGATTAAACTTTTATTTAATATTCTAGATTTTCTGAGGAAAAGTAGATTGTTTGGGGCTTGTTTTTGAGATTTTTTGTAAGGGGCAATATAATTTTTTAAACTTTCAGAGGTAAAACTGAAAGAAAATAAAATTTACCTGCGATTAGTTGTTCAGATAATGGTTTATTACTTAATAGGAACGTTTTTAAAGCTTTTTATGCTTTTAAACACAGAAAAAAGCGAAAGCCATAAAATAAAAATCCGGAAACCTTTATGTTTCGGAAGCTCAAACAGACCTTTTCCCCCCGCGCCAAGTAAACAAAACATAACTCGTTAAGGGAAAAGGGCCGTAAGAAAAAGGCATTTTCTGTGTGCGTAGAGATAGTCGCCGGGAATATTTTGATTTGTAGCCTTATAAATCAGAGGCTCAATGAAAGATGGACCGCAGGGACGGTCCGGAGGTTCTGGCCTAACGTCAAAATAAACCCACCTATCACCAGAAGCGACCCTTTCCCTGCCTTATGTCTTCTGACCCCATCTGCGCTTAACGCCCGTAAACATTTTAAAAACAGGAGGGAGCTTAAAGCGTGAGGTAAACCAGAAAATGGGGGAGAGAAACAAACAGCGTTAACGTAAACAATTCCTTGTTTTTTCAAAAAAGGGTTTAAAAAACACGTTTTGAAACTTTTTTTATTTTAAAAAAGCACCTAATAAACACAATTAAGCTTATAAAAACAGAAAAAATAGACTTTTTTTACTTTTTGAAGCCAATTATTTATTCAAAATCGCCTTTTGAATATAAAAAATTATTTTATCGTCTAATGAATTTGAAGTTAGTGAAGTTATTGGTGGAAAAGTGCCCGGGAGGGGTCGTAACGTTTCGGGATAGTTAATTTTTTATTGACCTCCTTTGCAAATTTTATGACTTCTAAGACCTTTTTCTTTACAAACTGCCTGATGAAAGTCTTGAATTTCAAAAATAACGATGTAGAAAAAGATAGTAAAAAAAGGAGAAGTTTGACGACTTCATATTCTTCCTTTTTTTGGAGAGAAAAGACGCTTGGAAGACGAACTAGTCAGAGGTTTCCAGAGGTCGAGGGGGAAAAAGAAGGGTTGAAAAGAAGAGAAAGTACTGGTTTGAAGAGCTTCCAACGAAAACTTCCTTAAAGAGAAGTAACAATATAAGAGGGGGAAGCATATAGGAGGGGAAGTATAACGGAGGGGACGTACAACGGAGGTGAAAGTATATGGGAGGATAAGTATAACGGGGAAGTATAAGGGAACGAAAGTATAACGGAGGGAATGAATAAGGGAGGGAAAGTATAAAGGAGGGGGAAGTATAAGGGAGTTGAAGTATAATGGAGGGGGAAGTTTTTTTTTTTTTGAAAAGTTTTCCAAGTTTTCTTTTTTTTTTTCGAAAAATTTTCAGTTTTTTTTTGTTCAAAAAATTTTCCGGGTATTCTTTTAAAGTTCTTTGTTTTTTAGAAAATTTTTCTAAGTGTCAAGGTAGAAATAATGGGCCCTTTGGCCTAGGGATGAGCTTCTCGTAATGGGTAGAAGTATGAAATTTTTCCCTACTATAAAAAATAATAATTAAAAAGTGGAAATTTTTTTAGACAAAAAATTCGTAAAAACGTTTTTTTCTCTGATTTTCTACATTTTTATGATTTTTGAAAAAAACCTTTTGTATTTAGGTTAATAAATAAATTCTAACGCCAATAAAAGAAAATTTTTTTTTTAAATCAACAGTTTTCTCGCAAAATTGGGGCAAAACTACAAAGAAATATCGTTGTCTAATTAAGTAGCTTAACTGACCCTTAAGGGAAAAAACCCTTCGGCTCCTTTATTTTAGGACCCATTTTTGCTACCAATTTTTTCATAAAATTTTGCTAAAAAGTTTGACGTATTCTTTTTTTTTATCACCCACTTAAAATAAAAGGAGAAGAAAAAAAAATTCAGAATGACCAATTAGAAAGTTTTTCTTCTTCGTACAGATATAAAAATAATGAAGAATCATTTCTACAGGAGAAAACTCGTTAGAAAAATTTTCTACCATCAAGTACGCATCCGAATCTTTTAAGTTGTTCCTAACGACGGTAGGGTACAAAAGAGTTTCCAGTTTATATTAATGAGACTTGAGTAAAGTGTGGGCTCAAAAGAAAATTTACAAGGGCAAGTCCGGACTTTTCTGTCTTCATCGCTTGTTAGTGCCTTTCCCACTCCCGAATCCTTTCGGGGATCGATAAGGCCATGGAGACTCGGATTAATTATTGTTTGTGACTTGATTTCTTAGCAGCCCCAATTCTTGTCTAATCCAGCGAAGACAGCAGTTTCAGGCTATTCTGGTCAAGACACTTTAAGCCGTAATTATCGACTGTCTCAAGTGCTTTTAATTCCAAAAAATAAAAAAAGAATGAAGTAAATTGAGAGTTTCGATAGGGAAAGTTAACAAACCTGGAAAAAAAAGGGGATTAAAATGAGAGAAAAAACAATTTGAGTTAGTGGAAAAAAAGGTGAATCTAATAGGTGTGGCGGGATACTTGTCTTTATAAAAACAATTAAGTCTGAGGGGTTCTAATCCTCGTCCCTCGTCTTCTCCCCCGGTTTTACTCATCGCCTTACCTTTCTACATAATTAAATTATCTTTTTCACCGTCTGGCCCTTTCCCTCGGATAAATTTAATAAGTAGTTATCCCTAATGTGTCCACAAAGGAACCTTTTTTTTATTCCCACCACCTGCTAATCGCAACTCTTCATCTTATTTATTCAAATTACTTTTTTCATATTGAAATACTCGTTTGAGAAGTGGAAGCTTTTAGGTTCATTAAATTGTTGATTTTCATGCAGTATGAAAATTTCAGGGCTTAAACTAATCACATTAGAACTTGGAATTCCTTGTATCGGGGAAGTTGTTTTTGCTAAAATGATTGGATTAGAGTTTAAAACCAGTTTAAACTTTAATCAAATAAAACTGATCTTTTATCTTTAAATGGAAGTTTTAAATTTATTAGATAAATTAATTTTTATGTACACTTTATTCTTAAAACGTAAATTTTTTTGTCTAAAAATGGTCAGGGAGAAAGCGAATGTTGAGCTGAAAAAAGTAGATTAGTGGTTTTTTTTCTTAATTTTATATTTATTTAAAAGCAAAGCTATTTTCTTATCAACTCCACCTGATGAAGCGTATTACGCCAAAACCGGTCGCGAATAACCTTTTTTTTCATCCTCCCTCGCTCGCTAGCTTAAAATAAATCGTCGCGTTAGTTCTAACACCGGATAAGTCATTTTTTTAATCAATTTTGAGTTAAGTTTCCGATGGTAAATTTTGAGGAAAATCGAATTCCGTTGGTAGTTTAACCGTATTACCAACAGAAAACGCGTAGTTCACGATTTAGCCAACAGGTGATGAGAAATGAGAAATTTATCCGTATTTTGGCTCTCCTGAAAACCTTGGAAAAATGACTTGTACGGTGTTAGAACTAACGCTCTAAAAATGGTCAGGGAGAAAGCGAATGTTCAGCTAAAAAAAAAGTAGATTAGTGTTTTTTTTTCTTAATTTTTATATTTATTTAAAAGCAAAGCTATTTTTCTTATCAACTCCACCTGATGAGGCGTATTACGCCGAAACCGGTCGCGAATATCCGTTTTTTCATCCTCCCTCGCTCGTTAGCTTAAAATAAATCGTCGCGTTAGTTCTAACACCGGATAAGTCATTTTTTTAATCAATTTTGAGTTAAGTTTCCGATGGTAAATTTTGTGGAAAATCGAATTCCGTTGGTAGTTTAACCGTATTACCAACAGAAAACGCTTAATTCTCGATTTAGCCAACAGGTGATGCATTGATTCCAATGAGAAATTAATCCGTATGTTGGCTCTCCTGAAAACCTTGGAAATATGACTTGTACGGTGTTAGAACTAACGCGACGAAATACAATTTGTTTTAATCGAGAATTTTTACATACCTCCTAAAATGCGTAAGTCTGTAGAAAATTTGATGAAGATTACTTTTAATTTTATTCATTTTTTCGACAGAGTCGATGGTTTTCGAGTAAAGAAAAACTGAAAAATGGCGTCTTTGGGAGAAGTCTAAAATTTTCAGATTATTTATAGCAACTTTTTTTTGGCAGGGAAATGTAGGGTTTTTTCTACCTGGGGTCTGTCATCCACTCCTCTAAATAAATAAATACAGGGACCACTGTTGGGGAGAAAAGTGTCGTCCGAACGGTTTTTGGTGGATTCGAGGGAAGACAAATATTTATTTAGCGTTCCATTTAGTTGTCCGAAGGAACTTTCGTTCTCCCTTATTTTCCGGAGGGTCTAACAAGGCCCGGCGAGGGGGATTCTGTCCTTAAATTCTCCAACCGCTCAAGTCCCTCGGCGACTATTCTGCAACAACAAGTAGACAACTTATTTAACCCCCTCCTCGCAGTTGCCCTTTACCAGCTCCGACGAAAGATTTAAATTATGCCTTTAAACGCTCCCGTTATGCACATGCTTAACTCAAACCGTGCCTTTACTCATTTATACTTCCCCTTAACTTTTCTATGCATTTTCAACTTTTTTTAAATCGCTTACTTTTTAAAACTACACTAAAAACTTAATGTGTGTGTAATAAAATAAACCATAACGGACTTTGCTGTTTATTAAGCTCTTTTAAACGATGAAGGTTGGAAACATAAACAAAATGGCCTATTAGGTATTTTTATTTTTAACTTTTATGCCATTTTATTGACTTGAGAACCACCATACGTGCTAGTTTCAATGTTGACTTTGAAACTTCCGGGAGCGCTGATGAAGTTTGACTTTCAATATCGATAAGGCCGTGGCATGCCGGGCTTTTATTGGTATTTTTGCCAATTTTTGAATTCCTCTACTCAAAATTTCCAGATCTAGGAGGCCACCGTTTGGGTCCTTTATAATTTCCAATAATTTGGTTTCTCTCACAAAAAAAAACTCGTCAGATAACACGAGAGAGTTAGTTTTTAACTTCCTTAAAGAAGTTATTGTGATACCCTCGACGTCGGGTTTTTGGGGAAGGGTCTTCCAGACCCCGGAGGGTCAATTCGAATATTGATCTTTACCGATCTCAACCTTGCCTGTGGTGCCGGCCAGCCGGCCGGCCGTTACGCCGTTACGCCGTCCGTAGCATTTTTTTCCGGAACACTTTATGGCCACAGTTTTCATCCGATTTTCAACAAATTTTCACCAAAATTTCTTTAGCCGGTGAAGAAGAATGCAACGAGGGCGATTTTTGAATTTCGAAAAATTGGCGGAGATAGGTCTGTTTCAAATTTTAAAAAATTCGCTGCGGCCGAACCGTTGGTCCGATTTTCACCAAATTTTCACCAATTACTCCTTATATTTTTTAAGAATTTTTGGTGTAAAAAAATTTCCACTTTTTAATTATTAATTTTTTCGGTAGGGAGAAATTTCGTACTTCTACCCTTCACGAGAGGCACATCCCTAGGCCAAAGAGCCCATTATTTCTACCTAGACACTTAAAAAACTTTCGAAAAAAAGAACTTAAAAAATTTTTCAAAAAATAAAAACTCGGAAAATTTCTCGAAAAAAAAGTGTTTTTTTTTGACAAAAAAAACTTAGAAAATTTTTCGAAAAAAAAACTGAAAAATTTTTGAAAAAAAAAAATTAGAAAATTTTCGACAGAAAGAACTTGGAAAATTCTTCTTTATATTTTCCCTCCCTTATACATCCCCTTCCGTTATACTTTCGTTCCCTTAAACTTCCCCCTCCGTTATACTTCACCCTCTGTTATACTACCCCTCACTTAAACTTCCCCCTCCCATATACTTCCCCTCACTTATACTTCCCCCTCCGTTATACTTCCCCTCCCATATACTTCCCCTCACTTATACTTCCCCCTCCGTTATACTTCCCCTCCCATATACTTCCCCCCACTTATACTTCCCCCTCCGTTATACTTCCCCTCCCATATACTTCCCACTCCGTTATACTTCCCCTCCCATATACTTCCCCCTACGTTTTACGTCCCCTCCGTTATACTTCCCCCTCCTATATAGATAGTTCTCTTTAAGGAAGTTTTCGTTGGAAGCTCTTCCAACCAGTACTTTTTTCTCTCGCTAGGAAAGCTCGTTTGATAACACGAGGGGTTAGTTTTTTCCTCTCGCATGGAATGCTCTCACAGATTTTCTAAAGATTCAAACTTCTTTTTGACACAAAAACAATCAACGAAGCTCGTGACAATCACAAGATCTCGAACGGTCGAGTTCCTAAGTGGTCACGTGTTAAAAAGGGGAGAGTGACATTCAGCGATTGGGGGATTGTCAACAGTTGAGATCCGTCTTGAACATCGAAAAGATTAAAGTCGCTCACCCCCTTTTTGTTTCGTCGTAAATGCGGCGGGAGGCCTGTTAAAATCATCCGCCCATCGGAGAGGAAGAATGCGATAATCGGGCAGAAAATGTACCTACGTTTGATAAAACTATCCCCCATCCAAAAGCCCAATCGGGGGAACGTTTCTCTTTCCAAAAATATAAATCCAAAATATTTCTTCAATTCAAAACAGCAGATCCAACCTTCATTCTCAGCCATCCTCAAAACACATGGTCCATTCAAAACTATTGCATCCAGCTGATCTGGGAAAGATTTAGCCGACCAAAAGCCAAGTTTACAGGACTATTTTGCCTACTGCCACCGTAGTAGAAGATTTCTTATCTTTGAAATCCAGCTGTCCATAATAGATTTGTTCAAAATAGAAATTATTTATGAAGCTAAAGAAAACAAGATTAATAGTAGAAGTTATTGTTGAATAAAAGAGGCTGAAAGATGAGCCAATAAACCAAAGTCAATACGGAACTAAAAAAAAAGGCGAGGGAGCAGAAAAGCAGAAAAAATATAGCGATTTTTTACCCATGCCCCCGTGTGTATCCATTGATTTAGTTATTAAAACTTGGCAATAAAGAATCCTCCCCCGTAGGAGTGGGGGACGGCCATTACTTATGAAGTTGTCGTTTTGTTTCTGATTCTCTTTCCTTTTCCCGGGGATATTAAAGGATTAATGGAAAGGGGTGAGGTGGGTTTCAGTCTCCCGAGACTCGAACGAAATTAACTTTAGACTTGTGACCCTCCCGCTAATCTTCCAAGCAAAATTCCTGATTTTAAAATCATCGTTTTTTTTAATTAACACTCGAGAAATTTTTTTCGAAGTTTACAACGTATAAAAAACAGTTTCTCTCTGGCTATTTTGCATTTTTTAATTTGAATCGTTGATAAGGTTGTAAAACCCGTCGTCTTCGGGTAGTTTCGGCTCATTTCACCCTCGGGAACCCGTCAGAGAATATTCCGCACTAGGGGGATTTTATTAAAATTGCCTCTATTCCTTGAGCGCTTTTAAGACAATATAAACATGTGATAAAAAGGTGCACTTCCACCATATATTTTCCAGGAGCTTTTCCCTTCTAAAAGCCTCGGCAATTTTCTGATTCGGATCTGTAATTTTGTAAATTGCTTCAACGGAGGTGAATGGAGGTTAATAAATCTCAACCATTTTTTTTTTCAACACCTCTTTACTTCTAAAAATCTATTAAAAACTCTTTATTTCAGATTCAGCTACTTATATGGGATTAAATTTAAAATTTTGGAAGGGCACCCAAAACATTTGGCAGCATTGGTTTCACTTTAGAAGTCCTTATGTCCTTGATTTTTTTGAAAATCTTTTTAGATTTATTTTTGTAATAAAATATTTTCTTATTTTGTAACGTTTCATGACTTTTTTTTTTCAACAACCTCTTCACTTCTAAAAATCTATTAATAAACTCTTCATTTCAGATTAGCTACTCATATGAGAATAAATTTAAAATTATGGAAGGGCACCCAAAACATTTGGCAGCATTGGTTTCACTTTAGAAGTCCTAGATGTTTTGAAAATCTTTTTAGATTTATTATTTTAATAAAATATTTTCTTATTTTGTAACGTTTTATGACTTAAACGGTCAGATATTTTTTTTTCCTCGTATTTGGTAGTAAACAGGGTCGCCCTGGCCCTCCTAAGATATTTCCAATCTGACCTACATCCGACGTTCGGGGCGCACGGAATTTACGTCGCTCGTAAACGTTTATGTTTAGCCTCACCTCCTCCTGAAAGAGACGGAGTTTTACCCCCTCCCGAACCCCTTATTTCCAGCGTGTACTGCACCTTTACCCCGAACAACCCCTTGACTCCGTTTTCTGAATAATGAAATAGGGTAAAATATAAAAATGTCAGCTACTCTTTTTTTTTCTTCCCTTATTTCTCATCTACCTTGACTTTCTATTTTTTTTATAAATAAATGCAACGCCCGTAGTGATCAAGAACTCTACATTTTAAACATAAAGATCTAAGATATATGACGGACTGGTGGCAGCGGAAACCTTTCATCTTCCCTTTTCTTCAGCAATGAACTTTTTAATCCCAATAGGATGGAATTAGAGTGAATATACATGGTTAGAGCAAAAAAGAGAGCTGTTGTTGATTTTATGAGGTCGTTAAATTTAAGTGTATTCCAAGTCTTGTGCACTAAAAGGGACTTGTTGCTCCCCAGGGGATTAGACGTTAAAGGAAACTCATCCGTCTCTAACTTCTTTTTTTTCTCTCCTTATTTCTCAATGAGATTTAGCAAATTAATTCTGTTTTTAGCAACTATTTTTTTAGTCTGATTATTGCAGGAGAGCTCGTTGACAAAAAGAGGAAAAGAGAAAGGAGTAAAATGTCTTTAAGAGGGCAATAAGTTTATTTTGCAGTATTCTTAACTTTATTTTAACTATCAACAAGCTTTCTGATCTCGAATTCTTCTTCGAGAGCATACCGGAGCACCTATGCCAACTAGATGTCGTTAACCGACACATTATGCCCTAATGGACGATTAGTGTTTTTGAAGGAATTTTAAAGGTTTTTAACAAAAATTTCATACACTAATCAAGAATGAGTTAATCGTAGATTAGTTTATCAGCGAAGATAGTCATAATAGGTTATATAACTAGCTAACCGTCATTACATTAAAAAAAAAAAAAAGAATTAGAGCGTTAATCGTCAATTAGCATCCGGTTAGTACAACTTGAAAGAGCTTAAGAGGGTAATAAGTTTATTTTGCAGTATTTTTAACTTAAGTTTAACTTTTCTTTCAACAAGCTTTCGGATCTCCAATTCTTCTTCGAGAGCATACCGGAGCACCTATGCCAACTAGATGTCGGTAACCAACACTTTATGCCCTAATGGACAATTAGTGTTTCTTGAAGGAATTTTAAAGGTTTTTAACAAAAATCTCATACACTAATCAAGAGTTAATCGTAGATTATTTTATCAGCGAACATAGTCATAATAGGATATATAACTGGCTAACCGTCAGTGCATAAAAAAAAAAAAGAAAAGAATTTGAGTGTTAATCGTCAATTAGCATCCGGTTAGTACTACTTGAAAGAACTTAAGAGGGAAATAAGTTTATTTTGCAGTATTCTTAACTTTATTTTAACTTGTCTTTCAACAAGCTTTCTAATCTCTAATTCTCCTTCCAGAGCATACCGGAGCACCTAAGCCAGATGTCATTAACCAACACTTTATGCCCTAATCGACGATTAGTGTGAACTGACTTCTGAAAAAGTCTCTGATCAGTCTTTTAATCTAGCACGCCAGGGTTCCTCTCGTTCTCCTTATGAAAAAACGGCAATAGTTAATTAATAAATGGACTGTAAAATTTGGCTTCTTATTAAAATTTCAGTATCTCGATGTTTGCTTGAAAGGTCCTTACCAAGGGTAAAAAAAGAGAGGGGAAAGAGAAGGGTATTCGACTAAATTTTCCATGACTAAGCAAGAGCTTTATCTTGAGATCAAAAAAATAACCGGAGAGTACAACAATAGGGACGACAAAGCCTCGGACAAGCTCTAAAGGATATTTTCCGGCAGGGGGAATATCCATTCTGCAAGAAGTTATTATATAAAAAAACTTGAAGTATCAGTTTGGAAAAGCAAATGGTTGAAAAAATATCCAGTTTGTCAAATAGATAATAGACTTTATCTTAAAGAGGCTTATGAGATTTTACGCCGACTATAACATTCATAATTCATAGCCTGCATAAAATTAGTGGAGGCTTGGTTCTATGTAGGTCATGATATGGAATAATATTTCACGATTTATTTTAATTGTACATTTTTTTATAACCTTCATGCGTCAAATGATTGCGGGGCCAATAAAAGCGTCCCCAATATTTGGCACGACGGAGGGGAAAAAGTAATGAGTTTCGCTCTAATAATTAATTTCGAGCATTTGGCATGGGTTTGAGACGGAGTAAAACTAAATTAGAACAACTGCCATCCATAAAACGTCTCCCTGTGCGGTGGGGGGAAAACCCTTTTTCCAAGAGTCGCGAAGAAGTTGATAACTCCGTTAAGGGCCGCAGTTCGAACCCTTCCAGATTTGTTTAAAATACTCACCCCCCCTTTACTTTTTTGGAAAATGCCTTCTCTGGATAATGGGACGATAAATGTTATTTCGGCAAAGTGATTTCTAGCGGAGATATTTGATTTCCCTTTCCCCGAGGGAGATTCTGAAGGGTTTGAACAAATTAATTTCTGAATCTCTTTTCTCTCGATACAGAAAGTTCTCTTTTCCAATTATTATTATACGCCTTTTTTACTCCTTCTTCCTTTACTAAGGATTTTCCAAGATCTTGTTACTCAGAATAAATTAAAACCGACCGCCCAAAATAAGAAAAGCCGCCTTAAAACATTTCCCTAAATTTCATTTAATTTTTCCATTTTTGAAAGGATTGCTTAGAAAAATTGAAAGTTGATTTGGATTTAATATTTTTGATTTTTTCATATCAGGGTAGCAGGCAGGGCCTGTAAATGAGCAAACTTTCCTCCACAAAAAGCTCTCCAATATATCCAAAATCGGAGACTTTTGAGCTGCTCAAGTCGTGTGCTGGTCAAAGATTCACATTTTTGTGTCTATTTTTCGAATTTCAGATGTTGAAAATTTTTAGGTATTTTATTGGGAATATAGCTTTAGGCCTTGCTGTCTTAGGATTATTGCTTTAAATTTTTTTTTGGAGAAAATTTGAAAGGAAAATATTGAAGGTTGATGAGTATGCGGTAAAGAAGGAGAGGGCTCTTTGTTTTGATGGGTCGGAGATGATTTGATGGATGAGCCTGCCCAGGGGTGGACGTCTGACAAATGGATAGGCGAGGGTGTCCGCGCCCCATATTTCAGAAAATCCTCCCCGCCTCCCCGCTCCACTGAAACAGCGGAGCGATCCTCATTATATTCTGGCATCCTTCACTTCCCCTGTCACACCATCTCGAACCTGACTAATTACAAGGGCTAAAACGCCTTTTGACATCCCGACTTCAATATTAGGACACTTTTTTTAGAAAAAGGATGTTTTTGAATTTTTTAAGGACAAAGTGAAAACATCGATCAACCCTCCGAGAATAATAATGCCTTCGTGGTAAAACAGCCAACAAACAAATGCGAGCTTATTCTCCTAAATGAGGCCTCAGTAGAATAAATCTGAGCATAGAAGACTTTTTATCCTTTAAAACTTTTTTTTCTTTAATATTCTTTTTTATTCTTTTTATTTTAAATAACAAAGTTGGTGTCGCTCTGGGACACCCTGTATACCAAAACCAAAATCCACGAAAAGGAGTCGATTCCCCATATGATTTTCTGGAAAATCAGATATGATTACGTTTATAATCGTAACAGTAATCATAATCATAAACGAAAACGTAATCATAATCAAAAGTGATATTTCTACTCTGTTTCATAATACAATTTAAAATTAAAGTTTATAAAGATTTAAGTTGTAAACATTGTTTTATAAAAGTTGGTTTTGTTGAAAGGCCTCAGGGGTGAAATTCAGTCCATTAGAATCGTTTCAATTGGACCAATTTTAAGTTTAAAGTTTCTTCCACGGGTCGTTTAAAAACCGCAAAAGTTGTCCTTTTAAAAGCAATGTTATGCTCTTAAAATGGGATTAGCGGGGTAGGAAAGAAAGTAAAAGACGGAAAGCCTTCGGATGGGGAGGAGATGGCCAGAGGTATGATTAACTTTCTGTAATATCTTAGCGAAATGGGTTTCCAACTGGCGCTCCTTGACCAAAGGGGTCGTCAAGGCAACGGAGGCCGACCACCCTCTTACACACCCCCCTCGCCACCACCCTCTTCGCTGTCGAGTAATCCCTAACATAAATATACGGGCGTTCAATAGACCCCATGCCCCAATCAAACTTTACTACGCCACTAAACGCCCTTGTACTAAATGTTGTGTATCAATATACGCTACTTCACTTAGTTCCAACTTACCCTCCCACTTCAAAGAAGAGGCTACTTTCAATCAATATCGCTCCCTCTCTAAAGGACTAAAAGAGTGCCTTTCAAAGCTAAACTTCTTCTTTTTTCTTCCCCTTCTTCCTTATTCTTTGCTTAATTTACGATACCCCTTCCCCAAAACAGTTTATCTCCTCTTATAATTAAAAAAGAATCCAACAAAGAGAAACGATCTTAGATTTTACCTCAATCCCCATTAAAAAAAAATTAAGTGCTTATCTCAAGTGAAAAACTAAGGAAATTGTCTCCATTAATTGGGAAGTGGTGTGGGCCATTTTTTCCAGGAGTCTCAAAAATAAAATCTCAAACACAAACCCCAAACTATATACATACTTTTCCTCAGAAAATCTAGAATATTAAAAAAAAAAAGTTCCATCTAGGGGCATTTGCCATAATGCATCGACAGATTTGAACAGGCGAACGTTAGAGTCCTTGATCACTTACCCTCGGAGGTTTGGGGGGCCCTGTAGGGGATTTCTCCATTATCATCATTATTTTATTTCCTTATACAGTGCGAAAAAAGGGATTTTTACTTCCCGTGGTGCATCTAAGATTAATTGCCTGAAATTTTTTCCAGGAGTCCGTCCACTCGAAAACGCGCTGGCTGGTTCAAAAGAATTAAAATCACAAAGTTTTAATAAGCTTTATTTATGACGAGAAATAGGGTGGCTTGCATAAACGGGAAGTTAGTTCGACTTTCCATCGCTTTACCTACAATAAACTATTGTTAATTACAAGTTTAAGGCAATTAATAATTCTCGGTTTTAGGTCGTGAATGGTAGAAGGGCACATGTGCCTGTTGGGGTCGATGCAAGTTTTAATGACTTTACTACGAAGGTTGGGGCTCTATTAGTTCCGAATGGGGCGGGGGACGGAGGAAGAGGAGGCTATTGTGCGACCGCACTTTTGTCTTGCTTCGCCGCCTCTAAACCTAATCTCCCCACCTTCTCATTACCTTCAATACCCCCTTCAGTTAACCCCTAAGTTTCCAAAACGGGACTTCTCATTTCAACATCAAAAAGCAAAACAGTTTTATACCAAAAATAAGTTTGTGTGCTACTATAAACTATTTCGGTAAACGCCATTATCTAATGCTGCATGCATGAGAGCTACTTTATCGTTGCCTTACATAATTTTGCCCTTATTACTGATATTTCCTCTTTATTTATTACGCAACCTCCTTAATATCATAAAAAATAAAAGGAAAAGAATGGAAAAAAGTTAGGCCCCCAGCTACATTCGAACCTACGACCTTTGGGTTTCTAGACCACGGCTTAAGCTCTTTCAAGTAGTACTAACCGGATGCTAATTGACGATTAACGCTCAAAGTCTTAATTCTTTATGTACTGACGGTTAGCTATTTAACCTATTATGACTATGTTTGCTGATAAACTAATCTACGATTAACTCTTGATTAGTGAATGAGATTTTTGTTAAAAACCTTTAAAATTCCTTGAAGAAAGAAAGAATTCTTTAAAGATTTCATGGGTCACGTAGAATATAAAATAAATCTTGAAAAGTCAGAGGCCACTTGAATACGAACTTCTAGTTATTAATCTCAATACAGCATGGACGAGCGAAGAAACTAGGTCGAGCAGGTGTATCAAAAGTTTTGTACTATATTTTACAGTTTAAAAAAAAAGAGAGAGAAGAAAATTTGAAATTTATGACTTTATAAATAATTCTTGCTATGGGTCTAAGATATAAATGAATGTTTAAATGTTTGATTTGAGGACCTATGTAAATGGGATGCTGTTTGCTGGGTGGAAGGGACTCTCGCTAAGCTCGGAAGCTACAACCAATTACCAGTGGAGACATCCCCAGCTAACAATTAATAACTTATTACGTATTCATCTCAAATTAGGGAGATGATTCTCTTCACTGCGACTAGACCGGAAGTGTATGTTTCACTTGGAGGAGATACGTTCTCAGGTGGGAGTCCAGTGTCCGGAAAATTCGAATTCTCCACTAGCCCAAAATGATTTGGATTTATTTTTAAGGATGACTGCGGATTTTGTGAAGTTAATTCTCGCTAAAGTTTTCACGTACACGGCAAGAGGTATTAAACGGATTGTTTTCATCCCGTCGGTTAAACATGAAGGTAGAGGTGGGGATATGAAAGTCTCAACTTACGTTAGAATCCAACACCGAACGTGTTTAACAAACCGCCACCTGTTCTAATCCGATTTCTCGTATTATAACTTTGGTAACAAGTACGTCAAGAAGCATTAGGCCGGAGACGAGAGGACTTAAGACACGGCGAGGAGTAATTGTATTAAAGTCTTCTCACTATAGCGATGACGCTCTCGATCAGGTGAGAGACTTTGAAATGTCAAATACAATCAGAAGGCTCTGTAGACTTCAAAACAAAAGGTTATAAAATCTCGACTTCACCGCTACCTGCGGATGCGGATAGAACATCTGTCGATGTGCAGTAAAAAAAAAAGGTTGTTTAAAAAGGGAGGAGGGTGTCCTTGAATCTTAAATGGGCCAATCAGAGCCCTGTACAACGATGACGACTGCATCCTGCGATTGGAACGCTCCCATTCTAACCTAAGTATTTGATTAAGTGTCAGCGAGGCTACGTCCAAATCTGTGACCTTGACAGCGGTCCGCACCCTTACGGATGGAAAAGGAACTAATTTAATTAATCGATTCAACAACAAAATTTTCATCATTCTTAAGTAAGCAAAAAAATGATACAACTGTTATAAAATGAGAAGTAGCGACATTTAGGGTACCCTAATAAGGGCGCGGTGAATTGATAGAACGGTGAACAAGAGGATCAGAATAAGGAGATCAGTCTGCAATTGAGGCACTCCGGGTACGAAGGGCGAACTTGACAACACGTAGTTTCAAGATATTCGCATTTTAAAGTTTTCTGTTAAGGGCGAACTCGACAGAAAAGTCACTCTCTGGAATTTTTGTGGCGAGATTTTAGATTTTATAGAATCATAGAGGAAAGGGTTTTTTAAAAATTTTCGAATATTTTTTACGATTATTAATTTACAAAATGTATAATATATTTTTATTTCGTGGCGGTGAGCTGTTCCAAGAGGAGTGGGGCTCCCGGAAAAGGAGTGGGGGTAGTGGACTAGGATACGAGTTCGCCCTTCGTACCCGCTCGGATATCGCAGTTAGAGCTTTGCCGCATATCGGTTTTTACGTATTTTAAAGGGGAAAAAAGGGCAAACTCAATATAAAAATTACATGGGTGTATTCTTCAAAAGGTCTAGAATCTGAAAATGAAAAAAAAAAAAATTTGTCCGATGTCGAGTTCGCCCTTCGTACCCGGAGCGCCTCAATTAATCGATTCAACAACAAAATTTTCATTATTCTTAAGTAAGCAAAAAATGATACCACTGTAATACTTATAGAATGAAAAGTAGCGCCATTTAGGGTACCCTAATAAGGGCGCGGTGAATTGATAGAACGGTGAACAAGAGGATCAGAATAAGGAGATCAGTCTGCAATTTTACAAACTTCACCGTTTTAAAAAGCAAGGGCGTTGATTTTGATAACTTATGTTTAAAAAGAAGAGCAGAGGTAGATTTTTTAAATGTTAGCACGTCCTTTTTTTTCCTACCCTTTTCATTAAGCTGAAACAAAAGGGTTCGCGGGAGGATATTCGACGTTTGCCATGATCAGCTCTTTGTTCTACACCCTTTTGTTCTTAATTTACCCCCCCGTTCCCACGCGCTCCCACTCAAAAAACGTCTTTTAAACGTAAAGATCGAACAAAGAGTCAGTTCGGTAGTTGGCAAAGTCTAAGTACCTTTCGGAGGCCTGAAATTCAAAAGTTTTACAAGAATACCTTGTCAGATTTGATCCCGAATCACAATATTCTCTTTTTGTAAAAGTTTAACTTCGTTTAACTTCCCCGAATTAAATATAACGAGGTTAACTTTTATTTTTGACGTGATTTAAAATTTCGTAAGGTTATATAATTACGGAGGGAAGACTCCTTAATAGGTTTACGGCGTTGTAATTACTTCAATGATGGACGGTATCCATGGGACTATCACACAACGTTTTCCTACGTCCATTAAACCCTTCCGTTCTTCCTTTTGTCCCACCGGCTTAATACGGGATGCATTCATATTCCGGCAAGGGCTGCATTCATGAGTAAATTTATGACTAAATAACCAGGCCTCTTATTCTCTATTTAGCCGAAGTTTAGATAGCGTTTAAATAATTTGAAAAAAATTCAAGATTTTGGCAATTCTCCTTTCCTTAACTATAAGGGAACCTTGAACATCCCTTATCACTTCCTTAACTTAAGGTTTCAAGTGAAAATCAAGGATAGCGATATCATTAGCCAATAAGAAACTACTTATGGTAACCTCCATATCTTGAAAAAAAGGAGGGAAATCGGATGGATTCCTTTTCTTTGAAGGATCAAATCTCTTTAAGGGAGGTTTAAAGAGTTCCTTAGCCGAAAAACTTAAGAGCATGAAAAAACACCAAATTATCTTGAGGATAAATGGATTCCTCGGTTAAAACGTTGTGGAAAACTCCCAAAAATTCAGAATAAAGAGGGTTTTTTCACCATAAAACGAAGGATAAATCTAATAAATTAAGAAGAACCTCAAAACATCCATAAAAATGGAGTTTTTCAGTAGAAAAACATAAAAGGGGTTTCTCGGTTAAGCAGCAACTGCTGAAAATTCCGGCTTTATAACTTCGTAAAATGCCGAAAAATTCAGTAAAAAAATTTGTTTTCTAGTTACAAAAAAAAAAATAATAATAAAAATAAAAAAGGGGAAACTCACAAATATGCTGTAAATATGCGGCGCAAAAACTTGATAAGCCCGAAAAAAAAGGTTGATTGCTTTTTTTTTTTCAAATGTAATTAAGAATTTTTTTAAATTAGTAGTTATTAATTTGTGACAATAAAAAAGTACAGGTTTGAAGAGCTTCCAACGAAAACTTCCTTAAATAAAAGTAACAATATGGGAGGGGGAAGTATAACGGGGGGAAGTACAACAGGGGGAAGTATAACGGAGGGGGAAATATAACGGGGGAAGTATAACGGGGGGAAGTATAACGGGGGGAAGTATAATGGAGGGGGAAGTGAGGGGATTTTTTTTTTGAAAAATTTTCCGAGTTTTTTTTTTTTTTTTAATTTCCGGGTTTTCTTTTTTAAATTAGCGCTTTTTTTGAAAAATTTTCCAAGTTCTTTTTTTCGAAAAATTTAAGTGTAAAGGTAGAAATAATGGGCTCTTTGGCCTACGGATGTGCCTCTCGTTATGGGTAGAAGTTTGAAATTTTTCCCTACTAAAAAATAATAATTAAAAAGTGGCAATTTTTTTACACCAAAAATTCTTAAAAAATATAAGGAATAATTGGTGAAAATTTGGTGAAAATCGGATGAACGGTTCGAATTAAGGGGAAACTCACAAATATGCAGTAAATATGCGGCGCAAAAACTTCATAACCCGAAAAAAAAGGTTGATTGCTTTTTTTTTTTTTTCAAATGTAATTTAGAATTTTTTCAAATTAGTAGTTTTTAATTTGTGACTATAAAAAATTGGAATTTATGTCTGATTGGTATTTCGAAAAGCGCCGTAGATGGTGGATGAAATATTTTATAAGGTACCTAAAACTATCTTTGAAATTCAAGTACTTTTAAAAATTTAAATAACGATGTTAAAGAAGGCTGTCCACTTTTATTATCCTATAAAATAAAATATAACGGCGAGTAGTAAAACTGGTGTGTCGTGTAGGTTAGAGATTGTCCCATAGGTCGTATAAAAGGCTCTCTTTTGATTCAAACATCCTCCGGGAGTCTAAAAAATCGATAGCCCATAGCGCCAATGATTATTTTCGTTTTAAAAAGTGTGGACCCTTTTTTTATAACCACAAGGACGTAATTATCAACAAAAATTATCAAAGGAACCTTTTGTCGGGAAGCTAAAAAAAATTTTAACTTTCATGATAAAGTTTGGCGTAAAGAAAGATGAAAAATAATTATATTATCTCTTGAAAACAGAAAAAAAATTTTTAATGAAAGCCGTTCCAATAACGAAGCTTTTAAAAGATCATTAATTTTTTTGTTGATTGAATCCAAAGTTCGGGGAAGAAGGAGTATCGAATATACAAAAAGGATTGAGCGGCGGGGAGAGGAAATCGTTGAAAAGTTGTGAAAGAGAGGATTTGTTAACTCGTATTCCATATTCTAGAGGATTAAGTACGTCGGCCATAATTAATCAGGAGATGAAGATCCGAACCCCGACAAGTTCTATAGACATATCTAATCCCCGTTCTCAACTCTCGAAGTGTGAGGGAGGAAAAGGGAAAACGTTTCCGTCCGGGGGTGTTTGAGTCTCTAAGTAGACAATCTTCCGCTTGGGTAAACTTATTTATATTTCCAATCTAAACTTCGTCCAGAAACTTTGACAATCTTTAGCTCTTCATTAGTATATTAGTTTATTGAATCTGAGAAATAAAAACGTGAGTCAAACATACCATTACTAGAAATGAGAAAACTTCACTAAAATGATAATAATAAACTTATTTTCGAAAGGGTGATCCGTCAAAAAATAAGAGAAAACTTCCAAAAATGCCATAAATGAATAGTTAGTCGGCCGGAGAGTAGAGAAAAACTCATAAAAATGGTAAAAAGCATTTATTTTGCCTAATTTTACGAGCTTTTCCTTACCTTTTAACTTCCTTAAAGAAGTTATTGTGATACCCTCCAAGTCGGCTTTTTGTGAAAGGGTCTTCCTGACCCCGAAGGATAAATTCGAACATGGATCTATACCGATCTCAACTTTGTGTGTGGTTCCGGCCGTCCGTAGCATTTTTTTCGGCCACAGTTTTCATCCGATTTTCACCAAATTTTCACAAAAAATTTTTTAGCTGGTGAAGAAGAATGTAAAGAGGGCGATTTTTGAATTTCGAAAAAATGGCGGAGATATGTCTGTTTGAAATTTAAAAAAATTGCTGCGGCCGAACCGTTAATCCGATTTTCACCAATTACTCCTTATATTTTTTAAGAATTTTGGTGTAAAAAAATTGCCACTTTTAATTATTATTTTTTTTAGTAGGGAGAAATTTCATACTTCTTCCCATTAAGAGAGGCACATCCGTAGGCGAAAGAGCCCATTATTTCTACCTTTGCACTTGGAAAATTTTCGAAAAAAAATATCTTAAAAATTAAAAAATAAATAAATAAAAAGCGCGAATTTAAAAAAGAAAACCCGGAAAATTTTTCACAAAAAAAAACTCGGAAAATAAAAAAAAACTTTTAAAATTTCTTGAAAAAACTTGGAAAATTGTTCGAAAAAAAAAAGAAAACTTGGACAAATTTTCGAAAAAATACTTCCCCCTCTGTTATACTTCCCCCTCCTTTATACTTCCCTCTATGTTATACTTCCCCCTCCGTTGTACGTCCCCTCCGTTATACTTCCCCCTCCTATATTGTTACTTCTCTTTACGGAAGTTTTCGTTCGAAGCTCTTCAAACTTCTGAAAATAAAGGGGATTATATTGGTAGATAAGCCGATGGAAACTTGATGATTTTTGGATAAAGAGTATTGAAAACTCCAAAAATAAAGCAAAAGGTCGACTAAAACGCCCAAAAATACCGCCAAAATAGGGAATAGGGCCGAAATAACTCAGGGGAAAACACCACTGACTTGTAAGTCGTATTTTGGGTGTTTTACGAGCTGGGTCCCGAGTGATCTAGCTGGGTCCCGTGACCTGTAGAGGGGAGTACTAACTGGGTCCGAGGAATTTCAGAGGGTTATACTAGCTGGGTCCCGATGGTGGACCTTTTGTAATGGGTGCAGCAGTCGCAGAATCAAACAAATTTTTTCCTTTCACACCCCCTGGACCCCAAAACCACCCTTAACTCAAAAATTTATATCTTTGGTGAATCGGCGGCGATTCAACAGACCAGCAGTTAACGTATTTTACCTAGGGCCTAAACTGCGAATCTCCCAAACCGTTCATCCTATCGCTTTCGAACTTAATAGTGATGTTATCCGGATGGCTAACAAAGATTTAAACTTGACTTGGATCAGCTGGATGCAATGAATTTGAACGTTGGCTCGACATTTTTAACTTCTTCAATTTTCTTACGCGAAGGCATGATTATCACTGGTAAAGTTGTGTTGATTTTGTCAGAGCTACTCTTCGGTGTTTTCATATTTTATTGTGTATATTGAAATAAAAAAATCTACCTAAAACCCTGAAATATCGAGAACAGTAGCCGGACCCACCTAGTACTTTTAAATTGACCCCCTCGGACCCAGTTAGTACAGATTAAAGTTTATCTTCTTATGACCGGACCCAGCTCGGATAAGGCCGTATTTTGCACTAGCCATTCGACAATAAATTGTGAGAAAACTCTTTTTTGTCAACCCTACGCAACATTAACCTTTTTTTAAGTACTTAATTGCCATTGTTGACGACATAAAGAACTTCAGAAAATTTAATAAATATGTAAAATAAAAACACGTTTTAATGAAATTTATAACATGAAAGGTAATTAAATTTGGACGTTTGTAGGAATGAAAGGAGCTGTTTTTTCGTACACTTCGGATGAATCACAAAAGGGCCCAGCGTAGGTTTCCGACAAGCCATAAAAGAATAAATTTTTTTTCTCCCCCATCCCTCACAGGACTTAATTACCCTTCCATTGTCCTTCTACTGTCGACAGTAAAAAAAATTAATCGTAGGTACATGTTCCTTCCGGGACAACAAATTGGGGACAAGTTCCAATGAAAATTTCAAACATTTTTTTTCTAATCCGGCCGTCAAATCGAATTTCAAACCTAAAAAGGGAAGAATTATGGAGGATCTAATCAGCATTTCGTTTCTCCAGCGAGGGGTTTTTTTTTAAACGTGAGATTTCCCGACCACTTAACGGCAAAATCCCCGTGAATTTTCTACCAATCAGGGCTAATTTTTTTTTTTTCTCCACCCAGGGAACAATTAAAACACTCTTCCGTCCAGTTTCAAACCCCTTTTTTCCTCATCCCCTAAAAGGTAATTTAAATCGAATTTGCATAGTAAGAGCTGTCACACCCCTGTAATAAAATTAAATTAAAACATGTCAAATACTCCAGTTTCCAATATTATTTTACTTTTAACACAACAATTATTACTAAATAAAATTAGGTCAAAATATAAAATCATTAACAAAAATTTCTACTTATTTATAATTAGTTTCCAGGGTGAAATAAACTCTTTACCCACACTAGACAGAAAACATCTCCATGATTGGATTAGAAATGTTGCTTTTGAATTATTAATCTAATCAGTCTAATTGAACCGAGAACATTTATATTAACAAAATTAAAAATATAGGCAAAAAAAAATTGTTTCTAAAATTAATTCAATATCAATATTTAGATTAATTTGCTTTAAAATCTACCTAAAACAGCAAATGAGGAAGAGAGAAAAAACGGATCTTCACCGGTTTCGGTTCATCAGGTGGACACTTAACATTTTACTTGACTAATCGAAGAAAATAATCCACCTGATGAGGCCTAAAAGCCTGAAACCGGTCGTGGAATACAGTTCTTTTTTATTTTTCCTTATTTGCTATTTTTAATTTTAAATTAATGTACCATAAGCATAAAATCCGTTAATAACAAAAACCACCGTAGTTTTATAATGTTACCAGAATAATTTTATTATTTTAAAATAATATTTTTACCTTATTGCTCTTCCTGGAAGACTACAAAACAGCTTTCGTTTTGTTTTTCATCTGCAAAAAATAAATAAATAAATAAATATTGTAAAAAACAATTCAACATTCCCAGGATATGTACAAAAGAAGTAATTTATAGGAAAGAGGATTTAAAAAACGGATATCCCACGACCGGTTTCGGCGTAATACGCCTCATCAGATGGACTACTGTCTTATTAACTCCCCCTGATTTGATAAGGCGTACGCCGAAACCGGTCCATCCCTCGTTAGCTTTTAAATGAATTTAAAAAATTTCTGGCGTTAAAAAGAGATGTTTCGTGGTCTCAAAAACTTAATAAACTTGAAATATATAGGTTTAAATTTAAAATATAAAAGAAAAGGGCTAAAATTAAGCAGAAAACTTCGAAAATGGAAAGGAAATAAATAAAAAAAAATTTTTGTACAAGAAAACTGAGGGCTTTTTTTTTTCTGGGTTAATACAATCTTGTCTTTGACGTGGCCGTTTAAATGGACTAAGTGTTATAGATCGTTCTAATCTCGAGAAGCCATCAATATCCTGTTAAGCCCCGTTTTTCCTAATAAAAATCCCTAACGTACTCTCCCAAAAGGGAGATTTAATTTAGTTTTTTTAAAAATCAAACAGTTAAGTTATTATCGATTTTTTTTTCTCGTTTTAATTTTAGGAGAAGGGTAACAGGTGTTTAAGGGTTTAAAGAGGGTGCAAAAACGGGGGTAGTTTTGCCCTCTTAGGTAATTAAAACACCGCAATGAGTCAGGAAGGCCATGGATTTTTTTTCATCCTTTTTTTTTTTATTTTTGTCTCCTGGATAAGGGGCTTTGCAGTCTTTCTAATTTAAGATTTTGCATCAAACGTTTTAACGTAGAAAGGAAAATCACTTTCTTTGAAGGGCCTTTTTAAATTAATAAGGATCAAAATTAGACTCAAATATTGACATTCTATTTTAAAATAATTTTTCAAGTTTATTGTTAGTTTTTATGTAAAAAATAAATTTTCTATGAAAAAGGGGTGGGACATCGATTTTATACATTTGGGCATACGAGTCCGGGGAATGTGCATAATGACGAGATATAAATGGGAAACGAGTCCGCTGTTTGCTCAAATCAACATAGAATTAGAGGGCCCTTTTCCCTTCGCATATACTGATGAGCGCTTACATAAATCTCCGGACGTGATTCGAATAAAGCCGTAGAAGGGAAAATAAAATATTTGTGTACGTTCCCATGGAGACGGGAACACACAAAAAAAATATATTTTTCCAAGAACTTTTTTTTAATTTGGTGAATAAATTTGGTGAGTTGGATCGAATTTGGTGAATAAATTTGATGAGTTGGACCAAAGTTGGTGAATAAAATTAGAGAGTTGGACCGAATTTGGTGAACAAATTTGGTGAGTTGGACCAAATTTGGTGAATAAATTTGGTGAGTTGGATCGAATTTGGGGAATAAAATTAGCGAGTAGGACCAAATTTGGTGAATAAATTTGGTGAGTTGGACAAAATTTGGTGAGTTGGACCAAATTTGGTGAGTTGGACCTTTGGTGAATAAATTTGGTGAGTTGGACCTTTGGTGAATAAATTTGGTGACTTGGACCTTTGGAGAATAAATTTGGTGAGTTGGACCTTTGGTGAATAAATTTGATGAGTTGGACCAAGTTTGGTGAAATAAATAATTCAAATTCAAAATACTCTTCTTATTTTTTCGAATTTTTGGTGAGAAAAATTTTTTTAATTGGGAGAAACTTGATACTTCGTTGCGAGAGGGACATCCCTTGGGCAAAATGTCCATAATTTCTACCCGGATAATTTTGTAGACAAACTTTCTTGAAAAAAAAAATGTAGTAAATTTTTTGTTAAGAAAACAAAGGAAAGAAAAAAAATCTAAATTAAAAAATACTTGAAATTACACTTCCCCGTCCTATATTGTTCCTTCTCTTTAAGGAAGTTATCGTTGGAAGCTCTTCAAACTAGTACTTTTTTTTCATTACCATAAATTCATAGAAAAAGTGATGATATCATTTTGAAGAATTTCATGAAGTTTACAAATGAGGAAAAATATTTCTGACTTTTTTTTTTAATTATTCACGAGCTCTTTATCAGAGAAATTTATTATTTTAATAAAAGAAACCCCATTTTAAGTTTACTGTTATTAGTTCCCTGGCATGAAAATCCGGGTCCTGCTCCGTTTTATTAGGGAGGAAGGTTAAATCTGTACAGTCGTTAAAGTGGAACCCCCTCGAGGATAATCCCACGGGAGGAGTGTGCGTTCCACGTTGATAATCCCATGGACACAATAACCCCCCAGAACGTTCCAAATATCAATGGGGACGCGTTTACCTAAGAAGTTAACGCGTGGGGGGCCTCGTGTTGAAAAGGGACTAACAAGGGCTTCCCCTAAAAGGGCGTCTTTTTAACATTAGTGTTTTTATCAATTATTTTAGGTCTCTTTTGATGGCCTTGACCATTTAGGGCTACCGCTGCTACAAAAAGTCACTTTTGTCTTTCAGCGCCACATAAAATTTTCACTTCAACTGTTTTTCAGTTTTTCCCATTATCAACTTTTTTAACTAAAAATTCTTTTCCTCCTTTTTTTATATTCCAGTTGACACAAAAGTTCAATGGGTGCGAAATCAAAGGACCCCTGCTAGGGTGGGTTATGAATAAGCCGAAATAGTGGACGATGTGACACGGAATGTCCATTTACTTCTCTTTGTTCGCCCTCGGACATCTTTTTTCTCGTTCAAAATCAAAAATTTTAACTCGTGCGTGCGTCATGTGATTGAAACCAGAGTGTACAATTAGGCCTCTTTTAAACGACCACAATATCCCACCCATTGTTAAACTACTAGAATACAATCAGCCCATTATATATTATATCTTTATTATATTATACTAAATCGACATATTGTATCTATGATGACAACGATATTTCAAAGCTTTACTGCTTCCCAGACTATCACAACCTCATAAACCTGTTGATAAAATACAGGGTGTCCGGAAACACATGGCAAGCGTCTGGGAGAGCGTTAAAAAGTGGTTTTACGAAAAAAAGTTAAATGTAAACCCCCCTTAATTTAAATCAAAGAATTTGATGGTGTAGTTTAAAATCCGCCTGGATATACAGGGTGTCCCAGACACAACCTAACTTCGTTATTTCAAATGAGAACCCCTATTTTTTATTTCAGATTCGTAATCTACGCAAAATTTCAAGTAGATTTGAGTACTCATATGACAATTTTGGACAACTTTCAAAAAATGTCAAAATTTAGCGTTTTTTGCGCTAAAATCCGTTAAAATTGACCTAGGAGACTCGTTTTTTTTTTAATTCCACTTATTTTTTCCCGAAGAATCCAACTGTCTCAAATTTGAGCAACTTCGCATTCAGCATCACGAGATTTCGTCGCTAATGGCCTTTTTACAAGTTTAACTCCAAATTCCATACTTCAAAAATGGAAATTAGCGATTTGTTGACGGAATTTTAATTTTGATGCATAAACACAAAAGACGCTGTAGCTCTTTCAAAATTTGTGGTCCGAATAGAAAAATTCCTTTCAACAAGTGCTAATTTTCATTTCTGAACTAAAAATTTGGGTTCTAACTTGAAAAAAGGCCATCAGCGACGAAATCTCGTGATGCAGAATGCGAAGATGCTCAAATTTGAGACAGTTGGATTCTTCGGGAAAAAATAAGTGGAATTAAAAAAAAAACGAGTCTCCTAGGTCAATTTTAACGGATTTTAGCGCAAAAAACGCTAAATTTTGACATTTTTTAAAAGTTGTTCAAAATTGTCATATGAGTACTTAAATCTACTTGAAATTTTGCGTAGATTACGAATCTGAAATAAAAAATAGGGGTTCTCATTTGAAATAACGAAGTTAGGTTGTGTCTGGGACACCCTGTATATCCAGGCGGATTTTAAACTACACCATCAAATTCTTTGATTTAAATTAAGGGGGGTTTACATTTAACTTTTTTTCGTAAAACCACTTTTTAACGCTCTCCCAGACGCTTGTCATGTGTTTCCGGACACCCTGTATAAATGAAGCGCTCCGGGTACGAAGGGCGATCTCAACATCGGATAAATTTTTTTTTTTTTTTTCATTTTCAGATTCTAGACCTCTTGGTGAGTACACCCATATAATTTTTATGTTGAGTTCGCCCTTTTTTCCCCTTTAAATACGTAAAAACCGATATACGGCAAAGCTCTAACTGCGATATCCGAGCGGATACGAAGGGCGAACTCCACATCCTAGTCCACAACCCCCACTCCTTTTCACATTCCAGGGCATGACTTTTCTGTTGAGTTCGCCCGTAACATAAAACTTTAAATAGCGAATATCTCGAAACTACGTTTTGTTGAGTTCGCCCTTCGTACCCGCCTCAATTGAACCCCCATTAAAAACAAACAAAAAGTTATATTTTTAGCCTTCCTGCCAACATTTTGAATGGAAAACTCATCTTAGAGCTTCATTTCATTTTAAAAATAAGAAGAAAATGTGCCATATGTAATAATAGGTAATTTTCCTGTATGAAATATTACACAAGATGACAAGATGTCGTAAATAATTTAAATATTTTTTCCATTACTTTTAGGTAGATTTTTTTCCTCTTTTTTAAGAAAGCAATTTCATTTTTTGGTGTCAACACTGAAATAAATCATAAAGACGTAATTAACTTTAGAAAGAATGATATTGTGATATCCTACAAAGATGGTTAGTTTTAAATTGCATAAACGGAACCTCAGGAATGAAATTTTTAAACTTTTTAAAATTATGAACAGAAGCACATTAGTTCTAAATAAATTGAATGTTATTTCCCATTTCAGCGTAAGTACCTACTTATTGTTATGACAAGTCACTATAATTAATTAAAATGGTAGAGCTTGATTAATTTCCCTTCACAAAGGGGACCGATGTCATCAATCTAGTTATATCTAAAACAAAATTTTTGAATAATAATTAAAAAAAAAGTCATTGCCAGTTTATTTCGTTCCCTCTGGTTTTTAAAGGAGTTCGGGTTAAATGCAGAGGTTCAATAACTCATAAATCATTAAGTCTTTATGAGAGAAATATGCGGGTTGAATTCATTCATTGTTTTGATTATTGATGGTTTTTGAAAATTTGTTGATCATTGGTCATTCTTAGGTTATCCATTTTATGTTGAAAAAAAGATATTTAAGATGCTATCGCAGCTTCCCTCTTTTGAACTTGGTCATCTTAGCAGGCCTCCGTGGGTCAGCGGTCAATGTCTCTACTTACAGGTTATCCATTTTGTAGAAGTTTTCAGGGTTGAACAATATAAAAGAGTTGTTTTTATTTTATTTTGTTTGTGCTCCATTAATCGTATTCATTGATAAGCATTTTATGTTGGACCCGACTTGAAAAGAGCCCTCAAACGCTGGAAAGGGATTTGCATAATTATTAATTACCATAATTATTAATTGGGGCCGATCTCTGCGGTTGTTTTTAGGAGAGGCTATGGGGAAGCGTATTTCAACTTCATCAGATTCATAAACTGAGTGGGGCATAAATCTTTGACCGCTCCGCCGTTTCAAAATGGAGAGATTTACGCATAAAAATAATTTTTTACCTTATTTTTAAATCTTGAAGACTTTTAGGCGTTAAAATGGACGGTTTTTAATCTGTTTCCAGAATGGATTCTTAGATTAGGTTTTATCTCTAGACTTTACCCGGTGACCCGGAGATCCGTTGAGGAAATGACTCGGAAAAGTATTTGCCGGCTTTCCACGGAACAAACTGATAAATCCGACCATTTTCTTTTAAGAGACATTGAGCACGGAGTGGCCGTATGATTGTTATCCGAGCTTGCTAAATAAGATCAATTGCTCTTTTAGAAAGTTAGGGAGAAAGTAAATAAAAAATGTCATTTCAGAAGAAGAAGAATGAGACTTCAATCCTTCAATTGTGCCTGCAGTCACGGGCTTTCTGCAGAAAGGCATCAAAGACAACGCCACTTTTGGCTACTCTTTTCTGATGGGTTCTTTCCATTCATTTTTTTTTAGAGTTTGGAAGCTGTTTATCGATGAGGAAAAAATAACTTTGGTGGATTGATAGGATCATAAGCATGGAGTGGACAAAGGAACTGTGGTGAGATAAAAAAGTGTAGTCATTGATAGAAAACGGTGGTGGTTTTGACAGCCTAATTCGGAAGTGAAACACCGAGGGCGATGCCCTTCACAGGGACGATTGTCTCGACTTGTTCCCGTAGATACGTCACTGTTGAAGTTTTTTTGACGTTTAATCCACAATTGGATCAATAAAAAAAAAGAGAGAGGCTCGGATAAAAAAATAACAAAAAGCCCGGAAATTGGATAACGAATATAAAATGCATATTTCGACTTGTCCCCTATCGTCCCCACTCGTCGACCCTTTTCAATTTTCTCCCGAGTTTAACCCCCGCCCGCCCCGCACGCGCGACAAAAGGTCGGTGAAAAGAGAAATTGTCTCTGTGGGGAAGACGAGGATATCGAGCGTGGGAAACGTGTCAGTTTCGCCGGAGGATCTTCTGACAACGCCACCCCGCAGAGATGTCACATTAACATTTCCTTCCTCCGCAAATGAACACGCTTCGGCAAATAACACAAACGATAACCAAAACCCAAACATGTTCATCCCCAAAAAAGCTAAATTTCTTCTAGAGGCCAAAAAAACCCCATCTGTCACCCCAACAGACAACTTCAAAAGGTGTTATTGGTGGTTTTATCGTTTTAAACGGGTCCATTTTGGAACGAAACCCAAGGCTGTTTTTCTACTTGACAGTTATGCTCGGGTTTAACCCTTTCGGGAAGACGGGTTGACACGTTAATTAGACTCAGGCTCTTATTTCGACCCGAAAGTCACAATACGGCTTACCTTTATTTGCCTTCCTTGAATAAAACATTCGCACTTTCCCAAACAAATTCCTTCATCTACCATCAAAACTCAAAAAACTCTTCAGTTCTAACTGTCCAGGGAAATGAGGGATGAAGACTTAGGGCTTCACAGGATTAGGCCATAGACAAAATTCTTTCTACCCAGTATACTGATTAGAAACAATTGGTGTGAGTCCATGATCACTCATCTACGAAGGCAAATTTTGGTACTCGAGTTTAGACTGCAAATTAAGATTTTTGAAAAAGATTAATGGGCTATGGCAGAGCTAAATTAATTTATGTTTTAACGCAGTTTTTTTCCCTTTTTTTTAAAGTTAAAAAAATTGCAATTATTTTCCTAATAACACGTTTAGTCCTTAATTGTTCTTTGGCGTATCTTACGAAAATCTGGGTGTAATCTACATTTTTTACCCCCGACACCTTTTATAAACCTACTTAGCCGGTTGATATCTATCTTAATTTATGGGTTCATTAAAAACAGTTTCCCTCACGGAAGACGTTTAACTCCAAAGCGACTTTTAAACCGTGATTAATATTTCAAAACCTCCCCGAAACTCCAATCGTCTTTGATTTTTTTATAAACGAGGAGAAACTCTTTTCACACTTTTTATGCAAGATAACACTCGATTCGTTTCTTAAGTTAATCTTGGATTAAACAGCTTACTCAACCAGATTATGTAATTTTTAACTTTTTTTAAATATTAATTTAAAGGTCAGAGTTTGAAAATGCTACTTTTTTTATTTTGATATTAAAATATGCAAAATGAAGGGGGAAAAAAAGTTAGGCCCCTAGAGGGATTGGAACCCACGACCTTTGGGTTACATCCCCAACACTCTACCAACTGAGCTACCCTTGTTGTAAGAGTATCTAAAGTCTGGAAATTGCACTAAAATAAAAAATAAAGAGATAAACATGCAGGATAAGAATCCAGGCCAAAAATGCTTTTTAGGACAAGGATTTCGGTTGAGTGTTGGACACCTACCCTTAAGGTTGTAGGTTCGAATCCCACTGGGGCCAACACTTTTAGAATCTACCTATTTTTTTTTCTACTGTTTTCTTCATTTCAATTTTTTTTTTAGTGACCGAATTGATTTTCTTTCAAATAATGCTATTTTTAGGTCCAGAAAGCCTACTGTGGAAGCCCTATAAACTTCTTTAAAAATCAGTTAATTTCATGTTATCTTTAAATTATTTGCACTGTAAAAGTTCAATTTTTTTTTCTTGCAATTAATTGAGAACTGCTTTTTCGGGTGCTGCTTAAATCATAACACAATACCCTTAAAATTCATCCCTTAAAATTTATGCTAATGGAATTTTTTTTCTTTAAATTAAATGCTGGGAAAAAGAGGACAAAAAAGTCGAATTCTTATTTAGAAAAAAAAACTCAAGGTTTTTATCTTCGTGATTTTACGCTTAATTTCCCGTGTAATCGGAGAAAAGAAAGCATTTTTCGTCATTATTTTTATGAAAAATTTTAACGTTTCTTTCTGCGCCTGGAAAAGGAAAAACAAGGCGAAAACGATTTGTCGACTATTGTCTACCCTCCGGGGAAATGAAAAACCACGACAAAAGGTCATCAGAGTTTAAAGATTAGAGGATCCCCCACGCTGATTAATGGCCGCTTTTATTTCAGGATTTCTCGCCACTCATATTTTACTCGGCCGCTAAATCTTTTTCCACCCTCCGGCCGTCCGGGATTACTCATTGATGTATATTCAGTGCCTGTGAAGTTTTTTTTTTTTTTTTAGTAAAACAACTTTTGAGCAAAAAGTCGACAAACATCCGTTGTTTGCTTCGACTAAACTACCTTGTTTTTTCCAACATCGTAAACAAACCGTAAGGCTGTAAAACAAAGTTGGTATTAGGCCCAAAGTCAGTCAGAAGAAAAAAAAAATTAGTTTTTTATTGCTATTTTATTGCACAGGGTTTGCCGATGCTATTTTTAATTTTATACGACAAAATCAGGAAATAAAATTTGAGAAGTAGAAAAAAAATTGGGCCCACTGTGGGGTTCGAACCTACAAACTTAGGGTTTCAATGGCTAAAACTCTACCAACTGAGCTATGGAAGATAAAAGGAAAGAGAAGAAAAAAATTAGGGCCACAGTGGGGTTCGAACTTACGACCTGTGGGTTTCAATGGCAAACACTCTACCAACTACAGAAGACGGGTGGACACCGAAGTAGCCTTTAGGTTTTAACTTCCTTAAAGAAGTTATTGTGATACCCTCGACGTCGGGTTTTTGGGGAAGGCTCTTCCAGACCCCGCAGGGTCATTTGAATATTGATCTTTACCGATCTCAACTTTATCTGTGGTGCCGGCCGGCCGTCCGTCCGTAGCATGTTTTTCCGGGACACTTTATGGCCACAGTTTTCATCCGATTTTCACCAAATTTTCACACAGATCTCTTTAGCCGGTGAAGAAGAAACGAGGGCGATTTTTGGATTTCGAAAAAATGGGGGAGATATGTGTATATGTCTGATTGGAATTTTAAAAAATTTCACCAAATTTTCACCAATTACTCCTTATATTTTTGGAGTAAAAAAATTCCAATTTTTAATTATTATTTTTTTTTTAGTAGGGAGAAATTTCATACTTCTACCCATTACGAGAGGCACATCCGTAGGGCAAAGAGCCCATTATTTCTACCTTGATACTGAAAAAAATTATCGAAAAAAGATCTTATAAATTTTTTCAAAAAAAAAACTCGGAAAATTGTTCAAAAAAAAAAAAACCTCGGAAAATTAAAAAAAAAAAAAAAAAAAAAAGGAAACTTGGAAAATTTTTCGAAAAACAAAAATTCCCCCTCCCTTATACTTCCCCTTCCTTATACTTCCCCTCCCTTATATGTACTTCCCCCTCTTCTATACTGTCCCTCCCTTCATTATACTTTCGTTCCCTTACACTTTACCCTTCGTTATACCTCCCCCTCTGTTATACTTCCCCTCCCATATACTTCCCCCTCCGTTGTACGGCCCTTCCGCTATACTTCCCCCTCCTATATTGTTACTTCTCTTTAAGAAATTTTTCGTTGGAAGCTCTTCAAACATGTACTTTTCCCTGATTTTTCTTTTCTCATAAAACTTTTTTTCCGGTTAAGGAAAAAATTGCTTTAAAAAAATCAATTTTACTGATTTGCCGAATTTCTTAACATATTTTGAATTCAGTTCAAAAAATACTTATTATGTAATATTCTTCTTTAAAAAGAAAATGGCCTCTCGAAGACTAATTTTAAAACATTACAGAAGGGGGGCTTTTAGGTTTTCGAGTAAAGCACGTGAACACGAAAGGTAATGGTCCAATTCACATAAATAAAACAGCCTTTAGGGGTTTCTTCGATCAATTTCTCTTGACTTTTTTTTTGTGTACATACGCTTAAAGTTTAAAACATTGAAAAAATAACCAAGTCGATGGCTTATAAAGGGTTAAAAGATTAATGTGGGTGCCCTTTACGACTGTCATTACAGAGCATTCTTTATGAAATTATGATAATCACAGTAAAAAGCCACGATTTGATTGTACCTTATAAAATATTCCTTATTAGACTGAATTCCGCAACGTATAATCAATTTTATCCTTTACATTGATGTAGTCAAAGGAAAAACTGTCAAAAACCAACCATATATTGCATACAACAGAAGCTATTGAGGAGGGTCAAGGAAGGTTGACATTCTGCTGATCGCTGATAGCACATTTTTCTGAGTTGTGTAAAGGGGTACGTAGTGACGTCACCATGAATATTGAATTGAGGTCATGAGACAGACAATACTGAAATGGCGTAAAGAGAATGTCTGAGGAAGATCACAAATCAGTTCTCCTCTCAAAGGCCTTCATTTGGAGGGTGTTACAAGTTCTCTTCGAGGAAGTTAAAAATCATTCCGTGCTGTCCAAAAATTTGGGCATCCTCGACATTTTTAAATAAAATAATTTAAAAATATCCTGAATGCTGAAGTTGGCAGGTAAAACTGGTGGTATAACTCAATTTTTGTTTATGAGGTGGCCGTGTCAGCGAGTTGAATTACGACGAACGGAACTATCCCTTTAAAAGGGAATAAATTAAATAGGAGTTCTAAATCCTGGGAGTAATATATTGCCTTTCGGAAAGGGCGGGAAAGGAAAAGGGGGTCTCTGGCGCGGATGAGAGAGGAGAGATATCCAAACAGAAAACGAAGGATCTCCGTCTGTATTATGCATGTAGTACAAGTTTCCCTCGATTGTTTTTATCAGAGTAGCCGGAGCCAATGCTCTTTGCATATAAATTGCCCTTTTAACATCACACTCGCTTCAGTTTCATGAAGGTGCTTCTTGCTCTATCGGAGGTAAAAAATCTAACGGTTCGAGCTTAATAAAGGGTGCCGACCTGAAGGGGTTCCCGCCGCTTTGATACTCCCATCACCGTTCAACCCCTTAAAAATCTTCATAACAAACTTTTAATGAAGCTAATGAGCGCGTCTTTTCATAAAAGAAACTGCTTTTTACCCTCTACCTAAATTGCAATAAACCTAATTACCAAACAACTATTAATTCCCCTTTATGTTTCCTTCTTTTAAAAAGAAAAAAAATCCTAATTTTGTCAACTTTTTTAAATTATTTTTAAAAAAAACATATGTTAGAATAGTTTTATTAGAAAAATGGGTGATAAATTGCCAGATTGCGATGAAGATTTTGAGGACGAGACGTTCTGCGAAAGGATTTACGGATTGACGGAAATGCTGCCGGGATCTGTTAGGGAAAAGACGGACACCTTCGCTTATAAATCGAAAAGTATTTTCAAATCTTTATACTGCTTCACGAGGAAAGCTTTGTGGATTCTTTTGACGTCATC
Source organism: Orius insidiosus (assembly GCA_014119065.1). Lineage (NCBI taxonomy): Eukaryota > Metazoa > Arthropoda > Insecta > Hemiptera > Anthocoridae > Orius > Orius insidiosus. The sequence continues at coordinate 900,442 of JACGAQ010000010.1, read as the reverse complement.
GCTACTCCTTTTGGGGCCAATGCTTTTCGAAGTCGAAAGGCTCAACGCCGTAAAGGAAATCTCTAAACACCCATGTTGCCGTTAAAAGTAAATTGATAATTTTAAAATAATAAAAAATCGACTAAAAAGCGCTATTTTATCTTAAAAGTACATGATAGTCTTGTTGGTTTGGATCTCCGGGCACTCAGGGGGACGTAGCAAAATTTATTTTCTTTTTTTTATAAAATTTTCATACGGTTCAATAATAGAGGGAGCTTTTTAGTTAGAAAAACCGCTAAAAACGTCAATTGTGAGGGAAGGATAAACAGCTTCGTTTCGGATAAAAAAAAATGTTTCTACCGCTTGAAGAAGTTTTTATCCTTTTTTTCCGCCAATCATCTTTCCCAATAAGCCTTTCTATATCCGCTTAAATTGTACCCTTTTTTAAAAAAAAGATGCTATTTGCGTAGCTTTACCCTTTATGTGTTCATTCGGAATATATAAAGAATTTTGTTTTTTTAAATTGTTTCAATTTGGTTGATGTTTTTTTTTTCGTAGCAGTTTATCTTAAGAACGCAACAATGTTTTTCCCCCTTTCTCTCTCTCTTTCAACGTTATAAAAGTGGGTGGAAAAATGTCAAAGTTACTGAAGGCTGACTGAGGGACTCGTGGATCGATCCGCTTTGGCAGAGATATATATATTGTTTGCCGATATGGAGCCGGCCGAGAAAACAATCCATCAAAAATACATTTGTCGATCACTGGGAAAAACGTCGGGAGCCTTGAAAAATCGACGAGGCCGACGAGAATATAAGGATTTAAAAGGTCAACAGACTCCCGACGGGCTTTATCAGCTATTGACCGGCCGGAGGAAGAAGTGTCTCAAATTAAGTTTCTCCCTCTTCTCTTGAACTTCTCTCCCGTAATAAATTTCAGACGAAAAAAAAAAAAATCTAACACTTGGCTGTTCAATTTCGATTCGGCACTTAATTGGCCCTCTATACAGGGTGTTCCAACTAGAGTGGACCAGCAACTTTACGGCAAAGCAAGTCCTGCAAAAAAGATCAATATTCGAATTGACCCTCCGGGGTCTGGAAGACCCCTTCCCCAAAAACCCTACGTGGAGGGTATCACAATTTTCGAAAAAAAAAAGAACTTACAAAATTTTTCAGAAAAAAAAAAGCGCAAATTTAAAAAAGAAAACCCGGAAAATTTTTGAAAAAAAACTCGGAAAATTTTTCCCAAAAAAAACTGAAAATTTTTCGAAACAAAACTCGAAAAACTTTTCAACAAAAACTCTCCGTTATACTTCCCCTCCCTTATACATCCCCTCCGTTATACTTTCATTCCCTTATACTTCCCCCTCCGTTATACTTCCCCTCGCTTATACATCCCCCTCCTTTATACTTTCCCTCCCTTATACATCCCCTCCGTTATACTTTCATTCCCTTATACTTCCCCCTCCGTTATACTTCCCCTCCCATATACTTCCACCTCCGTTATACTTCCCCTTCCTATATTGTTACTTCTCTTTAAGAAAGTTTTCGTTGGAAGCTCTTCAAATCAGTACTTTTAAAAAAAAAATTTTTTCGGTTATTCTCGGTTCTTTTGACCAAAAAATCCACCTTTTTTAACGTTTTTATAGCGTTTTTTCTCGGTGTTTTAGCCTAAAATCGCCCTTTTTAGTGTTATTTTTATTCGAAAAAAAAAACTCGAAAAACTTTTCAACAAAAACTCTCCGTTATACTTCCCCTCGCTTATACATCCCCCTCCTTTATACTTTCCCTCCCTTATACATCCCCTCCGTTATACTTTCATTCCCTTATACTTCCCCCTCCGTTATACTTCCCCTCCCATATACTTCCACCTCCGTTATACTTCCCCTTCCTATATTGTTACTTCTCTTTAAGAAAGTTTTCGTTGGAAGCTCTTCAAATCAGTACTTTTAAAAAAAAATTTTTTCGGTTATTCTCGGTTCTTTTGACCAAAAAATCCACCTTTTTTAACGTTTTTATAGCGTTTTTTCTCGGTGTTTTAGCCTAAAATCGCCCTTTTTAGTGTTATTTTTATTCGAAAAAAAAAACTCGAAAAACTTTTCAACAAAAACTCTCCGTTATACTTCCCCTCCCTTATACATCCCCCTCCTTTATACTTTCCCTCCCTTATACATCCCCCTCCTTTATACTTCCCCTCCCTTATACATCCCCTCCGTTATACTTTCATTCCCTTATACTTCCCCCTCCGTTATACTTCCCCTCGCTTATACATCCCCCTCCTTTATACTTTCCCTCCCTTATACATCCCCTCCGTTATACTTTCATTCCCTTATACTTCCCCCTCCGTTATACTTCCCCTCCCATATACTTCCACCTCCGTTATACTTCCCCTTCCTATATTGTTACTTCTCTTTAAGAAAGTTTTCGTTGGAAGCTCTTCAAACCAGTACTTTTTAAAAAAAATTTCCAGTTATTCTCGGTTCTTTTGACCAAAAAATCCACCTTTTTTAACGTTTTTATAGCGTTTTTTCTCGGTGTTTTAGCCTAAAATCGCCCTTTTTAGTGTTATTTTTATTCGAAAAAAAAAAAACTCGAAAAACTTTTCAACAAAAACTCTCCGTTATACTTCCCCTCCCTTATACATCCCCCTCCTTATACTTTCCCTCCCTTATACATCCCCTCCTTTATACTTCCCCTCCCTTATACATCCCCTCCGTTATACTTTCATTCCCTTATACTTCCCCCTCCGTTATACTTCCCCTCGCTTATACATCCCCCTCCTTTATACTTTCCCTCCCTTATACATCCCCTCCGTTATACTTTCATTCCCTTATACTTCCCCCTCCGTTATACTTCCCCTCCCATATACTTCCACCTCCGTTATACTTCCCCTTCCTATATTGTTACTTCTCTTTAAGAAAGTTTTCGTTGGAAGCTCTTCAAACCAGTACTTTTTAAAAAAAATTTCCAGTTATTCTCGGTTCTTTTGACCAAAAAATCCACCTTTTTTAACGTTTTTATAGCGTTTTTTCTCGGTGTTTTGGCCTAAAATCGCCCTTTTTAGTGTTATTTGCTTATAAACATCCCTATTTGTGAGCTTTCCGCGTCTATTTCTGTTCAATTTGAACTTCACCCCCTCCTCCCACTGCTATTAATTTCAAGGAAAAGCAGGAAATATGGCATTTCCAGGAAAAGACTTATAAACAAGCTGAAAACCGTGTAGAAACAACGATTTTAGGGTTAAAAAAAAGGTTTAGGCTTATTTTTATCTGGCTTCTTGTAAAAACTGAATGTGATTGAAATTCCGGAGTAAAAAGGTTGGAAAATAGGATTTAGGGAAGGCACCAAGAAGTTTATAGGGTTTCCGTACAGAAAACAGTTTATCGAGTAAAACACAAACCTCTGTAAATTAGCAACGACAAAGAGAGACCGCAACTGAATAGCCGACATAAATTTTTCCTCTCCCGTGCGTCCGTGAACAATGAATGCAGGTCGGAAAAAGAGAGAAAAAAAAAAAGGAGAGAGAAAAAAAGTGAGCCATGATCCAGATTGGTATGAACGGGCGAACCGTGCTATTTTCACCCCACTCCTTCCACACCAACGACCTCCCCAGATCTCCTGTCGATGGCCACTAATTTAACTTTTTCTATACAACGTTTTGTTACATCTTTTATTATACACTAAAATAAAATTTATTTTATACATTTTTAAACGTTTAAAAAACTATTTTAGGGAAAATATTGTCAATAAATTATAACGTTTAATCCTCATTTAGTATTCATTAACAAACTCTGTGTGAAATATGAATATTTAAAGTTCATCAATCATCCATACGCTACGCCGCATAATTGTTTATTCATACTTCCCCCTGGTACTCTTTTTTTTTCTATTTCGAGGGTTTTTAAAAATTGATATTGATATTTATCATTTATGATCATGTTTTTCAATGAACAAGCACCACTAAAAAATTATTCACTATAAAATACTTCTTTAAAATAATTATTTTCAAAAATTGTGGGCTGTTCAGTTCCGTGAGGCCTGGAAGGGGGAAGAATTCCATTTTTTCAAAAAGTCAAAATTATTCCTCCCTTCTTTGCTCTTTATTTTGCCCTTCTTTGCGGTTTCCGGGGACAGCTCTAGAACAATATTTTCCAGTTTACTTAAGGGGATATGAGGGTTTTAAGTTGGTTGCTTTGTACATATTTCGTTGTGAGCAACGGTTTTCGGTTTTTCCCTTCTATCTTGGAAACCGTCGCTCAAAACGAAAAAACGTCCAAAAAAAAGTTGTAGCTACGGAAATTTACTACATAAAATATCTTTTTGGGTTTTTCCGTCAGATCAATATTTTAGGAGATATGAAGGTTTTAAGTTTTCAGACAGGCTCTGTAGGATTATTAGTTTTAACCTCATAACTCCTTAAATATTGCTCTAACGCAAATAACAAATAAAGAAATTTTTGTAGGAAATCTTTGTACCTACAACTTTTACTTAGGACATTTTTTCGTTATGAGCGACGGTTTTCGAGATAGAAGGGAAAAACCGAAAACCGTTGCTCACAACGAAAAATTTGCAGAGCAACTCACTTAAGAACCCTCATATCTCCTTAAATATTGCTCTGACAAAAATACCAATGAGATCTTTTTTTTAGGAAATTTTCGTAGCTACGACTTTTACTTAGGACATTTTTTCGTTTTGAGCGACGGTTTCCGAGATATGAGGGAAAAACCGAAAACCGTTAACAACGAAAATTTGCAAAGCAACCAACTTAAATACTTCCATATCTCCTAAAGTATTGCTCTGACGGAAAAAACTAATAAAATATTTTATGTAGTAAATTTTAGTACCTACAACTTTTACTTAGAACATTTTTTCGTTTTGAGCGACGGTTTCCGAGATAAAAGGGAAAAACCGAAAACCGAAAACAACGAAAAATTTGCAAAGCAACTCACTTAAAAACCATCATACCTCCTTAAACTGTTGAACGGCCTCCGTAGGTCAGTGATCAAGGAATCTGAATCCCACACAGTGCAACCATTGTGACAGTTAAATAGGTAAATCTGAGTTTTATCCAGAAAAAATGGCGAAATTTTGCTTGCGAGAGGAAAAAAATGAACCCCATAACCGCTGTGAGGCAATACTGACCGGACGGTAACCTTCAAGTTTTAGGTTCAATTAAAAAAATGCTACGGACGGCCGGCCGGAGCTACAGACAAAGTTGAGATCGGTAAAGATCGATATTCGAATTGACCCTCCGGAGTCTGGAAGACCATTCCTCAAAAACCCGACGTGGAGGGTATCACAATAACTTCTTTAAGGAAGTTAAAAAAGTGTCTCAGCTAGGTGTTTATTTGGTGATAAAATTGAATTTTACATCGAGTACTTTGTAAGTAAATGAACCTTTTATCAGATAAAAAGAGTAGGTATTGTTAAAAATGGTGGGTAAAGAATTCGGGAAAGTAAGAGGATTGATATGCAAAGAGGAGTTTCTTGTTGGGCATTTCTTTAAGGAAGGAGAAGGGGAGCCGATGGTACGGGAAAGGGTGGAAACGCGGGTTATTAACTTCGTACCGGAGAAGGGAGACGAGAAACATATCCAGGGAGAGCAAAAAGGTCCTCCCACCCACCTCCCAACCACACTTTCTTCCCAACGTGTCCTCCATCGTAATCCTCCCGGCCTCTTGTAATAATTAAGTAACAATTTAATTAAGTAACCGCCGTGCCCTCTGAAAACACTAATTGAGTTTCTCCCTGATCTTCGCGACCGAGTTGGCGAACGTAGCGGGGACTCCGAAGAAAACCGATAAAGTTTTAAACCGCAAAAGGGAACTTCTTACACCCCAACCCACCCGACACCATTCTCGACGCCAACCTACCGACGTCTCAGGATTAGACTCGTAATTAGATTCGGCACATTTTAAAATAAACCGTGCCAACTCTTATCAATGAAAAGTTGAGCTTATCAATGAAACCTATTGGACCGCCTAATTCCGGCTTGCTTTTATCATATCAAAATGTTATTTTAGGACCCTTTATACCGAGAATGTTTCCCCAATGTAATAAAGATAAACTTTAACCACCATTGAGATTTCCTACTGATTTTGGTTTTTAAGTAATAAGTATTACTGCAAAGAAATCATTAAAACAATAACTAATAACAATACAAAAATCGATTTAAAATAATAAGCAATTGTGCAATAATAGGGATATTACGATTCTAATTGAGAAATTTGGGATTGATGGTACATTAGTTTGATCTAAAACCTTCTAAAGTAAGCAATGTTCAAGGATGCTTACTCCGCTTTTCGGCTTTCTAGCTGTGGGAAAGACGGACGGCGAGTGGTTTTTAGAAACTATGATTTCTCGGCCAAAGTACACATGGAAACGCCCAACCTGATCAAGGCCACTCCAAACCCTCAGAATGGGGATATCATTGCCGAATAATGAAAAAACGACCAAAATTTTTTCTAAAATGAGATTTTTTTGGTCAAAAGACCGCAGAAAATGCTCAAAAATCTAGAGTATTGGACAAACTGCAAAGCCCACCTACAAATGAGTCTTCGCAGAAGAAAGGCGAGGGCTAATAATTTCAGTGGCAGCTACTACCTGAAATCAGGGCTGACAATTTTTCTTGGCCTAAAATCAAGGCAATCAACCCCAAACCCGCTGAATGGGGATATCTTTGCCTAACAAGCAAGAAAATGACCATTTCTAAAATGAGATTTTTTGGTCAAAAGGCCGCAGAAAATGCTCAAAAATCTAGAGTACTGGACAAACTGCAAAACCCCACCTACAAATGGGTCTTCTCAGAAGAAAGAGCGTGGGCTAATAATTTCAGTGGCAGTTGCTACTAATCAGGGCTGACAATAAAGTGTATTTTTAATCATAATCCTCCCGAAATTACATATATTCTGTAAGCATGCATATTAATTAATGATTATATATTGATAAAATGATTTATTCAAACATTTAAGGATCGATAATGGAAGATTTTGAAAAGATAATGACCTGACTTTTACATAAAAAAAGGGCTCATTTCGCCACGCAAATTAAAAAGAAGAAGCGTTCGATCGCATGACGTTAAGCGATTATTTTATTTACTTTTTCTATTTCGCCCCCTCCCCACTTCCGGAGGTATTTGTTCATGTCCATTATCGATAGTAAATTTGATTGATATTCTCTGTACGTTAAGGAGACTCCATTATTCTGGACGTGATAACGTTTTGATAGAAGATTAACGTATTTTGTCATTTCTATTGTTCGCTTTCGTTCCGACTATAACCCCGACCACCAATTTTCGAATCAATTCTACCTCGTTAACTCATAAATTATTCTTTGTTTATTTTCGTCCCGAAATAGAATTTTTCCAACCGTAAAATCCTTTGACAGGTCAATCGATTCTTTTAAAGCTATAAGTCGGTGATCGATTCATATTGACGTGCAATTGAAGAAGGTGACCGTAAAAAGAATAATTAATTGAGGTCCATGAGATCAAAAATCTATTTTTTTAACACCTCTTTATCCCTTGAGTTCCGTGAGAATCTAAATAAGAAATACACTTTTCACTAGTTTTTTGATAGTTTTCCATGGCCATCCATAAGGGAAAAGGATCCCAAAAGTCAAGCTCCAGAGCATCCGATAAAACGGGTGTTTTTACACCAACAAATTTTAAAAACGACCCCAAAAGCCGATTTTTAAACGATCAAACACTTGTTTAAATAGCCTGCTAATAGCCAAAAAGGGTGTTTGTACGCCAAAAAATTTTGGGAAACTGCTAACACCCGGTTAAAGCGATGTTAAAGGCACAAACGCCGGATAAAACGCGATTTTCTGATCGGAAAATAGAGGAAAAACCCTCCTTTAGCAGGTTGCTAAATCTTATCTACTTTTTTTAGAGGATGGCTACACTGATTTTGCATTTTCCTCTAATTTCTTCCGAAGAACCTCCTTTTACTGAATTTATTTTTCGTTTCCTCGGGTTCTTTTGCAGAAAAGTCTTCATTTTAGAGCTCTTCTTTTTCAAACTTTTTCCTTTTCATGGAGTTTTGGGGAATTTTTTGTCATTTTTTTCGTCCAAAAGAACCCCTTTTATAAGCATTTTGGGACTTTTATAAGGATTTTCCTCAGTTTTTAAGCTTAAAAAAAACCCTTTCAACAAAATTTTTGGTAGTATTTCTCGGATTTTCGTCCTGTATCTTCTTTTAACAGATTTTCGGGCATTTCCTTTAATTTTCTTGAGAAAAACCCTCCTTAATGACGCTTCCCGCGGTTTTTTTTATTCAGAAAAGCCACTTTTCCAAGGATTTCATGGTTTTCCTCGGTTTTTACGACCCCCCCCCCCCCCCCAATTGGATGTTTCATAGTTTTCCTCTATTTTGCGTCCAAGTACTTTTCACTGGATTTTCTAGTGCTCTTAACAGCTTTTTACGGTTTATTAGGTTAATCCTTCGGATTAATGGGATTATTGGCTTTGTGCCCTCAAATGGGTCTTATTATCTAATCGCGCTGAAGCAGCAATAGGAATGGCCAGCTTTGAATGTATTAGTTTGATTTTTTGCTACTCGATAATTTATTTGGTTAAAAAGAAACAACATTTGACTTCGGGGGACATAATTGATGCCCGCAGTTGGGCCTCATGCTGGTTAACAATGAATAAAATAGATCAGCATTTAAGGTTATTTGAACGGATTCAAAGAAGCAATTAGTCCTTAGCGTGGGTATTTATCCGGCCCTTAATTTACGTCTTGGAAATGTTGGAGGGGGGACGTTCGAAATCGCAAATTCAAATGAGGATGAAGTAGCTCAGAAACTGTAGTTTGCTCGAGTCCTTCTTTAACTACAAGGGAGGGGTTCGGGGCAATTAAAAGTTTCAACCTTTACTTTTTATAGGTGCTTTACTCTCTTTCGGATAGACGTTTCTTTTTAGGCTAAGGCCTCGGGGAGTTGCGGGAAGAAAGGATAAAGCGGGTTTAAAAAAAGAGAAGGTTGAAACAGACGCTTCGGAATACTTTATAAGGGTCATCTGCCTAGCCCATCAGAACGCCACGTCCATTTTACTGCCCATATACACCCCCTTTTTTTCCCTCACAACTTTCTTTAAAAAAAAAAGTTAAGCCACACATATAAAATACCCTTAATTTTGACAGTCTCATAAAATATTCAAGGAATAGCTTTTTTTTCCCCTCTCGCTCATTCTCAAAATAATATCTTTTATACTGAAAATCTGGGACAAGTTTTGTTGAGGGTTTTGAGACAATGACGGAAAAAAATAAACTTTATATTTTATTATTTTATTTTAGTTTCTTTTATGGCAGTTTTGATTTTCTATGAATGCTTTGAAAGCAAAAATAAAATATTTTTTATGCGAGTCAGAGACATTGACCACCTACCCACAGATAAAACGATGTGGAAAACGGAGCGTCTGGACCGGCCTATACAGGGTGTCCGGAACAAATGGCATACGTCTGGGAGAGCGATAAAAAGTGGTTTTATGAAAAAAGTTAAATGTAACCCCCCTAATTTAAATCAAAAAATTTGGTGTACATAGTTTAAAATGCGTTTGGATATACAGGGTGTCCAAACAGAACCTAACATCGTTATTTCAAATAAGAACCCCTATTTTTTATTTCAGATTCGTAATCTACGCAAAATTTCAAGTAAATTTGACTATTTTTATGACCTTTCGACAACTTTAAAAAATGTCCAATTTTAGCGTTTTTTGCGCTAAAAACCGTCAAAATTGGCCTAAGAGACTCTTTTTTTTAATTCCTCTTATTTTTCCGAAGATTTCATCTGTCACAAATTCGAGCATCTTTGCATTCTGCATCACAAGATTTTGTCAATAACGGCCTTTTTTCAAGTTAGAACCCAAATTTTTAGTTTGAAATGAAAATTAGCGGTTGTTGAAAGGAATTTTTCTTTCAGACCACAAATTTTGAAGAGCTACAGCGTTTTTTGTTTTTGCATCAAAAATTAAAATTACGTTATCAAATTTTAACGGATTTTAGCGCAAAAAACGCTAAAATTTGACATTTTTAAAGTTGTCGAAATGTTCATAAAAATAGTCAAATCTACTTGAAATTTTGCGTAGATTACGAATCTGAAATAAAAAATAGGGGTTCTCATTTGAAATAACGAAGTTAGGTTCTGTTTGGGTCACCCTGTATATCCAAACGTATTTTAAACTATACCATCAAATTCTTTGATTTAAATTAGGGGGGTTTACATTTAACTTTTTTTTTCATAAAACCACTTTTTAATGCTCTCCCAGACGTATGCCATGGTTCCGGACATGATAATCCCCCCCCCCCTTCAGAAAAAAAGACGGCGTTGACCAAACTGCGACCCGTTTATACCAACTGCGACCGGAGCCCTTTTCGCCCTACTACCAACTGCGACCCTCCAAATTTCTGGCCGTCTACCAATTGCGTCCCGTCAATTTTCTGTCGCGCTACCATTTGCGACCGGTAACAGTTCACCTGGTAACTGTTACCTGTTAAAAAAAGAAATCTTGTAATACATGAGGCGCTCCGGGTACGAAGGGCGAACTCGACAAAACGTAGTTTCGAGATATTCGCATTTTAAAGTTCGGTTTTTACGTATTTAAAGGGAAAAAATGGCGAACTTAACATAAAAATTATATGGGTGTATTCACCAAGAGGTCTAGAATCTGAAAATGAAAAAAAACTGGAGGACCCTTCCCCAAAAACCCGACGAGGGTATCACAATAACTTCTTTAAGGAAGTTAAAAAATTTGTCCGATGTCGATTTCGCCCTTCGTACCCGGAGCGCCTCATATAAAAATCCATCTTTCGCCCAGTGCACTCTCCTCGTCGTTTTTCGCTGGACATGAGCCATACGATTTGCAAGTTTTTTTTGTGCATAGCCATCGCTGGACGTCGTTCGCCAGCAATTTGTGAAACCGATATTTAAACCCAAAAAATTGGTCGGGTCGCAATTGGTAGTGGCCTAAAAAAATAACGGGTCGCAGTTCGTAGCTGGCCAGAAAAGTAACGGGTTGCAGTTCGTAGTCCGTCGAAAAAACCTCGGGACGCAATAGGTAGCGACGTAAAGCTCTTGGGTCGCAGTTGGCTAACACCCAAAAAAGAACGAATAAAAACGGGGTTTTTCTACCTTTTAAGTCCGAGAAAACCGCATTTCCTGAAATTCTCCTAAGGTTTTCGACGGAGAAACTCCGTTTAAAACTACCTAAAATGTTTTACATCTCTAAATTTAACTTCGATAAACCTCCCATGTAAATCTTCTATAAAATACGCATTTGTTGAATTTTGGTGCTTTCTTTTAGAGAAACAACAGTTAGTCAGAAACAATAAGTTGAGATTAAAGGATAATAAATTCGATGCACTTTATAGGTTTCCTGTGGTGATGATTTATTCGTGTAAATAGATAAAACCGGTGGGAAAATGGAAGGGGGTGGCATTGAGGGTGGAGTTGCATTAGTAAATGGAGATTAAAGAGAGCTTTTACTCGACCATAACAGCCTTCCTTTGAATATAAGTCATGTAAATAACGTTGCAACTGCGTTGGGTGGGGATGGAAAGAGGACAGAGGCGGGGGTATTTTAAGGGGCGAAGAGAGGTTTTTTTTTTTTTCTAAAAGGAAAAGAAATGGGGAGGAATGGAAATGAAAAGATAATGTCGAGGGTGGCATCCCGTGACTGAATGGATTCTATCGAACAAAAACAATAAATAATATTAAAATAAATTAAATTTTCTTTCCCCTCCATCATCAACATTCTCCAGCGCTCTTTACGCTTTCAAAAATAAAATAGACTTTTGAACATTTTCCACCTAAAACAGCTCTAGCAAATTTTTAGGCAATTTTCAGCCTCTTTGGGCAAAAATCTCACTCTTGGGAGGGTTTTTGGAAGGATTTTTTTTTTTTTTTAACCAAAAGACCACTTTTTTGTGGTTAAGTCAAATAAAAAAAGGCCAAAATTCCTGAAAACCTGGTTTTAAACAAAAATAAACTTATAAAAACCAACAGTTTTCTCGCGAAATTGAGGAAACTTCAAAAAATAATCGCCTACTTATTAAGTGGTATAGTGGATCCTTAAAACACATTTGGGCCCAGGCAGTGGCTTCGCCATAATGCCATTCCCTAACATCTAAACATCAAGCTATTCAATTTTTTATTTTATAATTTAAGTAGGTAGGTATTTTTTTTATTATGTTCGGAGTTATCTTCGTTTGACTTAGACAAAGGGATGTCAGACGTTATTTGTGTGAAGGGTGGGCTTTTTGGACTGTTGCTAACGGTTGGGAGGGACGGCGGAGGGTTTATAGCTCTGCCCATGAAACATTTCGGGAGAAACAGAAGCAACAGACAGTACAAGAAATACGACCCTCTATAGTTTTTTATTTCTTTTCCCACCCTTCGCCCGAAAAAAAATTCGATCCGAAGAAAAGCGTGGAAAACGATGGAATAAGTTTGGACACAAAAAAAGGGGGAAACAATTTTAAGTTTTCCTTCATTTGCCGTCTCGTCTGTCCCTTTGAAACGGAAGCTAGACCCGAAAGAGGTGTAATGTTTTCTCTCATGTTTCTCTCCCTCCCTCGTCTTCATTTTCCGTCACTCTCAACTCGACTCCCTCAATAATTAAGAGCTCGTGGTGGATTATTAGAATTTTCATCTCCTGCATACTAAACTAACATGAGAGAATATTAAACTTATTTTCTTCCTTTAAACTAAAAGTGACAAAATCTAGGAACGAGGTAGCGATGGGGGATTGCGCCTCCATTGAGTGAATCCAAAAAAAATTTCTTTAATTGAGGCGCTCCGAATACGAAGGGCGAACTCGACATCGGACAAATTTTTTTTTTTCATTTTCAGATTCTAGACCTTTGAAGAATACACCCATGTAATTTTTATATTGAGTTTCCCCTTTTTTCCCTTTAAAATACGTAAAAACCGATATGCGGCAAAGCTCTACTCTCAACCTTTTTTATTTAATTTTTTTTTCTTTTCGAGATTTGGTGATTTTAAAAAAAACCCTTTTCTCCATGATTCTATGATGATTCTAAAATCTCGCCACGAAAATTCCAGAGAGTGACTTTTCTGTCGAGTTCGCCCTTAACAGAAAACTTTAAAATGCGAAAATCTCGAAACTACGTTTTGTCGAGTTCGCCCTTCGATTCGGAGCGCCTCAATTAAAATATAAGTTTCAGGAGAATTCGGGATGAAACTGAACAGAATTTTAATTTTTTTTACCGTCAAATGTGGTCGAATAGTTGGTAGCACTGATACGGCCTTTAATGTAACTTTTTTAAAGGGAAAACGTAGAAAAAGGCTCGATTAAGATAAGGGCCAATTCCCAAGTAAATTAAATTTTCTTTTTTTTAAGTCTGTTGATTCGATCGCCTCGAAAATCATAGAATTTATACATTTTATCCTTTTTAATCGATATAAGAACGAGATTGTTTTGTATCCAATAAAAGCTTGTCCCCATTTTTTTTACCAAAAAAACCATGATTTTAGCAAATTTTTTAGAAATTTCTTTGCTTTTTGACCTCCGTTTTTCTCGATTTTTAGCAATTTGGCAATTAAAAAATGTGTTACTGTAAAATATTATTTTCTTTATATCAGGGTGTGGTGAAAAATTTTAAATTTTATATGCCATGTGGAAATTCGATTAAAAAATGTTATATTTATCATTCAAACTTCATATTTTAAATGGAGCGATGTTATTTTCCGGAAAATTCGTTTGTAGCAGATGTACGAATTTTTCATTTATAAATTCCAGGTAACTTTTTTTTTTCGAATCTCTCTCTATGAAGATTTTTTCTTTTTCCATTTAGTTTGCGAGTTATAAAAGGGAGCCGAGTATAAATTCTAATTGAGGCCGTCGGTGTGAACGAGTTGCTGGTGTTAGCCTTTATATTAGTGCATGATGAATATTTAGGATGGGTATGTTTATGCGATGTCACGGGAGTACCCGTCCCCCATGGGAAGGGGCGGAGGTGTGAGACTCGGCCAACTCCGCTCAGCACCTGAATAATTTCAAAACCCGTCTCCTCTCTTTATTAATCATCACGTGAGCGAGTGCCTCCAGGTTCACACATTCTCAATCAAAAACTCCTTTTTAAATAAATTAAAAAGAAAATTTTTCGTTACACACGATATTTATTGAGCTAATCGCGTTTTCGCATATCTGGAAATAGTTTGGAGTCAATAAAAACCCGATTTGGCTTCCGCGCTCTCTTTCACAATAGCCGGTTTATTTGTATGCTTTACGGTCGGCTTCATCCTTTCCCTCACAAAGCAGTCTATGAGTTTAAACATCGATTAAAAAGGAAAAGGAGTCAATTCTATGATTTTTGAGGCGTTCGAATCAACAGACTTACGAAAAAAGTAAACTTAATTTACTGGCGCCTTCTTAATCGAAACTTTTTTTAAGTTTTCCCTTTAAAAAAGTCGCATAAAGGCCGTATCAGTGCTACCAACAATCTGACGGTTTAAAAAAATTACCCTCTGACTGGTTTCGGCGTAATACGCCTCTACATGTGGACTATTTCCTTTTTTTCTATTTTACTTGAACAAAATTAAGATTTTTTTTTTTAACCGAACCGTGACAAAACAGGCTTCGAAATTGTGTTGTCGCTTAGAACAGATATGTTGGCATTACTGCTTAACTCTGTTGAATCGAATGCTTCAAAATCATAGATTTAACCTTTTATCCTTTTAATCGATTTTTAAAACTAGAAAACTGCATAGCATGCAAAGGATGAAGCAGTCTCCACAATAATGTGTACAAGTAAAATAAAAGAAGAAAAAATAACGAAATAGTCCTCCTGAAGAGGCGTATTACGCCGAAACCGATCGGAGAAAATCCGTTTATTTTGTCATTCTCTCTCCCTCGTTAAACATTACTTATAAAATCCTTTTCATCTCAATTTCTCATGAAATTAAGGTGTTATTTTTGTTTCCCAGAACCGTTCAAGCGTCAAAATTCAGAATTCTAAACATTTAATTTTGAACAGAGATGTTGGCATTACTGATTATAAATTTCCAATGAAAATTCACTTCTACATCTACTAATTGAATTGTTATTAAATTCGAAATTAAAATTTATAACGTCAAGTATTTAATATTAAAAATTAATAGACGGAGAGATAAATTTAACTAATTTTCATTATTTATTGTTTATTATAAAAATTATTGATTCATAAATAAGGGGAATATTAAATGTAGCCAGAAATTTGGCCACAGGTGAGTGGACCTGAGAGTTTCAAGGAAGAGAAAAAAAGATCCAAATAAACGAAACTTTTTTTATGAAATTTGCAAAAAAAATTTAAAATTCCGATAACGTGAGAAATCCTCCATATTAAGAAAATTCCGTTTTTTTTTTTAGTGAAAAACGTCATAAAATGAGTAAAAAATCAATTTAAAAATTACATTTTATCCTAAATTCAGTTTTCAAGTTTTAATTATTAATAATTCAAGAATAATGAATTATGGTTTATTATAATTAAAGGAGGAATGATGTTTTTTTTTAAGAATAAATGAGATGTCGTGGGAAAATTTTATGAGAAAATGAAGTGAAAATGTGCTTACAGATGTTGCTGTATCCGATCTTTGGAGAGAAGGACATATCTCGGAGGGTAAGTATGACGTAATAGTCCACTTTCGAGTCACTGAGTCTTATATGACGATCTGAACGAAATACATGTGATGAGGTAACCGGTGAGTAGACGTTTGGTACTCTAGAGCCGACTCGTAACTGACTAAGAACTTTCCCCGAAAAGCGGGTGGGAAAAAAGTGAGATCCTTCGGAACCCCGCGCAGGCGCGCCACGTCTCCAAAGCGCCCGGTCTAAAGCACACGGAAAAAAATTTTTTGTTTAATTAATTTCCTTTCCGATCGTCCCCACCAACCTTTTAAACCCGAGAAAACTGGATTTAAATCAAATTAAAAGAGAAAAACACCCCTCAGATCGTAAGCCGACTGTAAAATAAAGTGTTTCTCGCCTTTCACGCTCCGTTAGCGCCACAATTCAATCAACATTTGAAAACAACATAGGTATCTGAAATAAATTGTAATAAATATACAGGGTGTTCCAACTACAGTGGACCAGCAACTTTTTATTATTTAAAAAATGCCAAATTTAGCGGATTTTAGACCCAAAAAACCGTCCAAAAATAAGGGGGGTTTACATTTATTTTTTTTTTTACTATCAGCTATTTATTAACTTGGCAGCAAATCTGCCATAAAAATTAAAAACCAATAATGAAGTGGTGAGTGGCTCTATCTCTTGGAGAACGGTGGTGGGGGTGAGCTTTAGGGAGACGGTTTTTCCAGCTTCCCGCTGTATCCACTAATCTCTCGGAGATAGGTTCACAGTGAAAAAGATAGAAATGATTGTGATAGAGGGAATAGCTCACCTGACGAGGCTTTCAGCCGAAACGCGTCGTGAGATACCCGTTATCACAGTCATTTTTCCTCTATTATTGGATAACTGTTTGTGGCTCGCCCTACAAGACCAACGAAATAGTCGTAAACACTTATTTTCTTCCCTTCGTTATATTTTTTAATTTTTTTTAATAGCAAAAAAAACGTTTTTTTGTCACTTAACGTCTCATTTTCAATGAAGGGTGGGGCTGACACTTGAAGGTCAGGCGGTATTAGTAGGCCTCTCGAATATCCACCCTTCCGCTTAATAGAGGGGGTGGAGTTAAGGGTTTCATTATAACTTCAAGTACATCTTTTTGTCTACACGCTCTTAAGCTTTAAAATAAACATAAAATCTTACTCATTTAAAGTATCTTCATATTGAACAAATTCACAGTTTCTTTGCCCAAAATCTGGCAAAATTGGGGTTTTAGGCCCCCAAAAAAACTAGAAAAAGTTTTTTCTAAAAAAAATTCGTTAAAATGTGTTCTTAGCAAATAGACAATAAAGGTGAAGGACCCGACGGTAACTTCCTCAAAGTAGGGCAATTAATTTTTCATCCTTTTATTGGAAAAATTTATCTAAGTAGATAACAAGGTGGGAAAAGCGAAAGTTTTCGCTCTGATAGGCAACATGAAACGGGAGTGAATAGCCCTAATTTTTCCCTGCTATCAAATAAAATAAAATAAATACTTTTTATGAAACTGCAGATGGAACAAAGATACGCTTTTTAAGGAAGTTGTATCTAAAAGTACTAATATTTTGATATTAATTTTAAAGGTATTTTTTCCCTGTGTACACACACATAAAAAAGTTATTTAAGAAAAAATGACATTCCATCTTTTAGCCGATCCTTCAACCCGCTTTACATTATTTATGAAAGGGCGAGTACATCACGTTTGATATCCTCCCAAGGTATTTGAGTACGCCTACATGGCTTACTTTTATCACTTTATTTCATTATTAATTTTAATAATACGAGATGAGTTTCTTCCCCCTTTTCCTGTTTTCTTAAGTAGACACGGGACGACGGCGGTGAACTTCAAGTTTATTAAGTTGACTTAACCCTACGCTTTGCCTTTTTAGGGACTTCCCATGTGACCTTTAAAATTGGTTTTCTCGTGGGGAATTTGACAAGGCGATCAGAATCGTTCATATGGGATTAATATCCCCAAAATAACCTTAAATGCTTTCTTCGTATTAATTTTATTCTCGCTAAATTATTTAGCAGACAGTTGTTGTTCCCCATGAGATCAAAACAAGAGATTCCCAAAACGTTAATTATTCAAACAGGGAAATCACTTCTAAATCAATTATTTCCACAAATAAAACACAATTTAAAATGAGTTTTTAATTATATTTAATTTAAAATAGCTTTCGATTTTTAGAGTGGCAAACCTGACAGAAAAACTTAGCAATAGCTGGTTTTGTAAAGAATAGGTTGGCAAAACTGTTGTTTTGAGCCACGGACCATCAACGAACCTAGAGGACACTATTTAACTACCGGGCATGCTCCTGAGGGGCACTCTCTAGGCCATTAGATTTCTTGAAGAGAAGGAAAGAGAAACACCCTCCATGTTTCGGGGGACTTTTATTTTTCCGCCAACAATACACCACTATTCCTATGGAAAAATGGCCTCCGATTCTTCGTTCAAGGTTTTCTACGCGGAGGTCTATGGTTCAATCCCTGGGGGCGAAAGCCCTCACCGGGGTCCATGAAATGTTCAATTTCTTAGGCGATTCTCCGAATTGACAGTTTTTGAAATAAACTTTGATTTTTCTTTTTAATCTTTGCTACTTCTTTCAGCTATAATCCTTCTATAATGTCTGAGTGAACTTCTGAGATTATTTGCGTTTTAGGGAGGTTCGTTTAAACTTCTTATGGAGTAGACTTGGAAGAAGCCTCGAAGGCTTCAAGTAGAAGGGAAAAACTCTAAAAATGTTAATGAGGTGAATTAAGAACGTTCCTTTCAAAAGTCGGATTCGAGTAGAGTGAGCTAATGTAATTCATCGGGGCAGAAACGGCGGAAAGGAAGGCACTCTTAACCCTTCAGGTGATAACTTACTAATAAAGTTACCGGGCGCGGGTTTAACTCTAAGGGGTAAAGGAAGCCCGGGTGAGAACCGACCGCCGTCAACTTCAGAGCACCTTCCCTTCCATCTCGGTTTGCTATCTTACGTAGGAATGGACTAACTTGCCAAGAGCAACATTTGAATAGGAAGCAATCTTCCGATCCCCCTTAACACTCGAATTCTCTTCCCTCTGTTCTTAAACGTTAATTTACACGACACGTATTCCCCTTTCAAGTTGTTCAACCAATCACCCTATCTTGTTCTCAACCCTCTTCAAATTTTGCACAATGGCTTATTATTTCCAGACTTCGGGAAAACTAGAAACCATATAGCATTAGTTTCCCTTGTACAACTTTTTACGACAAAAATGTGATTTACAGTTGGCTTTTTTCTTTGTTTTGACCTTACTAATCAGAGACTCCCGTGGGATTTCGCCATAACACCATGGCGCCAAATTCCGAGATTTAAACATGTTTCCGGAAAATGAACTTTGGTATTTTCAAAAAGGGGTTGAGGGAGAATGGTGGGGGGCTGATTTATAATTGGCTCTAAACAAGAGGATACAGCTTAGAAAGATCGATCACGAATACAGCTCCTTTAATCCGGCCTCATCTCTAGTAATATCCCTCAGACTCCCCCGCTCCAAACGGATCAACCAATTACTTTTCTTTATTTCCACGAAATTACACCCGGGCGGTTTACCTTTGGAAAAAGATTCGTATTAAATAATAATTGGAATTTTTTTTCTCTCTTTTCTTTTTAAGATTTCATTCAAATTAAAAGTTTCTTTTATTTATTAACACTGAAGCCTAAACAAATTTCTTCAATGATTCACAATCATAATTTTATATTAAAATTTACAAATTCGAAAAAAATTAGTTACCTTAAAAAGAGTGTTTAATAAACCTAAAAGCAAAGAAAGTTTTTTCCTACCTCACTCAATTTTTGTCAATCAGGAGCAAATTAAAAAGGTTAAAAAAAGGGAGGGGGGGGGGGGTATAACGGAGGGGACGTACAACGAGGGCGAAGTATATGGGAGGGTAAGTATAACAGAGGGGGTATAAGGGACCGAAAGTATAACGAAGGGAGGAGAGTATAAAGGAGGGGGAAGTATAAGGGGAGGGGAGTATATGGAAGGGGAAGTAGAAGGGAGGAGGAATTTTTTTTTTCGAAAGATTTTCCAAGTTTTCTTTTTTTCGAAACATTTTCCATGTTGTTTTTTCGAAAAACTTTTTAAGTATATTTCTAATTTCTAACCACAGAAAAAGTTGAGATCGGTATAGATCCATATTCGAATTTACCCTCCTGGGTAAATAGAGGGGAAGTATAAGGGACCGAAAGTATAACGAGGGAAGGAGATAAGGAGGGGGAAGTATAAGGGAGGGGGAAGTTTTTTTTTTTTCGAAAAATGTTCCAAGTTTTCTTTTTTTCGAAAAACTTTCTAAATATATTTTTATTTTCTAACCACAGACAAGTTGAGATCGGTATAGATCCATATTCGAAATTACCCTCCTGGGTAATAAGAGGGGAAGTATAAGGGACCGAAAGTATAACGAAGGGAAGGAGATAAGGAGGGGGAAGTATAAGGGAGGGGGAGTTTTTTTTTTTTTTTCGAAAAATGTTCCAGTTTTCTTTTTTTTCGAAAAACTTTCTAAATATATTTTTATTTTCTAACCACAGACAAAGTTGAGATCGGTATAGATCCATATTCGAAATTACCCTCCTGGTAAATAAGAAGGGGAAGAATAACGAAGGGGGTAAGTATAAGGGACCGAAAGTATAACGAAGGGAGGGAGAGTATAAAGGAGGGGGAAGTATAAGGGAGGGGAAAGTTTTTTTTTCGAAAATTTTTCAAGTTTTTTTTTTTTCGAAAAATTTTCTAATATATTTCTAATTTCTAACCACAGACAAAGTTGATATCGGTATAGATCCATATTAAATTTACCCTCCTGGATTTACCCCTCCCCAAAAACCCGACGTGGAGGGTATCACAATAACTTTTTTAAGGGGTATGAGGGTTTTAAGTTGGTTGCTTTGTACATTTTTCGAAGTGAGCAACGGTTTTCGTTTTTCCCTTCTATCTTGGAAACCGTCGCTCAAAAAAAAAATGTCCTAATTAAAAGTTGTAGCTAAAAAAATTTACTGCATAAAATATCTTATTGGTTTTTTCCGTCAGAGCAATATTTAGGAGATATGATGGTTTTAATTTTTCAGACAGGCTCTGTAGGATTATTAGTTTTAACCTCATAACTCCTTAAATATTGCTCTATAACAAATAAAATAAATAAATTTTTGTAGGAAATCTTTGTACCTACAACTTTTACTTAAGACATTTTTTCGTTTCGAGCGACGGTTTCCGAGATAGAAGGGAAAAACCGAAAACCGTTGCTCACAACGAAAAATTTGCAAAGCAACTCACTTAAGAACCCTCATATCTCCTTAAGTATTGCTCTGACAAAAAACCAATAAGGTCTTTTTTGTAGGAAATTTCCGTATCTACGACTTTACTTAAGACGTTTTTTCGTTTTGAGCGACGTTTTCCGAGATAGAAGGGAAAAACCGAAAACTATAGTTAACAACGAAAAATTTGCAAAGCAACCAACTTAAATACTTCCATATCTCCTAAAGTATTGCTCCGACGGAAAAAACTAATAAGTTATTTTATGTACTAAATTTAGTACCTACAACCTTTACTTAGGACATTTTTCGTTTTGAGCGACGGTTTCCGAGATAGAAGGGAAAAAAAAAAACCGTTGTTAACAACGAAAAATTTGCCAAGCAACTCACTTAAAAACTATCATACCTCCTTAAGGAAGTTAAAAACTTGAAAATTACGTGTTTTTCGATTAGAAAAAAATTTAAATACCAACAGTTTTTTCGCAAAACTTGGAGGAAAAACGCTGCCGTATTAAGTGCTATAACGGACGGTTAAAAAATGAAAACAATTCCGGTGCATCTAAAATCGAGGATTTTCCAAATCTCTCGTGAAAAAGATAAAACCTTTTAAGTCCTTTATAAATATTTAATTTTAATCTGATTTCCAAATATTGTTTTATCATTTTTGGCTGGGGGTAAATCGTTCTCACCTAATCTGAATTTCTTTGTTTTTCCAACATCGAAACGAGTTGTAAAACAGTTGTTTACCTCCGCCAAATATTGTGTTCAATAGGGCTTTAATATTTCAACGTCCAACTTCGTAGATAGAGCAGGCATACACAAAAAATTGGGGGAGGAAAACAAAAAACCGGTCTTAAAAAAGCAGAGGTGTTTTTGTATGTATTCTCTGATTGAACTTTTCGAAATGGAGGGCATATGAGATTTCTCATCAAAGTGTGATTGATGATTTTTTTTGTTCAACAAAAAAAAATCTCTGATATATAAAAAAATGTTGGGATTTTTTTTCTTATTCTTTTTGAAAGTTTATAAGCTCACTCAGAAATTCGAGAAAACAACATAAATCTTCCGTTTTGATGTATTTTCAGAAATTACAGACAATGCCGTGTACTTTTTCTTGTGATTTATACGTTATTATGGCTTTTTTAAGGGTTTTTTTCTTTTGCTACGTATAATTTGAGCCATATTGACTTAAAACGAAGTTATTGTGATACCCTTGAAATATGTTTAAAACTTGGAGGCCGCGTAGGGTCAAAAACGAATTTTAATACAATGGGAACCTTAGAGTTTTACCGAGTTAAGAATAAATTTAAAAAATTAGGTAAATTAGGGAGAGGAAATAGTTAGGCTTCAGTGGGATTCGAACCTACTACCTTTCGATTAGTAGCTCATAGCTGCTAGCACTCAGCACAGTTGTGTTGAAAGTAACCCAAAGGTCGTAGGTTCGAAATTTTCGTAGGGGGCCAAATTGTCTACTTTTTTCCTCTTTCTCCTTTACTCATTTCAATATTTAAAATAATGTTCCATTTTCAACCGATTCTACGCACTATTTCCAGCAACTTTTACTTCCGCCACTTTTTTTTATTGAGAGCCCTAGTTATTAAAAACTTAACTGAAGATTAAAATCCAATTTGGACTTTTATAATTTCTTTCAAAACTCTTCCGGTTGGTCTCATTGATTATGTGGCGTGAAAAAATGTGAATTTGCATAGGCCTTGTTTTCTTTCAAAAGGCGAATAATTTCCGAGTGTATAATTTTTCAAGGGTAGGAGAAAAAAAAAATTAAATTGCTAGAGCGTTAATTTGATTTCCGGAAGGATGGATAAGGCGGAATAAAATATAACAAGAACAAAAAATATCAAGCTAATTTCCGTTTGAGATGAAATGATTTTTGATTATTCAACCCAGAAAAGAAAGAAAGAAAAAAATTACTAGTTAGAAGAGCTTCCAAAGAAAACTTACTTATAGAGAAATAACAATATAAGAGGGGGGAAGTATAAAGTAGGGGCAAGTATAAAGGAGGGGCAAGTATTAAACGAGTGGGAAGTATAACAGAGGAGGAAGTATAAAGGAGGGGAAGTTTAAGGAGGTATTTTTTCAAAATTTTTTTAAGTTTTTTTTAATTAGCAAATTTTTTTACAAATTTTTCAAGTTTTTTTTTTCGAAAATTTTTTTTTAAGCATCAAGAAATAATGGGATTTTGCCCAAGGGAGGTCCCTCTAGTAACGGGTGGAAGCATGAAATTTCTTCCTACTAAAATGATAATCAAACAAAATTAACATTTTTTTACATCAAAAATTTGTAAAAGAGTACTGGTTTGAAGAGCTTTCAACGAAAACTTTTTTAAAGAGAAGTAACAATTCAGGAGGGGGAAGTATATAGGAGGCAAAGTATAAGTCAGGGGAAGTATAACGGAGGGGGAAGTATAAGGGAACGAAAATATAACGAAGGGTAATGTATAAGGGAGGGAAAGTATGAAGCAGGGGGAAGTATAAGGGAGGAAGTTTTTGTTTTTTCGAAAAATTTTCCGAGTTTTTTTTCCAAAAATTTTTTAAGTTTTTTTCTTCGTCAAAGAAGTTTCTAAGTTTTTTTTTTTTCAAAAATTTTCCGGTTTTTTTTTAAATTTACGTTTTTTTTTCTGAAAATTTTTTAAGTTCTTTTTTCGAAAATTTTTCGAAAATCTTTAAGTGTCAGGGTAGAAATAATGGGCTCTTCGGCGTAGGGATGTGCCCTCTCATAATGGGTAGAAAAGCATGAAATTTCTCCCTTCTAAAAAAAAAAATAATAATTACAAGTGGCAATTTTTTTACACCAAAAATTCGTAAAAATATAAGGAGTAATTGGTGAAAATTTGGTGAAAATCGGACCAACGGTTCGGCCGCAGCGAATTTTTTAAAATTTCAAACGGCCTTATCTCCGCCATTTTTTCGAAATTCAAAAATCGCCCTCGTTTGTTTCTTGTTCTCCGATAAAAGAAATTTGCTGAAAAACTGGTGAAAATTGGTTGAAAACTGTGGCCGTAAAGTGTTCCAGAAAAAAAATGCTACGGCCGGCCGGAACCACAGACAAAGTTGAGGTCGGTAAAGATCTATTGACCCTCCGGGGTCTGGAAGACCCTTCCCCAAAAACCCGACGTGGAGGGTAAAACAATAACTTCTTTAAGGAAGTTAAAATATAGGTTGTATAGGGGCAATTAGGTCGGTACGGACTCGATAGGATAATTCGTTCCAAGAACTAAAATCATGTCTCGTTTTAAAATTCTTGTCGAACGATCCGTCCGGGGAATCCATCTGGTAAAGAGCTTGAAAGACCTTAAATACTTTATTAGGCCCGAGGCTTTCCTCCTAACACGAATTTGAATAGAAAAAGAGAATAAATATTATATAAGGCGTATTTGCATTTGGATAACACGTCTGACCTAAAAAAAAAAAAAAGAGAAAAAACTCCAGCCGATTTACGTTCGCCGCTCCGTGGGCCAGTGGTCAAGGACACATGTTCTGCCGGGACAGGGACCTTTTACACTGAGAGGTAATGGGGTGAAAGCTACTGGGTGGATCCCGTTTTTTTCAATTTTGCTTGTTGAAAACAAGAGATAAAAATTGTATTTTATTTTTGAATATAATTTTACATGATTCGTCCATTCGTCCATCTCTTTGAAAACAAAGCGAGGATATTACTGTAGGTACGTTTCACCTAATGCTCCGGATAAATTTTTTTCTTTTTTTTTTAATTTACGGAGTAATCCTTGCGATTTTTTGTTTTCTCTTTGAAGGAAAAGCGAGAAAAGAAAAGCGGAATATTCCTCCCTTATCCCTCACCGGAGTAGGCTTGGAGCCACGTTTTCTGTGTTTTCATCTCAAAAGGATCAAACTCTCCGCCCCCCACCGCCTCGGAAATTTCGAGGTGGGTGGAGTCGTCGGAACTCAATAGCACGCTTTCTCTCCCCTTTTTTTTCACCTCGAGGTCGTAGTTAAGACCCCTCGATTACGTCCGAAAAAGAAATTAAGTTTACACAAGGGTTTATTATTTGATGATGAGACCGGAAGGAAATGGGCCCAGGTGAAGGCTCGGCCATATTGCCAGGCTTTCGTTTTTTCGAGCTATTAGTGTCACCGTTCGTCTTTCCCGATTTCACCAAATTTCCCACTTTCTTTAGCCGGTGAAGAATAATGTATGGAGGGCGATTTTGAATTTCGAAAAAATGGCGGAGATATGTCTGTTTGAAATTTTTAAAAATTCGCTGCGGCCGAACCGTTGGTCCAATTTTCACCAAATTTTCACCAATTACTCCTATATTTTTTAAGAATTTTGAAAAATTGCCACTTTTTAATTATTTTTTTTTAGTAGGGAGAAATTTCATACTTCTACCCAATTTTTAAAAATTCGCTGCGGCCGAACCGTTGGTCCAATTTTCACCAAATTTCACCAATTACTCCTTATATTTTTTAAGAATTTTTGAAAAATTGCCACTTTTTAATTATTATTTTTTTTAGTAGGGAGAAATTTCATACTTCTACCCATTACGAGAGGCACATCCGTAGGCCAAAGAGCCCATTATTTCTACCTTGACACTTTTTTCTAAGTCTAAAGTTTTCTATTTTCGAAAAAAAGAACTTAGAAAAATTTTCAAAAAAAAAAAAAACGCAAATTTAAAAAAGAAAACCCGAAAAATTTTTCGAAAAAAAAACTCGGAAAATTTTTCAAAAAAATAAAAAAAACTTCCCCCTTCCTTATTCTTCCCCTCCTTTTTACTTTAGGGAAAGTATAAATGAAAAGGTAGGGCCCTTCGTTATACGTTCGTTCCTTTATACTTTCCCTCCCTCCTTTATACTTCCGTTCCCTTATACTTCCCCTCCGTTGTACTTCAACTGACTTATACTTCCCCCTCCTTTATACTTCCCTTGACTTATACTTCCCCCTCTGTTATACTTCCCCTCCCATATACTTCCCCTCCGTTGTACGTCCCCTCGGTTATACTTTCCCCTCCTATATACTTCCCCTCCTATGTTACTTCTCTTAAGGAAGTTTTCGTTGGAAGCTCTTCAAACCAGTACTTGTTCATAGAATGTATTAAATTAAATAAGTTTTTCAAAGGAGAAACAATTTTTTTCAAATGATGCACCTCAAATTCTTCATTGTTTTACATAAAAGAGAAAAAAAATGAAATTTAAAAAGATAGCTGGGTGGTGGAGAGAAAAAGTTAATAACGCGGAAAATGATTTATCGGGCCAATTAGAAACAGTGGAGCCATATAAAGAAAAAAATACCGTTAACAATTCTGGAGGCCAGTTTCTTTTTCGCCTTTTCATATACCAGACGTACGAAAACACGTGAATCGGGTGGAAGGCTGAAGAAGGGGAGTCGTTTAGAAAAATGTGACCTCTTTTGATGAAAAAAAAGTTAACGTTTTCTGTCTATATCATGGGAAAAGCGAACGTATTTTTCAGAGAAAGACAGGTTAGTATTAATCACAAAAAAAAGGGAAAGAAAAAGGGGGGACAAAAGTTTTTTTTTTCTTTTTGTGGTCTGAAATAAATGGAGGACATCCTAAACGAAGGGCTTAAAATGAGTGGAACTCACGTTTTTCGGCTCATCAACTATTAATTTAGTTGCGCCCTTCCTCCCCTCGGAAGTAGTCGACTTAGTGGCGACGGTTGAGGAGCGGTTTGGCGAACTGGTGATAAATTTTGAGGTGCCTCAAGGGTTTTTCGTGAATAATAGAACGCGGGAAAAGTAGACAGCCTGAAAGGCCACTTTTTGTCGTGAATCTTGAAAACCTCAAGAAAAAGTTAATTTTTCCAAACTATTGCATCCAGCTGATCTAAAGCTCCTAAAGAACAGCCTGAAAGGCCACTTTTTGTCGTGAATCGGGAAAACCTCAAGAAAAAGTACATTTTTCCAAACTATTTCATCCAGCTGATCTAAAGTCCCTTAAGAACAGCCTGAAGGCGTACCACTTTTTGTCGTGAATCTTGAAAACCTCAAGAAAAAGTACATTTTTCCAAACTATTGCATCCAGCTGATCTAAAGGCTCCTTAAGAACAGCTTAAAGGCGTACCACTTTTTGTCGTGAATCGTGGAAACCTCAAGAAAAAGTACATTTTTCCAAACTATTGCATCCAGCTGATCTAAAGGCTCCTTAAGAACAGCCTGAAGGCGTACCACTTTTTGTCGTGAATCTTTAAAACCTACATTTTTCCAAACTATTGCATCCAGCTGATCTAAAGGCTCCTTAAGAACAGCCTGAAGGCGTACCACTTTTTGTCGTGAATCTTGAAAACCTCAAGAAAAAGTACATTTTTCCAAACTATTGCATCCAGCTGATCTAAAGGCTCTTTAAGATAGCACAACGTGGCGCTATCTGATTTTTGATTTGTGAGGAGTGAAATAAATAAAAAATCGTAAAATTGAAGGTCAAAAAGACCAAAAATAGCATCGACCTAGTTTTTTCTTTAAAGAAAACCCTATAAATCTAGAGTCTATAAATTTGAGGCTCATGAGGAAAGATAAGCCCGTGGGAATTTCTTTCACGTTAGTATTTATTAGTTTGGAAAAAGTTGTTTTATGGCGATTCGGCTCCCCTGATTGGTACCCGTTTACACCCTTG
Source organism: Orius insidiosus (assembly GCA_014119065.1). NCBI lineage: Eukaryota > Metazoa > Arthropoda > Insecta > Hemiptera > Anthocoridae > Orius > Orius insidiosus. The sequence goes on along the minus strand of JACGAQ010000010.1, from coordinate 872,989 downwards.
TTTACGTCAGGATTCTCCTTTATTCCTTTTCTCATAAGGTTTTAGTGCTTATTGATTGTGGGAGAGTTTTTTTTTCCTACCTCTGTATCGTTCCACCACATGTGAAGCCTGTAGTTGCGTAGGACGGTCGGGCTGTCGTTGATATGATCGAGAGCGAGTTTTACAGCGGGCATAACGCCGCGTCCGATGTGCGATTCAGGTACTTGACGCCCGTACGGGAAAAATCCGGCGATGTAAAGGTCGTGTCTTTTGTTGAGGCCAGTGGGACGCTGGGCTTCGACCAGGACCCAGCAGAGCGCCCCGCCCCCAACCACCACGACAACATCGGTCACCAACACCTGCAAAAAAAACTTCGTTTAGTTTCTGTAATTAGAAACGCAAGCAATTTCCAGTGTCGAAATACACAAAGGAAATGAAAATTAAGTTCATAATTAATTTCAATCATAGCCTCGCTAACAAGAGATCCGAGCCATAATGAATCCTTCATGGTCCGGACCCGAAATGTTAGTTTTGCTCGTTGCGGTTCGAAGCGTCAACCGTTGATGGTCAATTAGAAACATGAATATATTATTCAAATCCGCTCTCCAGGGTCCGAAATCTCCCGTCCTCCCCAAATTGGCCATTTCGCTTTAAATTTTCTTATTTTAACTTTTATCTCAGGCTAAAAGGAAAATTTCGGTTACTAAAAAATAAAAGGTTCTTTTCTTTTAGGGAGGTTTTAGCGAAGGTACCGCGTTATTCCGAGCACGTAAAGGAAGAACCACTTATTTTAATGCTCACCAGGGATAAACTGTCCTCCCTTATCTTGTATCAACCGGAAAAAAATGAACTCCCTCAATGATTGTTGTGTCGGCGAAACTTTCGAGGTTAAATTATGAGTTGCTATGACGTCACAAGGAACAGTTCTTCCGTTCCAATTTAGGCTTGATTGACCTTTTCGCCGCAAGGTCGATCAGAGACGATATTCAATAAAACCCGTAAACGCGTACATAATTAAACCCGGAGAAAATCGATACTAAACGAAGCAGAACGTGAAATAAAAACGTAAATAGTTAATTTTTTTACCCTCATGGCTTTTCCGGCTCCACGTTTTCAGGACCATCGATAAAAACAACGGGGTTTTACTGGACCAAAGTCTAGATCAGCGATTTCCTTTTTATCGCCCATGTTCCACACTTGACGTCATTCCTTTTTAACTTCGGAGCCCCGGGAGTTATTGGTTTTGAGCAAAAACCATAAAACTCCCCTTGCGGACTTTTCTTTCTTTTCTTCGCATCGCGTGCCTGGGAAGATAATGATGTAACACCTAAAACACGCCCCACCTTTTTTTACCACGCTTTTTATGTCGACGATTAGGTAGCAACAAGTAAAATGAAAAATCAGTTGTTGCATTTTATAAAAATTAAGTTGGTTGCCTGAAGATTGTGAGACCGGAGAAGGTAAGACCTCCCGGTGGGAGAACACCGTTCAACATAACGCATTGCACCCTAAACCATTTGAACATAAAAAATCTTTAGTTCACCATAATGCATTTCGGCATAATACAATTGAAAATAAAGCTCTCAAAAGTTCAATTTTGAGCATAATTTCAACATAAAGCGTTTCGCCATAAAACGACTTTTGAATGAATGCAAGTCGACATAAAAAGAGTGCAAGTCACCATAACGCTTCTCACCATAAAGGCCTCTCTTAATACTTGCTGTTTCGCCATAAAACTATTCATCTCACCAATTCAAACCGGTTATTCGGAGTTGCGATGACGTAACATGAATCAGTTCTTTAAGAGCTGCTCCTATGAACGTTGAAACTTGATACGCTCCGTCCTCCTCCATGGGTTAAAAGTTTTGTTTCTCCGACGTTCTAAATGCTATTGGGAGTTGCGATGACGTATATGTATCAGTTCTTTAAGAGCTACTCCTATGAACATTGAAACTTGAAACGCTCCTCCGACCTCCTCCATGGGTTAAAAGTTTTGTTTCTCCGACGTTCTAAATGCTTTTGGGAGTTGCGATGACGTAATATGTATCAGTTCTTCAAGAGCTACTCCTATGAACGTTGTTGTTTCTCCGACGTTCTAAATGCTTTCGGAGTTGCAATGACGTAACTTGTATCAGTTCTTTAAGAGCTGCTCCTATGAACGTTCAACTCAATCTCACCATAATCTAGAGACAGCGAAAGAGCGCTTTTATGACGAAACGACAAAAACCTTACAACTTGACAGTTTATAATGCAATTCGCTCATCCTCCGATAGGAAAAAAAATTATCCCCTTGTGTGTGTTGTTTATGGTGAGATGTATTATGTCGAAACGACCGAGACAGTTTTATGGCGAAACGACAAGTGTTAAATTTCTTTATGGTGAGTTTCAATTGCATTACGCTGAACGTTTTCGACTATTTTCTTTATGTTGATTAGCAGATTTTTCATCATTTTATGGTCAAATGCATTATGGCGAACTGCATTATGTTGACACTTATGTAAGCACGAGCATGGAATACGGTATTTTAACCTTTGGCCATCGATCTTAATGTGAAAAAAGCATTTTTAAAATAGTAGGGGAAAAATCATCAATCTTATACCCGAGGCTTTAAAAAGGGAATTGGAACTTTTTTTAGGGGGGCGATAGGAAAGGCTTGAAACGGTCAAGCTCTGGGGTGCCCTTTTTTTCTAAGTCAATACGAGGCCGGAGGGAGATAGAAATCAGTTGACGTATTTAACCCAGGGTTCAGGGAGGAGGAGCGTTTCAACGTTTATAGGAGTAGCTTAAAGAACAGATACATGTTACGTCATCGCAACTCCGAATAACCGTTTTTTTTTTAGGTTCCTAGATATAATTCAATCAATTTAAAGGCGGTTTTTCATACTGAACATTCGTAAAACATTAGCCTAATTATTGTGTGTTTTATTCTTTATATTGGGTCAATATCGTATTTAGAATGTGGGCGAAACATAACATTGAACCCAGGAAAAAAAAACGTTTCTACGATCATAGGAGCAGCTCTTAAAGAACTGATACATATTACGTCATCGCAACTCCGAAAAGCATTTAGAACGTAGGAGAACCAGGGTCCAGGGAGGAGTAGCGTTTCAACGTTTATAGGAGCAGCTCTTAAAGAACAGATACCTTTACGTCATCGCAACTCCGAATAACCGGTTTTTTTAAGTTCCTTGATATAATTTAAACAATTTAAAGTCGGTTTTTCATACTGAACATTTGGCTCAGTAAAACCTTAGCCTAATTAATGTCTTTCTAATTTTATCGCCGAAACAAGTGGAGCGTACACAAGTAGGTCCCTCTCCCAGGACTATTTTCCCCTCCCTCCTCTCTTCACACAGACAACTTTTAATGCCTTTTACGAGCCTTGGGGAGATTTAGTGTTATAGCTTTTACCCGCCCCCTCTTCATCCACCCGTGGGCCTTTTTCGAGACTCAATGCCTTCAACTTTTCGTAGGTTGGGACCCTACTCAGTCCGCTTTAGGATAAATATTTAAATAGATTTCGGCCTCAAAGTGATACGTAGAGCAATTCTGAATGCGTTACCTGATCAAGAAGGCCATTTATCTTTTTTATTTTTCTAATAGTTAAAAATTGGACAAGATTCTTTGAAAAAAGACATTCTTAAGAGTGGAGTTAAGGAGGCAGGTGAAATCCTCCTATATTGGCCTTTAAACCCTTCGAGCCCTTATCAAGAGGGTAAAAGTAGATGGGGGTGGCCTCTTTGAAAAACAAATAAAGGCCCTTCACTCCATTCCAGTCTTCAACTCCTACGTTCCATGATTTTCATCCGCGGAACACATAAAAAATCTTTTCCGACCCTCCGCCTTTTAAATTGGATTCGAAACAAAACGGAAAATTACGTTTTAGAACAAAAAAAAAGAGAAAAGAATTTTTTTTTTCTTTTCAGAAATGTTTACAAGTTTAAATCGTTAGATCTAATAAAAATACACTTTTCTTTATATCTGGGAAAATCCTGTCTATTAGCTTGCCTCCTAAACGTCTTCTAGCTTGCCTCCTACCCTGTATATTAGCTTCCTCCTATCCTGTCTATTAGCTTCCCTCCTAAATGCTCTTCTCGCTTGCCTCCTATCCAATGTTGTAGCTTTCCTTCTATCCTGTCTGTTAGCATGCCTCCTATACGCTCTCTAGCTTGCCTCCTACCCAATCTTGTAGCTTTCCTCCTAAGCGCTTCTACGTTTTAGAACAGCAGAAAAAGAGAAAAGAATTTTTTTTTCTTCTTTTCAGAAATGTTTACAAGTTTAAATCGTAAGATCTAATAAAACTACTTTTTTTTATATCTGGGAAAATCCTGTCTATTAGCTTGCCTCCTAAACGCTCTTCTAGCTTGCCTCCCATCCTGTCTATTAGCTTGCCTCCCATCCTGTCTATTAGCTTGCCTCCTAAACGCTCTTCTAGCTTGCCTCCTACCCAATGTTGTAGCTTTCCTCCTACCCTATCTTGTAGCTTTCCTCCTATCCTGTCTATTAGCTTGCCTCCTATTCGCTCTTCTAGCTTGCCTCCTACCCAATCTTGTAGCTTTCCTCCTATGCGCTCTTCTACGTTTTAGAATAGAAAAAAAAAGAGCAAAGAATTTTTTTTTCTTCTTTTCAGAAATTTTTACAAGTTTAAATCGTAAGATCTAATAAAAATACACTTTTTTTTTATATCTCGGAAAATCCTGTCTATTAGCTTGCCTCCTACCGCTTTTCTAGCTTGCGTCCTACCCTATCTTGTAGCTTTCCTCCCATCTTGTCTATTAGCTTGCCTCCTAAACTCTTTTCTAGCTTGATTCCTACCCTATCTTGTAGCTTTCCTCCCTTCTTGTCTATTACCTTGCCTCCTAAACGCTTTTCTAGCTTGCTTCCTAAACGCTTTTCTAGCTTGCTTCCTAAACGCTTTTCTAGCTCTCCTCCTATATGCTCTTCTAGCTTGCCTCCTACCCAATCTTGTAGCTTTCCTCCTAAACGCTCTTCTACGTTCTTTTTTTCTTCTTTGCAGAACTTTTTACAAGTTTAAATCGTAAGATATAATTAAAATTCTTTTTTTTTTTTCTTATATCTCGGAAAATGAGCGTTTTTCGAAGATGTGCCATTCTTACAGAATAAAAGTTGAAAAAAAAACACCAAATTCAACGAAATACATTGAAGTTTGGACTGTCAAAATCTGCACCAAAAAAGATCAAGTTCTCCCGCAGCATTTAATTTACTCCAAATCTTTCAAAAATATTTTATAACAGTGTATAATAGTTAAAAATATATATAAAAAAAGCAAATATAAATTCTAAACGCTATCTTTTGTTGAGACAATAAAAACTTTAATGGCGGTTAGAGCCGTATATTACAAAGAAGTATCGCTAACACGAGAATGTGTTACACGATATGTTTTCAATTTCTACCCCATCTCGTATGTCACTTATTTTTACAACTTCGTTTTTCCTTTATCACTATTTTATTTTTCAACCCAGAAAACATTTTTGACCTAAAACTTAGCGTTTAAAAATTTAATTTCTTTTGAAACGATTATGGGAAAAAATCCTATGAGTTTTTCTAGGTCGGGGATGTTTATTGATCAAGTTTTATTATACCCTGGGCGAAAATGATACAGGAGGTGAAATTGGACGTAAGTTTTTTATTACGGGAAAAAAGAAAATTTCTTTAGGACATGTTTCTAGAATTTTTTTTTCAGTGAAACAATTACTTTGAGTACGGAGCATCTTGGATCGTTTGTTACCCCTTGAACACGTTTCTCGTGGCTATATTTCATTTCTGATGAAAGCTTCTAGGCCGGTGCCTTGAAAATCGGTTCCGCCAGCTTTACCGAGAATAATTTTTTTCCCTCAATTTTTCAGAAAAGTTATATTTTTTAACTCTATATTTTGAAAGCTGTTTTTTCTCTCAGAGATTTAATTCGATTAAGGGGAGAAAATAGTTAGAGGGTAGATTCTTGGGGAGTGAGAAAAAAAAAATGGCCATAATTGTTCTCAAGAGACTCTCCCCTAAGATTTCTCAGCGCCGAAAACTGAGACTTATGTCCTTTTTTTGGGAATGGGAAAATATTTTATTTATTTATTAGTGATCGATGTTTAAATTAATTAATTCTACGGATTTGTACAGGGTAGGTACACAAGCGCAGTGAGTACTCAGGCAATCAATAGGCACACACAGGCACGCACACACGCACCGCGCAATTAGCCTCCTCCCGCGGTCGCCGCCGCCCCCAGCCTCCCCCCGCGCGAGTACGCCCGGAGCCGATTTGGGTCAACCCGACCCGTCACGGCCGATCCAGTTCCAAGGTTCGAGAATTTTTAAAAACGTCAAAGCAAGTTTAAAAAAGGGGTAGCACGTTTGACGCCATAGAAAGAGAACGAATGGTCCCATCCGCTCATTTTAAGGTAGAGAACTGCTGTCGACAATACCTCGTTCAAGATTGGCCGAAAGTTGTAGGAAAACACAGAAAAATTGATTTAAATAGAGGTTTCTATGATAAAATAACGAGAAAACGCCGGAAAAAAAAAGGGCCAAAGAGGAGGCAAGCTGCTATACATGGTAGGAGGCAAGCTAATAGACAGAAAGAGCAAGCTGATATACAGGGTAGGAGGGAAGCTAGTAGACTATTTAGAAAGCAAGCTAGAAAACCTTTTAGGAGGTAAGCTTATAGACAGGATTGAAGGCAAGCTAATATACATGGTAGGAGGCAAGCTAATATACATGGTAGGAGGCAAGCTAATATACAGAGTACAAGGCAAGCTAATATACAGGTAGGAGGCAAGCTAATATACAGAGTACAAGGCAAGCTAATATACAGGGTAGGAGGCAAGATAATATACATGGTAGGAGGCAAGCTAAAATATACATGGTAGGAGGCAAGCTAAAATATACATGGTAGGAGGCAAGCTAAAATATACATGGTAGGAGGCAAGTTAATATACGGGGTAGGAGGCAAGCTAATAGACAGAATATATAGCAAGCAGATATGCAAGGTAGGAGGCAAGCTAATATACATGGTAGGAGGCAAGCTAGTATACATGGTAGGAGAAAGTTCATATACAGGGTAGGAGGCAAGCTAATATACTGGGAAGGAGGAAAGTTAATATACAGAGTAGGAGGCAAGCTAACATACAGGGTAGGAGGCAAGCTGGTAGACTATTTAGGTGCCAAGCTAGAAGACCGTTTAGGAGGTAAGCTAGAAGACCTATTAGCAGGTAAGCTTATCAGCGTCTTTTGACAGCATAGTAAGCAAGCTAATATACAGAGTAGTAGGCAAGCTTGTAGTTGACTAGTTCGAAGGCAAGCTAGAAGACCGTTTAAGAGGTAAGCTGATAGACAGGATAGAAGGCAAGCTAATATACATGGTAGGAGGAAAGTTAATATACAGGGTAGGAGGCAAGCTAATATACAGGGTAAGAGGCAAGCTGGTAGACTATTTAGGTGCCAAGCTAGAAGACCGTTTAGGAGGAAAACTAGAAGACCTTTTAGGAGGTAAGCTTATCAGCGTCTATTGACAGGATAGGAAGTAAGCTAATATACAGGGTAGGAGGCAAGCTGTTAGACTATTTAGGAGGTAAGCTAGATGACCGTTTAAGAGGTAAGCTAATAGACCGTGCTGTCAAGCTGTGGCAAGCTATTTGCTTTGAAACTGCCTTTTAGCTTGCCTCCTATCCTCACTTTTTTCAGGATTTTCAAATATTTCATTCGTTTTTCCACTCCCTCTGAACTGATTTCCTCGTCGTTTTCTTATGCCTGCGATCTTCCAGTCTTTATTATTTATTTCACCGTTTTCCTCGTTTTTTGGTCTGTAATTAATGTTTTTTTTTTGTAATAAATGTTATATTTCCGTGGGATCGAAATGAAATAATCTTACCAAATCTGGGGTAATTTAAAAGGTGAAAACGCGGGGAACAAATCGAGCCACTTTTAGAGCTAATTTTGACGCGTATGAATTACTAGATTACATATACAACCTCAACGCATAATACAAGAGCTCAAAGGACCTACCTATTCGATAATTACCCTTGGCCCACGCGTCCCGGGTCACACTGATTTGCATTGCAGATGATAGACATTTGTAACCGTTAACGCAATTATTCACCCACAACGCAATTAGTTTCGAGGTTTCCATCGGAGCGAATAAACGGAGGCGAACAGTCAGGACAAAAGATTTTGCTCTGGAAACTTGATATTTTAGTATAAACTTGTTTTCTTAAATAGCAGGTTAGGTTTACTCGGTCAAACGGTCATTTTAACTGAACGGGGTCATGTAAATTATGTTTGAACCGACGGAAAAGCCTTTTCATCTAAATCTTTCACACTTGACATAGACGAGATAATCGCGGGGGAACCTTTACCGCTCTAACGCTTTTCGTTTAATACTAGTAAAACTCTACAAATTTTTAAGAAAAATTTATTTTTAGAAGGTTTATAATTCTTTATTATTCAGTCCGAATGGGTTTTTGGTGGGTCCCTCACTTTCGGACGAGTCCACACGATTAAACCATAAAAGCTAATGGCTTTTATGTCCCTTCTACTACACCCCCGTCATCGTCTGGCTCTAAACTTTTTAAAAACCTCCAACCCAAAGTACCGGCATCCGTAAATAACCAATTAGCCGTTTTGACATTTCCATATAAATTGATAATTAAAAGAAAAAGTTAAATGTGAAAAGTTTTTTTTCTTTTCTAGATTAAACAAAAGTTTTTTTTTTTATTTCCTTGAGAAAATCAAACAGTTTATTTCCGCCTTTCTTGTAAAATCTTTTCGAGCTGCCTTCCACCCTAGCTTGCCATCTTTCCTGCCTATTAGCTTGCCTCCTACCCTGTTTATCGGCTTGCCTCCTATCCTGTCTGTTAGCTTGCCTGCCATCCTGTCTATTACCTTGCCCCCTACCCTATCTATTAGCTTGCCTTCTATCCTGTCTATTAGCTTGCCTCCTACCCCGTCTATTAGCTTGCCTTCTTTCCTGTCTATCAGCTTGCCTCGTATATTAGCTTGCTTCCTATCCTGTCTTATAGCTTGCCATCTTTCCTGCCCATTAGCTTGCCTTCTACCCTGTATATCAGCTTGCCTCCTATCCTGTCTATTAGCTTGTCTCCTATCCTGCCTTTTACCTTGCCTCCTATCCTGTCTTCTAGCTTGCCCCCTATCCTGCCTATTAGCTTGCCTCCATCCTGTCTTCTAGTTTGCCTCCTGTCACTTAGCTTGCCTCCATCCTGTCTTCTAGTTTGCCTCCTGTCACTTAGCTTGCCTCCATCCTGTCTTCCAGCTTGCCTCCTATCCTGTCTTCTAGGTTGCCTCCTATCCTGTCTTCTAGCTTGCCTCCTACCCTGTCTATTAGCTTGCCTCCTAACCACCTGTACAGCCTCTGGAGGCCTGGGGATCGACGGGGAGCTCTTATTTACTAAGAAGAGCGCACAATAGACCCTTAAGGCCTCAGAGACTAAAATATAGGTATCGATTTCGTTACTTTCTAATTAATAATTACCTTTAATCCTTCCTAATCCTTAAAGATTCCAATACAAAAAAACCGAACTTTAAGTTTTAAAATTGAATGTTAACATCTCAGGGAAAAAGAAACTCCCTTCTATACCTTACATTTTCAACTTTTTTTTTTAGTTACAAAAGTTTCAGAAACTGCAGAGGGGTAAAGTTTAAATTTTTAATTAGGAACCGCCGGAGAGGCTGTTTGTCGATCCACGCAGTCCTACAGCTGTTCTTTTCCTCCCAACATTAAAAGTTAGCGATGAACTGTTCCTACTCATTATACTCTTTCTCATTCACCGAAAATTGCTTCCAGTGTAAAAAACGCATTTTTTTTTGCTAAAAACAATAGTTAAACTTTCGGCCGCTTGAAGCGTTAATTAGTTTTCGACTGAGAGGTAGGATTTTGGAAGAAAAATATTGAAGAGATTTTCCCATGAGGATAAGGATTAGAGGCGTAGGTTGTGATAGCGAAGGGAGAGGATTAGGTGATCCCATTAAGAGCTGACTTGGCTAACCTTCAGGGCAAAAGCCCACCCTCTAAACCAGTAACACGTGCTTTACCAAATTAAACTTTTAAGTGCTTTTATAATAACCTTCAATTGTCCATCTTTAAACGAGATTTTCGACAATCAATTCACCAATTTTTATAATTAATAAAAAGTCTTTTTTCTTGCTTTTATTCCAATTATTTTATGTCTTTCAAGGTGTCCTCAAGTGTGTGACTCGGAAAGTTTTGCTTTCTCGACATTTCTCCATTTCTACACAAATTCCTTAATTAAAAACTTCATTTTTACTGCATAAACTTGCTCACTTTTAGTCTACTTTGAAACTTTATAAAAGGGTTTTCCTGGAAAGCATCAAATTAAGGCTATCCTGGGGGTAAAAAAAAGGTAGATTAGACCCATTTTTTAAAAATTGAGATACAGGAAATTGAGAAAAGGTTGCTTTTATTGTTGACTCCGAGGTTTCTAAATTCAAATAAGTTCTTCCCAAAGCAGGTATCGCTTATTCAAAGGATTTTCGTATCTGAAAATATAATTTTCGCTCCACTTACCCTTAATAAAAAAGAAAAAAGGTGAGGTTTCTACGAAAGACGAAACCAAAAAGGATAAATCTTGTTGCCGAACAATTTGGCAGAAGGGTATGAATCAAGGTGGAAGGTGCTCAGTAGAGCGGATTAAGTCAATTCGGCCCCAAACGCTTTCTTTGTGTTTAGAACATCCGCCATTTAAAAGCGTCGTCTTCTAAAAATATCGACAACAAACCTTTTATTTTGTTTTTCATCCTGGAAAATGAAAATCCTTCACCAAAATCAAAGTTTCAAAAAATAAAAACCGTCAATGTTAGCTAGAGGTATAACAGATTCTAAATGATTAGAGTTGATCAAACATTGGTAAGCTACAAGTAGGGTAGGAGGCAAGCTAGAAAAGCGTTTAGGAAGCAAGCTAATAGATGGGAGGAAAGCTACAAGATAGGAGGCAAGCTAGAAAAGCGTTTAGGTGGCAAGCTAATAGACAGGATGGGAGGAAAACTACAAGATAGGGTAGGAGGCAAGCTAGAAATGCGTTTAGGAGGCAAGCTAATAGACAAGATGGGAGGAAAACTACAAGATAGGGTAGGAGGCAAGCTAAAAAAGCGTTTAGCAGGCATGCTAATTAATAGACAAGATGGGAGGAAAACTACAAGATAGGGTAGGAGGCAAGCTAGAAATGCGTTTAGGGGGCAAGCTAATAGACAAGATAGGGTAGGAGGCAAGCTAAAAGGCCGTTTAGGAAGTAAGCTAGAAGACCTTTTAGGAGGTAAGCTAGAAGACCGTAGGAGGCAAGATAATAGACAAGATAGGAGGCAAGCCGATAAACAGGGTAGTAGGCAAGCTAATAGAGAGGGTAGGAGTCAAGCTAATGAACAGGATGGGAGGCGAGCTAGAAGACAGGATAAGAGGCAAGCTAATAGACAGGATAGGAGGCAAGGCAACAGACAGGATAGGAGGCAAGCTAATAGACAGGATAGGAGGCAAGCCGACAAACAGGGTAGTAGACAATTTAGTAGATAAACTATAAGACCCATTTGCAGGCATGGTAATAACCGGATTTGAAAGCAAACTAACGGACGGCTTGGGAGCAGTGTTGCCAGACGACTTCATTGGTTTCCCCTGTGGGTACACAACATATTATGTTCTAATTATCATCATTCATAGTCAAATACATCATTCCTAACACAACTTCTTTATTTCTAAATTTAGTGGTGATGATCCATCCCACAATCGGTGACCCACGACGAACACGAACACAGTGATGAAACAACAAGGTAAAACACTCTCAACATTCGAACACGAAACAAAAATAGCATCCAGCACGTCTTGATACCCATCGACGTCGCCAGCAATTCTCCCAACAGTTCCACACCTCTTCGACCCGCTGAATTATTGGAACTTCGGAACGAACATCTCGATATCTGCGACACTCATAGTTCGCGTTCCAGCATTGACACACGCATCGACACATCATCGCTCGACACACGAAACCTCAGATCTTCACCCTTCTTTTCTCCGTGGGGGGGGGGGGGGGGGGTGATGTGGGTACACAACATATGTTCTAATTATCATCATTCATAGTCAAATACATCATTCCCAACACAACTTCTTTATATCTAAATTTAGTGGTGATGATCCATCCCACACCCCTAAAAGGGAATTTGCCACAGATTTCCAACTATTCCCCCAAAATTTTTTTTTAGTAGTATAATGTGAAGAAAAATTATTGCGATAGGTTTTCTTTTATTAATAAAGGTTTTAAATAGACTTTGCAAGGTAATAAAACTAATAAATAACCATAAGACAATAAAAAAGAACAAATAAAAACTAAAATTTAACTACTACTTCTCCCCCTAAAAAACCCCCCGGAGGCCTAAAATCCTCCCAAATTTAGGGGGAAAACCCCCGATCTGGTAACACTGCTTGGGAGGCTAGCTACCGCCAAAAGGCCTGCTCTACCTTATCTATTGGATTTCGATCTTTTTTCTACTTTCCCAAATCCGCAACATCCTTTAAATGATGTTAAGATGGCACAATAAGGTCAGACGGCTTGATAAGCCTGCACGACCTCTATGTCATGCGGAATGGTTGCGATGAATTTTGAATAAACTTGTGATCCTTTGACAGATTTTTGTGTAAGAGTTTTCTTTAAGTTCCTAATTAGGTCTGAGAGATAACTTTTAAGGTAATGGCGACGGTTTTGAAGGAGCTTTTAGTGCTAGGACCCCGTCTGGTTAAGTCGGAAGATATTTTAATAAAAGATAAGAGTCGTGGGCGTTCCAAAAGCGGTCCCGGAGTCAGTAAAAGAGGTGGGGAGGAATTTTTTTTTTATCCTCTCGGGGTTGATGATGATGAAGGTAGATCCCTGAAGCGTACACACCTGCTACCTTCGGATGCGGATGAGGGAAAGAGTGGAAAGAGAAGCATTAGCACCCTCGGGGGGATAAAACCTTGGGAAAACTCACCCCCGAAACCCGCCCGTTTCACGTAACCGAGCAACGCTTTTCCAACGGAATTTATATTTGAATCTTTACCACCCTTGTCTTTCAACAAAAATTTTCTCCCGACTTTCTCAAATGTCAAGATTGGAAAAAAATTATGTGCCTGCGAAAAAATATGATTCTTATTACACCTTAAAAATATGAGGTCTTCATTTTCAACAACTTTTCATCTAGAAGGTTTTTTTTTTGTCAAATTGGTTTTTTAACGGCCTCTGAAGGTGCTAGAAAGGTTTGCCAACAAAATTGTTCTGTCTTCAGAGATTCTAAATTATTCTTCTACTTATTCCCGATTATCTCAGAAACCAAAGCAAGGAGCCAAAAATTGTTAATTTAAAAATTATAGCTGATAAAACCATCTATAAAAATGAACTTAATTGTATTTGACGTAAAATTGATAGTTTAGGAAATATGAGCATTTCGATGTTTTAGTAAAAAAACTGAGGAAAAACTAATGAAAAAGTCGGAAAATAAGCACAAAAGGGGTTTTTCCGGTCTCAACAGGCAAAGTAAAAATAAAAAGAAAGAAAAAAAATTATGAAAAATGGTATTTTTCTGGGGAAAAAAATAAGCAAAGCTCCGAAACCATGAAAAAAGAAGCTTTTTTGTAAGTTATCACTTTCGACAGAAAAACCCCAGAAACAAGGGGTTTCTCGGTCGAAAAAGCCAAAAAAGTCCAAACATCCTAATGGCCATATCATGGACGATTTTGAAGGCTGTGGATGGCTAAACAAAGTACTGGTTTGAAGAGCTTCCAACGAAAACTTCCTTAAAGAGAAGTAACAATATAGGAGGGGAAGTATAACGGAGGGGACGTACAACGGAGGGCAAAGTATAAGTCAGGGGATGTATAACGGAGGGGAAGTACCTATAACAAAGGGGGAAGCATAAAGGAACGAAAGCATAAATAAAGGAGGGGAAGTATAAGGGAGGGTTAATTTTTTCCGAAAAATTTTCCAAGTTTTCTTTTTTTGAAAAATTTTCCGAGATTTTTTTTAATTTTCCGAGTTTTTTTTTTTTTTTTTCGAAAAGTTTTCTAAGTTCTTTTTATCAAAAAAATTGTCTAAGTTTTTTTTTTGTTTTGAAAAATGTTCCGAGTTTTTTTTTTTGAAAATTTTCCGGGTTTTTTTTAAATTGCGGTTTTATTTTTTTTTTATTTTTTTTTTTTTTTGAAAAATTTGCTAAGTTTTTTTGCTAAGTGTCAAGGTAGAAATGTGCTCTTTGGCCTACGGATGTGCCTCTCGTAATGGGTAGAACTACGAAATTTCTCCCTACTAAATAAAAAATAATAATTAAAAAGTGTTCAATTTTTTACACCAAAAATTCGTAAAAAATATAAGGAGCAATTGGTGAAAATTTGGTGAAAATCGCACCTACGCAGCGAATTTCTTAAAATTTCAAACAGACATATCTCCGCCAATTTTTAGAAATTCAAAAATCGCCCTCGGCTAAAGAAATTTGTGTAAAAATTTGGTGAAAATCGGATGAAAACTGTGGCCGTAAAGTGTTTCGGAAAAAAATGGTACGGACGGCCCGCCGTAACCACAGACAAAGTTGAGATCGGTAAAGATCAATATTCGTTTTGACCCTCCGGGGTCTGGAAGACCCTTCCCCAAAAACCCGACGTGGAGAGTATCTCAATAAACTCTTTAAGGAAGTTAAAATCCTTGAACTTATTTTATGACATTGTAGATTTCAATTTGAATAAAAAAAAAGAAAAGGTTACGACACGCGAAGTTATTATTAAGAAGTGGTTTAATGACAATAAAAAAAAACCTGAATTAATCTTAAGTTTTGAACCTGGCGTGCCCTTTTTACAATATTCAAAGAATTTCGAGGTAAAAGTTGAAGAAAAAAATTGTTTTCTTTTATTCTTTTTTCTTTGAAGAATGAGAGAAATCCGGAAAAAGAAAAGATAACTCTCCTTTTCGAGTCTCAAATGGGAGAAACAATAATCTCCGAAAAGGAGGTCAAGCACGAGGATATGAGGATCTTGAAGGCCCTAGGAAGGGCTCTTTCCTTTTTTAATTATTCACTTAATCCAGGCCAATATTAGTTCCCGCTAATAACGTTTTGAGGATCAATAAAAGGAATAATTGATCAGAATCACAATAACGTAATTTTATTGAAGAAAATATTAAATTTTTTTTTTTGAAGCTAGAAGACGTCAAACGGAATCTATTTTCGTTTTTCATTAATAATAAAAGGAAAAACCCGATCGATATCGAATGATTGTTTTTGATGTCATGATTTTGCCCTTATTTGACCTGAAGTTGAGAGAAAAAAAAATTATCAAAGTGATTTCTCATTGGTGGCGTTCGAAAGGCCGCACTGAATTCCTAATGGGAAAGATGGAAAAAGGGCTTTTCCATTACTGGGTAATAAAAGCGACGCCAAATTGAGCGGTCGAGGAACTGAGGTGAGAACTCACTCAGGGCGTGGAAAACGGAGCGTTTCCTCCTAATCCTTTATAGGCGGGAAATTCCATCGAGCGTGTTGCGTCTGAACATTAGCACCTTCTAATGTCAGCGAAAATAAATCTCATTCTATTTTATAGTGCAATAAAATTCATAAAATACCGTGAACATTTTAAGATTTTTTGGGGGGGAGAACACCGTTCAACATAACGCATGTCACCTTAAATCAGTTGTTCACCATAATGCGTTTCGGCATAATGCAATTGAAAATAAAGCTCTCAAAAGTTCAAAATTTTGGAGCATAATTTCAACATAAAGCGTTTCGCCATAAACGACTTAGGGAAAATAAATCTCATTCTTTTTATAGTACAAAAAAATTCATAAAATACCGTGAAGATTTTAAGGTTTTTTGGGGGAGAACACCGTTCAACATAACGCACTTCACCCTATAGCAGTTGCACATAAAAAATGTGCATTTCGACATGAAAAATCAATAGTTCACCATATTGCGTTTGGGCATAATGCTATTGAACATAAAGCTCTCAAAAGTTCAATTTGGAGCATAATTTCAACTGAAAGCGTTTCGTCATAAGCGACTTTTTGAATAAATGCAAGTCGACATAAAAAAAGTTCAAGTCACCATAACGCTTCTCACCATAAAAGCCTCTATTTAAACTTGTTTTTTCGCCATAAAACTGATTCTGTTTAGGCATAATTTCACTATAAACTAAACGCGATTATGGCGAAACGACAAAAACCTTAAAACTTGACTGTTCACCATAATGCAATTCAACATAAAGCATTTCACCATAAAGTAGGAAATTTAAATATCTCGATATCGGCTGGTCTGAGGATAAAAGTGAATAAAGCACTTTTTGTAGGGAATTCAATTTCCCTTCAGTTTGCTATTATTCATGTTTTGTGTAGTATCAACCGTTTAGATGTTATAAGCGAAAAAGATTACTTAAAAATGACAGTTCACCGTAATGCAATTCAACATGATGCATCTCACCATAAACTAGGTAGGTAAAGCAAGCAGGCAGCCAATGGGCTCGGCTCGTTTTATGACACAAGGGGATTAATTTTTTCCTCTCGCGAGCATGTCCGAATTGCATTTTGGTGAACTGTCAAGTTTTAAGGTTTTTGTCGTCTCGCCATAAACGGCGAAAATAGGCTTGCTCATTGGATGTCCCTAGCTTATGGTGTGATGTATTGTGCCCAAACGACAGAAACAGTTTTATGGCGAAACGAAAAGTTCTTTAAAATGAAAATTTCCTTTATGTTCCACTCCGTTATGTTGAAACGACAAATTTTATGTCGAAACAAGTGTTAAATCCCTTCTTTATGGTGAGACGTATTACGTTCAAATGCATTATGGTGAACGTTTTTGAATATTTTCTTTATGTTGAGTTGCAGATTTTTTTATGGTGAACGGTAACTCGCGATTTCTACTGTCTTATGGCCAAATGCATTATGGCAAAATGCATGTTGACACTCTTATTCTTTGAAGTAAAATTCCATTTTCATGAGGTCGAATCGACACATTTTGGTTATCCAGTTGATGGCGTCATTAATAAAACGGTCACGAATAACCCACATATAGTAAACCGAATTTTCGAAAATGAGATTCTGCACATAAGCTCGGGAACGAATAAATCGTCATAAATTGAATCTCGCAACAGAATATTATTTTTAATTACGAAACTTAAGTATATATGAGAATAAATACCCCTATTTATTTATATTATACTTGAAAATGATAAAATCCCTTCTCGGGGAATAGAAGGGTTGCTGGTAGTTTTACCGTCTAGTGTACAGTACGGCCATTACTCTTAATTCCTGTCGACAACAAGGTTGGTTAAATCCCCAGCACCCCTTCCCGATAGGGGAGGAGAGGGGGGGAATTTTCCTGAGAGAAAACCTTTATGAGCGAAAAACGATTTAGTAGACCTCGAGAGTAAGTAATGATCTTACTTCCCGTAAAAACCACAACCGCCCTTTTTGAAATCTTTCTTAAAAGCAACATAATTATTTAAAAACCCCCCCCTTTATTTTCAGCCTTTCTAATTAGAAAATTAATTATTTTATTAAGGTATTCATCTCAATGATTGATTTGAAACCTCCTATAGAAGTCAATTAAGAGCCTGTTATACCCCTGAATACGCCGGCGTTTTTTCTTTATGTTGTCCTCCAATTTTTCGAGAAAACTGACGGTTTTTAAAAATTTTTTTCTTTTCGATTTGGCTTTAGAATATATTTAATTACTTAAATACAAAAGATTTATTTTTTCAAAAATTATAAAAATGCAGAAAATCAGAAAAAACGTCGATTTTTTCATTATAGTTTAATGATCACAATTAAAAAAATCGATAAAACGAGTTTGTATTTGAATTTATGAGTGTTTAATAAAGCCAAAAGCTAAGAACCTTTTTTCTCTAGCCTCAGTCATTTTTTTGTAAATTGGGAGCAAATCTGATTCCTGAGAATTGCGGCGCAAATTCTTGCTTCTGATTCCTGAGAATTCCGACGCAAATTCTAGCTTCCGATTTGCGGGAACACTGGCGCAAATCCTAGCTTCTGATTCGCGCGAACACCGGCGCAAATCCTAGCTTCTGATTCGCGGGAATACTGGCGCAAATCCTAGCTTCTGATTCGCGGGAATACTGGCGGAAATCCTAGCTTCTCATTCGCGAGAATACCGTCGCGAATTCTACCTTCTGATTCGCGGGAAAACCGGCGCAAATTCTAGCTTCTGATTCCTGAGAATTCCGACGCAAATCCTAGCTTCTGAATTGCGGGAACACCGGCGCAAATCCTAGCTTCTAATTCGCGGGAACACCGGCGCAAATCCTAGTTTCTAATTCGCGGGAACACCGGCGCAAATCCTAGTTTCTGATTTGCCGGAATACTGGTGGAAATCCTAGCTTCTCATTCGCCAGAATATCGTCGCGAACTCTACCATCTGATTATCGCGACCTCCGGCGCAAATTCTTGCTTCTGAATCCTGAGAATTCAGACACAAATCCTAGCATCTGATTTGCGGGAACACCGGAGCAAATCCTAGCTTCTGATTCGCCGGAATACTGGTGGAAATCCTAGCTTCTCATTCGCGAGAATACCGTCGCGAATTCCACCTTCTGATTATCGCGACTTCCGGCGCAAATTCTTGCTTCTGAATCCTGAGAATTCCGACACAAATCCTAGCATCTGATTTGCGCGAACACCGGCGCAAATTCTAGCTTCTGATTCGCGGGAACACCGGCTCAAATCCTTGCTTCTGATTCGGGGGAATACCGGCTCAAATCCTTGCTTCTGATTCGCAGGAATTCCGGCCCAAATCCTAGCTTCTGATTCGCGGAACCGATCAATTTCGGTTTTTATCTCCTGTAGTTCAGTTTTTTCGCCCAGATTGCC
The DNA here is from genome assembly GCA_014119065.1 of Orius insidiosus. Taxonomy (NCBI): domain Eukaryota; kingdom Metazoa; phylum Arthropoda; class Insecta; order Hemiptera; family Anthocoridae; genus Orius; species Orius insidiosus. The sequence goes on along the minus strand of JACGAQ010000010.1, from coordinate 854,153 downwards.
TAATCAATAAGGAAAAAAGAAAAATTATTTCTCGCAAAGTTGGAGCAAAACTTCAAAGAAAAATGTGTGGTCCGTTATAATAAATACCTTATACTAAAGTTATAATAAATACGATCTCATAATTTTTTGAAATAAAAGCACTTTGATTCTGTGTGGTTCGGTTCAGAAGGTATTTACCCCCTTTTAAAAATTGTCATTAATCCAAAAACGGTGTAATTTGAACGTTTATTTGAGCTAAAAGTGAGGTTAGAGATAATGGAAGCTTCTGTTTGAGTTTCTCCGGAACATAGAGAGCTTTCATTCAAATTAACAAACCTAAAAACAACTTTTCAGTTGATAAGAAAAAAAGTTTAAAAATTTTTTTTTTAATTAAAAAAAAATCCAATAGGTCAAGGGTTGATTTTTGTAGGGGAAGCTCAGTGGCCGAACAAACGGTTTCCAGAAAAAAAGTAATTCTTATTTCTAATAACGACTTTAAATTTAGAGCCATATACGATTATTTTTTTCGCTTTCCCTTTAAAGGCTTCTGTCATTCCCGCTAACGAGTTCGAAGGTTGAAAATTGATTTTAAAAAACGGGCGGGCCCGTCTGGCGAGGGGACGGGGGAGATTTTCGGCTGAATGAACTGAAAAAGAGGAGGTGAATATATTATCAAGGAAGAAAATCTCATTTGCTATTACATTAAACATGATTGATTTTCTTCCTCCCCCCAAGTTCTACATCTTCGTTAAAACATTTAGAAAAAGAAAAGAAATTAAAATAAGGATGCTATATTTTTTCAAGTATTAGAATCGTATTTATCGGACCAAAAAAGCGGAATCGGGCAGTATTCTCGCAAATCAAAGACTAGGATTCGCGCTGGTATTCTCGCGAATCAGAAGCTAGGATTTGGGCCGGTATTCCCGCGAAACAAAAGATAGGATTTGCGCAGGTGTTCCCGCAAATCAGAAGCTAGGATTTGCGCCGGTATTACCGCGAAACAAAAAATAGGATTTGCGCCGGTGTTCCTGCAAATCAGAATCCAGGATTCGCGCTGGTATTCTCGCGAATCAGAAGCTAGGATTTGGGCCGGTGTTCCTGCGAATCAGAAGATAGGATTCGCACCGGTGTTACCGCAAATCAGAAGCTAGGATTTGCGCCGGTATTCCCGCGAAACAAAAGATAGGATTTGCGCAGGTGTTCCCGCAAATCAGAAGCTAGGACTCGCGTCGGAATTCTCAGAAATCAGAAGTAAGAATTTGCGCCGGTATTCTCGGGAATCAGAAGGTAGAATTCGCGACGGTATTCCCGCGAATCAGAAGCTAGGATTTCCGCCAGTATTCCAGCAAATCAGAAGCTAGGATTTGCGCCGGTATTACCGCGAAACAAAAAATAGGATTTGCGCCGGTGTTCCTGCAAATCAGAATCCAGGATTCGCGCTGGTATTCTCGCGAATCAGAAGCTAGCATTTGCGCCAGTATTCCCGCGAATCAGAAGCTAGGATTTGCGCTGGTATTCCCGCGAATCAGAAGCTAGGATTTGCGCCGGTGTTCCCGCAAATCAGAAGCTAGGATTCGCGTCGGAATTCTCAGGAATCAGAAGCTATCATTTGCGCCGGTGTTCCCGCAAATCAGAAGCTGGGATTTGCGTCGGAATTCTCAGGATTCAGAAGCAAGAAATTGCGCCGGTAGTCTCGGGAATCAGAAGGTAGAATTCGCGACGGTATTCCCGCGAATCAGAAGCTAGGATTTCCGCCAGTATTCCAGCCAATCAGAAGCTAGGATTTGCGCTGGTATTCTCGCGAATCAGAAGCTAGGATTTGCGCTGGTATTCCCGCGAATCAGAAGCTAGGATTTGCGCCGGTGTTCCCGCAAATCAGAAGCTAGGATTTGCGCCGGTGTTCCCGCAAATCAGAAGCTAGGATTTACGTCGGAATTCTCAGGATTCGAAAGCAAGAATTTGCGCCGGAAGTCTCGGGAATCAGAAGCTAGAATTCGCGACGGTATTCTCGCGAATGAGAACCTAGGATTTCCGCCAGTATTCCCGCGAATCAGAAGCTAGGATTCCTGCCAGTACTCTGGCGAATAGAAACAAGGATTGCGGCCAGAATTCTCATCAATTCATGTCCGTATTCTCGCGATTTCATTACTTACTAAAAAATTGAGTCGTTATGCTTGAATCCTGCACCACTGAGTTCTTAATATAAAAAACGAACCCCCCTAGATATTGCTGTACGTTCCAGACTTTTTTATCTAAGACCTCAAACATGCTTCTCCGCATCCCCTATTGTAACAAACGTGACCCAATTCCCCGAATTCTAATCGCACAATGCTCTGATCTATATTTAAAGCGGTTTATCACGCCCGCGGGAATATACGCCAATCATGGAGGATACACGATGTAAACTCGAGATTAAACAAACGCTCATATTATATTTTATAAATGGGTTTTATACTGAAATACTCTCCAGCATTTTAAAAAATGATACAAAATAAATAAAAATTAATTAATATCATTTCTGTTTATATAAAAATTGATCTTTTCCCGGTTCAATAAATTAAATAAAATATTTATGATTTTTTAGTCATTATATGAAAAAAAAAACGGTTTTTTAAATAAAGCTTGAGAGCCCTGGGAAATATTCTGGATTAAAACAAGAAAAAGAGAGACAAAAAAAGATTAATATATTCCGAGCGAAGGGAAAATGAAGGATATTGCTGCGAACGGGTATTTATTCCTAAGAAAATAGAGGTTTCACTCTAATTGAATAAAGAAAAGTTTTCGTTCACCCCTTTTTCCTCCAGTTGTTCGGGGGACCCTCGACAAAACACTTATCGGGGAGTCGAAAACGTTTGCTTGCCCAGTTCGAACAGCAGGGAAGCAATTAATCGGAAATCGTTTTGGGCAGTCGCCATCAATTAAAAGACCCTTTTTTTTACCCACTCAACATCGATGGGATTCTACAATTTTTCCCCCTTCCTTTTAATTTTCAACCTTCATCGCAGTTTTAGGGACAAAAGACATCTGATTTTATAATAAAACGTTTTGTTCCCTAAAGTTCTCCACGTTTTAGCGACTTCCGATTACTCTCGAAATCACCCGGGAATATTCTTTTGTTCATCTAAATTTTTTTTAACTCCACCTCCGGAAAGGGTACAAATGGAGTTTAATAATTGGGCAAATATTTAACAAGGATTTCCCTTTGAACTGTACATATCCGCGTTTTATTAAATTAAAAAAAGCTCAACCAATTTAGATTGTCTATCTTTCCAATCAGGTTTTTATGTATTTTCAAACCGCAATTTCGCCGTTTTCTGACCTCCTTAGCGTTCGGGAGAATGTTATCATTGATTTTTTGAAGAAGAACTAGGATTCTAGTCGGTATTCGCGAATGCTAAACTAGAATTGATGTTCTCATTTACGATAACAAAGAGAAAAAGTACTTGTTTGAAGAGCTTCAAACGAAAACTTCCTTAAAGAGAAGTAAAAATATAGGTAGAAGGGGGACGAACAACGGTGGGGGAAGTATAATAGAGGGGGAAGTATAACAGAGTATAACGAAGGCGGAAGTATAAAAGGACGAAAGCATAAAAGAGGGAGAAGTATAAAGGAGGGGAAGTATAAGGGAGGGGGAAGTTTTTTGTTATTTTTCGAAAAATTTTCTAAGTTTTTTAAAGAAATTTTCTAAGTTTTTCTTTTATTTTCCGAGTTATTTTTTTTTTTCAAAAATTTTCCGAGTTTTTTTTAATTTTCCGGTTTTTTTTTAATTTGCGCTTTTTTTTTTTCAAAAATTTTTTAATTTCTTTTTTCGAAAATTTTTTTAAGTGTCAGGGTAGAAATAATGGGCTCTTTGGCCTACGGATGTGCCTCTCGTAAGGGGTAGAAGTGTGAAATTTCTCCCTACTAAAAAAATAATAATTAAAAAGTGGCGATTTTTTTACACCGAAAATTCGTAAAAAAGATGAGGAGTAATTGGCTAAAATTTGGTGAAAATCGGACCAACGGTTCGGCCGCAGCGAATTTTTTAAAATTTCAAACAGACATATCTCCGCCATTTTTTCGAAATTCAAAAATCGCCCCCCTTTCATTCTTCTTCACCGGCTAAAGAAATTTGTGTGAAAATTTGGTGAAAATCGGATGAAAACTGTGGCCGAGTTCCGGAAAAAAAAATGCTACGGCCGGCCGGCACCCCAGACAAAGTTGAGATCAGTAAAGATCAATATTCGAATTGACCTTCCTTCCAGACCCCTCCCCAAAAACCTGACGTGGAGGGTATCACAATAACTATTTTAAGGAAGTTAAAAATTAACAACAATTAACACGATAATTTCGCTTTTGTTGAATTATTTCCGAAACGTTGAATTACGTTATGAATTCCGAAGATTTTTAATTCGATCCCTAAGAATAGAGGACTAATTTATTGAAAAATTAATGACGACAAAAGGTATAATCCGATTAAATACTAAAGCAGATTTCCAATTCAGAAAATTAGAGCCTTGTCCTCTTCAGAAGTGCCCTTGTTATGGCCTATACGCCCTCTGTCATCAATCCTAAGCTTATTAATTATTCCGGATTTTATTGCTTTCCGTTTCGACTTCAAATTTCGAAATTTCATCAATTTTAACGATTCTATGAGCTAAACAATTTTTTTTCAAATATTCTAAGGTAAAATATAACTTTTTGTCCTGACGAAAATAAAAGTTTTCTGAGTGTCAAAAACGTAGAGTGGAGAGTTTTCTATATTTAATCCTTTTAAAAGATAAAAAACACCTTTTTTTAACAAAAAAAAAGAATTGACAATGGAATTTGTCTTTCCATTTTTCCTCTCGTCCTATCCCCAAAAATATTATCTCAGACCCTTCTATTGTACTTTTTACTCCCATGTAATTTTTTTCTACCTTGAAAAAGGATGTTTTATAATATAAAAAAAGGGGGAAGGCGATTATTGTTACTTTTAACAAAATAGTGTTTTTTGTCTTTGAGGAATTCAAGAATTGTTGGGATTTCCTAGTTGACAATGGGACCGAAAACCCTTTTGTCCCTTTTGTAATTATCCAACACTTGGTTTTGATTAATTACACGGATTTATAGCTTCACCTGTGGCGTATCTACGAACTAATTCCGCATTTTTTTAAGTATAGAAAGTGAAATAACATGAATAACAATATTGAAAAAAAAAATCGATCGGCTTAGTAAGCCAAGCTTACACAGTGGCAAGAGGTAACGTATATTGATATTTGAGTATTTAAAGTACTTCGAGTATATAAAGTACTTTGAGTATTTAAAGTACTTTGAGTATGTATTTAAAGTACTTTGAGTATTTAAAGTACTTTGAGTATTCAAAGTACCTACTTTGAGTATATTAAGTACCTGATTTCATAAAGTACTTTGAGTATTTAGAGTACTTTGAGTATTTAGAGTACTTTGAGTACTTTGAGTATTTAAAGTACTTTGATTATATAAAGTACTTTGAGTATTTAAAGTACTTTGATTATATAAGTACTTTGAGTATTTAAAGTACTTTGATTATATAAAGTACTTTGAGTATTTAAAGTACTTTGATTATATAAAGTACTTTGAGTATTTAAAGTACTTTGATTATATAAAGTACTTTGAGTATTTAAAGTACTTTGATTATATAAAGTACTTTGAGTATTTAAAGTACTTTGATTATATAAAGTACTTTGATTATATAAAGTACTTTGAGTATTTAAAGTACTTTGATTATATAAAGTACTTTGAGTATTTAAAGTACTTTGAGTATTATAAAGTACTTTGAGTATTTAAAGTACTTTGATTATATAAAGTACTTTGAGTATTTAAAGTACTTTGAGTATTTAAAGTACTTTGATTATATAAAGTACTTTGAGTATTTAAAGTACTTTGATTATATAAAGTACTTTGAGTATTTAAAGTACTTTGAGTATATAAAGTACTTTGAGTATTTAAAGTACTTTGATTATATAAAGTACTTTGAGTATTTAAAGTACATACTTTGATTATATAATGTACTTTGAGTATTTAAAGTACTTTGATTATATAAGTACTTTGAGTATTTAAAGTACATACTTTGATTATATAATGTACATTGATTATATAAATTACTTTGAGTATTTAAAGTACTTTGATTATATAAAGCACTTTGAGTATTTAAAGGACATACTTTGATTATATAATGTACTTTGAGTATTTAAAGTACTTTGATTATATAAAGTACTTTGAGTATTTAAAGTACTTTGAGTATTTAAAGTACATACTTTGATTATATAATGTACTTTGAGTATTTAAAGTACTTTGAGTATATAAAGTACTTTGAGTATTTAAAGTACTTTGATTATATAAAGTACTTTGAGTATTTAAAGTACTTTGATTATATAAAGTACATTGATTATTATAAATTACTTTGAGTATTTAAAGTACTTTGATTATATAAAGTACTTTGAGTATTTAAAGTACATACTTTGATTATATAATGTACTTTGAGTATTTAAAGTACTTTGATTATATAAAGTACTTTGAGTATTTAAAGTACTTTGAGTATTTAAAGTACTTTGAGTATATAAAGTACTTTGAGTATATTACGTACCTGAGTACATAAAGCACTTTGAATATATTACGTACCTGAGTACATAAAGCACTTTGAGTATTTAAAGTACTTTGAGTATATTAAGTACCGGAGTATATAATGATTAATGAGCTTTGAGTATACAAAAGTATCTGAGTATATAAAGTACTTTTAGTATATTAAGTACCTGAGTATATAAAGTACTTTGAGTGTATAAAGTACTTTTAGTACATTAGGTACCTGAGTACATGAAGTATTTTGAGTATATTAGGTACCTGAGTACATAAAGTACTTTGAGTATTTTAAGTACTTTGAGTATAACTACCTGAGTATATAAAGTACGTTGTGTATTTAAAGTACTTTGAGTTGATGTTGAAATGCATTATGGAGAACTGTCAAGTTATAAGGTTTTTGTCGTTTCGCCATAATCGAATTTTAAGACGAAAGTAGGCTTGCTCTTTCTCTGTCCCTAGTTCATCGAGATGCCGACAGAACATTATGGCGAAACAACAATTTTATGTTTCTGATCCTATTTTATGTTAAAATTCTCTGCAAAAGAGAAAGAAAATTATTTCATCAGAAACGTGACCTCTTTGTTTTTATTTTCTTCCGCGTTCCTCAGATAAAAAGCACTTTTTGACTTTTTCCACGGAAAGAGATTCCCTTTTGTTCCATTTCTCGGTAGGAGAAAAGGTGTGGGAAGTGGACAGATGGGCCAATATATCGTCATGAAAAGGCGGACATGATTGGACTATTAGGGAGAGCTCGGGATTGAAGAAAAAGTTTTTTTCCCTACCTCTCTGGCGAACGTAAGGATCAGAGAGGTCGGGAGAATACCGTTCAACATAACGCATTTCACCCTGAGGCAGTTGAACATAAAAAGTCGGTAGTTCACCATAATGCGTTTCGGCATAAACGACTTTTTTCAATAAATGCAAGTCGACATAAAAAAAGTGCAAATCAACATAACGCTTCTAAACATAAAAGCCTTCCTTTAAACGTTTCGCATCTGTCGTTTGGGCATAATACATCTCACCATAAACTAGGGACGGCGAAAGAGGACTACTTGAACCTTAAAACTTGACACCGTAATGCAATTCAACATAAAGCACCTTACCATAAACTAGGAAAAGCAAGCAGGGAGCCAATGGGATCAGCACGTTTTATGAAACAAGGGGGTTAATCAGAAAAAGTATAGCAATTTTCTCTTCTTTCAAATGCAAATGTGAATAATTTTGTATAAAAATTTCATCATATAAATAAAATAAATTTAAAATCGTCTTCTTTTAGATATGAGGCGCTCCGAATACGAAGGGCGAACTCGACAAAACGTAGTTTCGAGATATTCGCATTTTAAAGTTTTCTGTTAAGGGCGAACTCGACAGAAAAGTCACTCTCTGGAATTTTCGTGGCGAGATTTTAGAATCATCATAGAATCATAGAGAAAAGGGTTTTTTAAAAATCACCAAATCTCGAAAAGAAAAAAAAATTAAATAAAAAAGGTTGAGAGTAGAGCTTTGCCGCATATCGGTTTTTACGTATTTTAAAGGGGAAAAAAGGGGAAACTCAATATTCTATTTTTAAACCGAAAAAGCACATTTCAAAAACTTTTAAACGGCGAAAATAGGCTTTTTCTATCGCTGTCCCTAGTTTATGGGGAGATGTATTATGCCCGAACGACGGTAACAGTTTTATGGCGAAAAGAAAAATTCTTTAAAATGAAAGTTTCCTTTACGTTCCTCTGCGTTATGTCGAAACGACAAAGGTCAAATCTCTTCTTTATGGTGAGATGTATTATGTTCAAATTCATTATGGTGAACGTTTTCGACTTCTTTATGTTGAGTTGCAGATTTTTCATGGTGAACGGTAACGGAAGTTTTTGCATTTTAATTTATAAGTGTTTAATAAAGCTAAAAAAGTTTTTTCCTAACTACTGTGAAATTTTTCCAAATTGGGAGCAAAATCAAAAACTTGATAAAATCACGTTTTTTGGCTTTTACGCTAATTTCTCCTAGATTGCAGCACAATAAATGGAAAAAAAATTAAAAAACAAACAATTTTTTTGCAAAATTGGAGCGAAACTTGAAAGAAAAAACGGCGGACCCTAAAACGTAGATTGATAAGGGCGATCTAAGATTCATAAGGACGTCAGTACTCGTGATTGGCCTTTCCGGCTCCGTGGATATCAAAACCGGCTTTCATCTTGCAAATAGAATGGGCCCTTCTCATTATACTGATGGCTCGAAATGTGTTAATGATTAAACCCTTTCCCTCTTTTGTGGCTAAAGCGCCCACCTTATAAGACACCCTTAGAATCCTTAGTTTTGCATTCCGAAGTCTCAGTTTTTCAAAAAGAGACTTCCAACAAAGACATCTATGATTAAAGCCAATTTTAAATGGTTTTTTAAAATAAATTATAAAAGTTTAAAGCCTCTCATGTACACACTCATTAAGGTTGATATGAGTTATATCGGTTACCAAAATATTCCTTGAGTATTAATTAACTTTAAACGGAAGTTTGGAAGTAAAACAGTCTTAGTTACACACAACTTCTGACATGATTGAAAAACTTGGAATCTTAAAAAAAAGTTTTATTTTATTCATAGATATGAATAAATTTCTACCTTCCTTTTATGATATTAACATAATTTTGCGCTTCATTATCATTTATATTGGGGTAGATGAAAAAGCGGGTGTTTTACGGATTTCAAAACTGTTTGGTAAAGATGATAAAGTAGGTTAACGTATACCACTTTAGCCACATGAGTATGACTACCATTAAATCATCCTTTAAGTCTCTCCAAACTTGATAGATTATCAGTCAATGTCGGTTTAAGTTAAGATACCAAGTTTTGGCATAGACATTGATACATCTTTCTGATGTATTCTAATTAATCTTGATAAAAATTAGAAAAAAGTAATTTATGGGAGGTTTTAATAGGTTATAGAGTTGCAAACTGGGGGTTTCGTACACCGTATTGAGCTAACCGTTTAATTAGGTTGAAAGCGATAATCTTGTTCATCAAATGGCTTCACCTGCTTCGTTCCCAAACGTTGAATTATTCACGGGTGTCGCTAAAATCAGTGGCGTGAAGGATCTGCGGAAGCCAAGAAAATTTTCTGGATCTTAAAATGGGATCATTTTTGAGGAGTGTATACATGTCGACATAATGCGCGATTGAAAAACTTAGCGTTATTGAAAAAGTCGTTTATGCCGAAACGCATTATCGTGAAGTAAATATGAGGCGCTCCGGGTACGAAGGGCGAACTCAACATCGGACAAATTTTTTTTTTCATTTTCAGATTCTAGACCTCTTGGTGAATACACCTATATAATTTTTATGTTGAGTTCGCCCTTTTTTCCCCTTTAATACGTAAAAACCGATATGCGGTAAAGCTCTAACTGCGATATCCGAGCGGGTACGAAGGGCGAACTCCACATCCTAGTCCACAACCCCCACTCCTTTTCCCATTCCAGGGCATGACTTTTCTGTTGAGTTCGCCCGTAACATAAAACTTTAAAATGCGAATATCTCGAAACTACGTTTTGTCGAGTTCGCCCTTCGTACCCGGAGCGCCTCATATTTTTTATCAATTTTTTTTATTTTAATCACAAAAATTATGATTAAAAATTGACTTTTTTCCGGATTTTTTACATTTTTATGATTTTTTAAAGAAAGAGAACAGGAATCTATTGTATTTAAGTAAATAAATGTGTTCTAACCCCAAATCAAAAAGAAAAGAAAAATTTAAACCAACAGTTTTCTCGCAAAATTGGAGATAAACTTATAAAAAACGCCGTGGTATAACATATTTTTAAGAGAAAGTAACTTAAATCTAATATTTACCTCATAGAAAACAACTTCTCGTCATAATTTCGTCACAATGACGTCAAATTATGACGTATTGCTTAAAAACCTCCATTTTTTGTCGAGATTTGGAAATTATGACGAGACTTTATGAAGAAATGTGATCTCCCCAAAATATAGTACCTGAAACAAAAAAAAAAATATGTTTATAATTTGGATTTTTTTTACTTTATAAGTTTACTAACAAGGGAATACTATACGATGGAAAAAAGAGGTGGTCTTTAAACATGAGATATAACGAGCAATTAAACTAACCTAAAACGTCATTTTTAGGCGGGAAATGGCTTGATTGGGTCACGTCTTACGGATTGTCTTCGCTTTCAAACATGTTTTGAAGACACGGCAAACAACGGAGAAACTTGGGCTTCCATTTAGTCGTTATTAATGGGCCTGTTTTGACTCGCTATTCCCTGTTTTCCTACTCAATCCTCCCCTGTAAGCCCATTTTGAAATCGGATCTAAATCACCCACGGGACATGAATAATTGAATTTTTTTTCAAAGTTGTAACTTTCAATATTAAATTTTTTTATAATGAAAGAAAAAGAGTTAAGAAAGAATTTCGCTGTTAATTAGAGAACTTGGTTCGACAAAGAATCTCTGTTTTACTTCTTTATCCTTTTTCTTCGAAGTTCAATATTTAATAATTTCATACCATAGCCATCATTTCAATAATCATCTATTTTTATCTTTCAATAATGACCCTTTAAGGACAAACCAAATATCAATTTTTCAGCCCGGATTCACTCCATAGATGGATTAGGAGTGTATACGTGTCGACATAATGCGGTTCGACATATTTGACCATAAAATAGCAGAAAATGCGAGTTACCGTTCATCATAAAAAAATTTGCAACTCAACATAAAGAAGAAGAAAACGTTCATATAATGGATTTGAACAAAATATATCTCGCAGTGAAGAAGAGATTTAACACTTGTCGTTTCGACATAAAATTTGTAGTTTGAACTTAAGTTTCTGTCGTTTGGGCATAATACATCTCACCATAAACTAGGGACAGCGAAAGAGCAAGCTTATTTTCCCCGTTTATGCCGAGACGACAAAAACCTTAAAACTTGACAGTTACCATAATGCGATTCGGACATGCTCGCGAAAGGAAAAAAATTAACCCCCTTGTGTCATAAAACGAGCTGATCCCATTGGCTGTCTGCTTGCTTTATGGTGAGATGCTTTATGTTGCTTTGCATTATGGTGAACTGTCAAGTTTTAAGGTTTTCGTCGCTTCGCCACAACCTCGTTTCAAAGGGTTCAAATAGTCCTCATTCGATGTCCCTAGTTTATGGCGAGATGTATTATGCCCAAACGACAGAAACAGTTTTATGGCGAAACAACACGTTTAAAGGGAGGCTTTTATGAAGAGAAGCGTTACGTTGATTGCACTTCTTTTTATGTCGACTTACCTTTATCGAAAAAGTCTTTTATGGCGAAACGCATTATGTTGAAATTATGCTCAAAATTTTTGAACTTTTGAGAGCTTTATGTTCAATTATTCCTAAACGCATTATGGTAAACTACAGATTTTTTATGTCGATTGTTTATGGCGAAACGCTTTATGTTGAAATTATGCTCAAAATTTTTGAACTTTTGAGAGCTTTACGTTTAATTATTCCTATATGCATTATGGTAAACTAAAGATTTTTTATGTCGATATGCAGATTTTTTATGTTCAACTGCTTTGAGGTGAAATGCGTTATGTCGAACGGTGTACTCCACATTAAAGCACTTTCTACAAAAAAGCTGGCTGATTGATTTGTAATTATAGAAGTAACGCGGTGTGGAATGTCAAGCAGGGAGACTCCACTGAAAGATTCTCGAAGAGGAGTGAAATGGAGCAGATAATTGATCACCGGTTTCCAATTAATCCTTCCCATGTGATGAACCTAAAATTAATGGCCCCCACCTTTTTTTTTCCTTCTCGCATGCACCTATTGATCGCACTCTTCTACAAAAAACCTTTAAAAAATTCCGTATTTTAATGAAATTGACTTCTAAAGATTGATTTTAAAAATAAAACGGTTAAAACACGACAAAATGCCTTGATTACCTTTTTTTTTTCTTTCTTTTTTTTTTCTTCAGAAAAAGGAAAGCAATTTTCTCTTCTTTCAAATGCAAATGTGAATAATTCTGTTTAAAAATTTTCATCTTATAAATAACATAAATTTAAAATCGTCTTCTTTTAGATATGTAAAATATTGAAAATTTACATTTTTTACTGAAAAGTCTATTTTTAAAACTAATTTTAAATAGAATTTTCATCTTCAAAATCAGAAGAACACCGTTCAACAAAACGCATTTCACCAGTTGAATGAAATGAAAATTAGATAATGAAATATGCATAGATAATTACAATAATTATAATCAATTATTATTTATCAATTATTGATAAATTATAATTGATAAATATATGTATAATATATTCATAGATAATGAAAATTGAAGATAAAGCTCTCAAAAGTTCAATAATTTTGAGCATAATTTCAACATAAAGCGTTTCGCCATAAACGACTTTTTCGATAAATGTTAGTCGACATAGTAAAAAGTGCAAGTCACCATAACGCTTTTTTAAAAGTCTACTTTTAAAACTAGTATCAAATTTTAAATAGAATTTTCATCTTATAAATGAGAAGAACACCGTTCAACACAACGCATTTCAACCTAAAGCAGTTGAACGTAAAAAATCTGCATTTCGACATAAAAAATGTGTAGTTTACCATAATGCATTTAGGCATAACGAAAATTGAACATAAAGCTCTCAAAAGTTCAATAATTTTGAGCATAATTTCAACATAAAGCGTTTCGCCATAAATGGCTTTTTCGATAAATGTAAGTCGACATAAAAAAAGTGCAAGTCACCATAACGCTTTTCACCATAAAAGACTATTTTTAATCTTGTTGTTTCGCCATAAAACTGTTTCTGTCGTTTCGGCATAATACATCGCACCATAAACTAGGGAAAGCGAAAGAGGACTACTTTCGCCGTTTGAAGCGCAACTATGGCGAAATGACAAAAACCTTAAAACTTGACAGTTCACCATAATGCAATTCAACATAAAGCATCTCACCATAAACTAGGAAAAGAAAGCAGGCATCCAATGGGAACAGCTCATTTTATGACAGAAGGGGGTTAATTTTTTTTCTTTCCTTTTATGTTCAACTGCGTTATGTTAAAAAGACAACTTCTTTATGATGAGACTTATTATGTTCAAATGCATTATGGTGAACGTTTTCGACTATTTACTTTTTATTGAGTTGCATATTTTTTATGTGTATACTCGCGATTTCTCCTATTTTATGTTAAAATGCATTAGGGCGAACTGCATTATGTCGACACTCTTCAAAATCAACAAGAAACAGCTGGATGAAAAGAAAATCAATATTAGATACATAATTTCTATTAAAATTGAAAATTGAGGGGATGAAAATCAAAGAAGAATCAAAACCACCTGTCATGTAACTTTATGAATTACTTTGCTGCCATTAGCGAAGTGAAGGGAGTGGAAAAGCCTCGAAAAGTTACGCTTGAATAGAAGTTTAATCGCACTCCCGCCTGACAGCCTTTTAATAGCTTTAAATATGATTTTTCAAAATCTAAATTAAAATCCTGTGAGGAAAAAAAAAGTGAAAAATCTCAATTTTATATCTGTAAAGTACGATGGTGCATAAAATACGTTATTATGTATTGATGTGGGTATTTATTGAGGGAATTCTGTTCGAAAGGTAGGTATAATATATAAAGTGTTTAGAAGGGAGGTCCGGCCTGTTTCTGAATACAGGACGCCTTACCCCTTCAGGGTTGAATAAAATATAGCGGGAGCCTTTCGCATCCCCCCCCCCCCCCGAACCGTCCTGTGAATAAAACATCCCCTGTCTTCTCCAACCGCGTATCCCTCTCCAGACCTCGAAATTCCTACGTTTCTCATCTTCCGTATTCGCCACTGACAAAAAGACGTTTTTCCGACTAACATAAAGGGGTGCTTCAAGTGGACTTTCGAGTTTTTTTCTGAGATACTTCAAAGTTTAAGAGTCTAAAAATTTACACGCCTCTGAACACCTTCGTTATTCAAAAGTTTTCTGAAGATAAAAGAGATTTTAGAAAAAACACCTTCATAAATCGTGTTTTTACGTCATAACTTTTTATGTTGATACCTAAAGAGGTTCCTCTTAAGCGAAGAAAATATGCTTTTACCAAAAAAACAAATTTAATAACGTATTTCTATGCAGATAAATATTTTTATTTAAAAAGTTGGGAAAATAAAGCGGTTTTTTAACGCTTTTTCAACCCCAGTGCGCATTCTATGGAACCTTGCCCTGAGCCTATAAGACCACGCACCCACGTAGAACGAAAACTTCCGTAAAGAGAAGTAACGATATAGGAGGGGGGAGTATAACGGAGGGGACGTACAACGAAGGGGGAAGTATAACGGAGGGGGAAGTACAAGGGAACGAAATTTTCTGATTTTTTTTTGTCAACAAATTTTCTAAGTTTTTTTGTCAAAAAATTTTCTAAGTTTTTTTTTCTGAAAAATTTTCTAAGTTGTTTTTCAAAGTATCAAGGTAGAAATAATGGGCTCATTGGCCTAGGGATGTGCCTCTCGTAATGGGTAGAAGTATGAAATTTCTCCCTACTAAAAAAAAAATAATTAATAAGTGGCAATTTTTTTACACCAAAAATTCGTAAAAAATATAAGGAGTCATTGGTGAAAATTTGGTGAAAATCGGACCAACGGTTCAGCCGCAGCGAATTTCTTAAAGTTTCAAACAGTCATATCTCCGCCATTTTTTCGAAATTCAAAAATCGCCGTTGCTCACCGGCCAAAGAAATTTGTGTGAAAATTTGGTGAAAATCGGTTGAAAACTGTGTCCGTAAAGTAAGGAAAAATGCTACGGACGGCCGGCACCACAGACAAAGTTGAGATCGGTAAAGATCAACATTCGAATTGACCCTCCGGGGTCTGGAAGACCCTTCCCCAAAAACCGGACGTGGAGGGTATCACAATAACTTCTTTAAGGAACTTTAAAAAAGTCACCCTTTTTTAGAATTTGCGTCTTTTCATTTAAATGGATTGTAGAAAAAGTAAAGAACTCCTTTTGTATTGAATTAAACATGTTTCTTATTATTCTTCCTAATTGTAAGTCTGATTTTTCTTTTCCTTAATTTTTAATTTTTCCCGCATACATAATTTAAAAACTTAAGAATTTCATTTACTTTCTGAATATTTTAGGATTTCTTTTCATATAAAATTAAGCTAGGGACAAATGAAAGTACGTGGGTGAGTGGTCAAGAGTGTGACTCCTAACTTCTTTGAAAACTAATTTTAAACTTCTGAAGACTTAAAAAGTTGTTAATTAAAAGATTTTAATATTTTATCACGTAAGAAAATGACAAACGTTCTTATGATAAGACGCTTCTACCTTCATAAATTTAACAAAGCACATAAATCAACGAGATCCTTAACTCTGGTGTATGGGCCAAAAGGTTAATTTAAAAAAGATCTTTTTTTGGAACGAAGCCGTTGAAATTGATTTCTGTAATGCCTCAGTAATGGGTCGTCTTCGAAAGAAAAGAACTCGGGTTTCTGGTGGCAGCGGTCCAAAAAGCCCGGCTCTATCTTGGTTTTAAAAGTTATAGACTTCCCTTTAGTGATTTCATTAACCTGGGTCAGTGATCAAGGACTCTGACATGGATGAAAAAGTATGAATAACCTTTTTTTTTGTTCTCAAAGTGTTCTTATCAAAGATCTTAACGACTTCCCGCTTATTGTTTCGAGAGTTTCGATTTTAAATTAGAAGAACCTCTCAGGAAAAGCGACAATGGAGGGTATTACAATAACTTTGAGAATTCTATATTTTCTTGTGTATGCCTAGATTCTCAATAGAGGGCTCAGGCGGAAGCTCTCACCATATTGCCGTGGCCCCCTTTTCCCCAAGTCCAAAGGAAAGCAAAGTAGCAAAGCGTCTATTTCTATGGAGGGTAGAAGCGTCCAGATTTACCGCATTTTTGGTGTTTTTGAAAGAGGGCCCATTTTTAACCAATTTTTGGAGTAATGGAGGGCAAAATCGTCCATTTTTACCCATCAAGGTAAAGTAGGAACGTTGTCGGGAAGACCCCTTTTTGAAAACCATCGGTAGAGGGTATCACAATAAATTTCTATATGAAAAAGTCAAAAATGGATTTTTGAATGTGTTTATGGTTCTTTTATAGTTTTTTATGATGTTCAAAGGGAAAATAGAAACGTTTTCATGTACTACAACCACAAAGATCGCCGCAGAGGAAGATCCCATTCCCAGTGGCCATAACGATTCGGTTTTCGACTCGGCGAGGGGAAAGACGTTCGGAAGCGTATAGGGGGAGGATATTCGTAGATACGACCTTTTCGTAAAGTGTCGTTTATTCTGCTCGGCCGACCGTTTATTTTCACTTCCAAAGCACTACGTAGGGCGATATAACCTTGAGAGGAAGAAAAGACCCTAATCACACTCTTACGGAATTTTCCTTTCCCGCAGCCATTACCGCCTAAAAGACATTTCCTCGAGTTTAAAAGTGTCTCTATAATTTCCCCGCTTTTTACCTTCTCTCCTTACAATGGAGTACTCAAGGATCATTTGTACAACGTGATATTAGAGTTTATATACTTAAATGATTGAATATCAATGGCGGTGTGAAGGGTTTAGTGAGAAAGGGAGGATTCTCGCTTAACTTTCAGTTAGAGGGAAACCGCAATTCCTCCATCGGACTTCGGAGACCGCAATTCACTCTCGACCCGATTTTTAGCCGGAGCAGATGGTCCACTTCTGAAGGCTTGACGTTCAATATTTTCCTTCCTTTTTTCTCCCTCCTCGGGTCTCCAATAAACCGGTGAAAATTAAAAAGCAGCTAAGCGTGTAAAACCCCATTGATTATTGATTTCCGTAATCAATCCGACTTGCCCTCACCCACGTTTTGCCCAGGGCTGACCCTTTGGGTTCAAGCTGATTTGTTACCGACACCCGGGAAGATTAAACGCTTTCCCTCTCACAGTATCGTATTTTAAACCGATCTCTTCCGGTAGTTAACGAATTTATCTAATTCTTTTTTTTATTTCCTCCCACTTTTATCTACCTGCCTTGTTTTTGATGCTTTCCAATAAAGCCCGCTTGTTTCTCTTCAACGCCGGAAATCGTCTAATATATCATTAGTCTGAAAGCCGAAGGGAAGGGAAATCACCGTTGAAGATAACGACCTAATCAGTATAATCTTGACTCGAGTATTCCTCGAGTGATGGATTATCTCGCGAAAGGATTAATGTTTGTTTCTTCTCAAACCCTTCAAAGAGTCCAAAGAAATAAGAGGAAGAAAATTTAATTAAGTTTTGAACAAATTTTCTTTTCCTTCCTCCGACAGACGAAGGAGGGCAATACAATAAACTCAGGCATTCAAACAATGACGGATATTAGACTTTAAAATGTCAAGAATAAAAATGTTTTTAAAGAATTTTTCTATTTTGTTTTGATCTCAAAGAATTTCAACTTGAGAAATATAGGCTCAAGCGGGTCAGATGGGGGGGGGGGGGGTGGAAAAACAGTTTTTTAGGGAGTTTTTGGAGATTTTTGGAGTTTTTTTGGGAGTTTTTCGGTATTTTGATCCAAAAAAAATTTTTTTTTTTTTTTAAAGAAAAATAAATCTTTTGTATTTAAGTAAAAAAATGTATTCTAAAGCAAAATGAAAAAGAAAAAATTTTAAGAAATCAACAGTTCTCTCTCAAAATTGGAGCAAAATTTGTAAGAAAACAAGGCGGAAATAATGGGCCGTGTACCAGAGGGATGTCGCTCTCGTCCCTGCTAAATGTTTCAAATTTCTCCCAACTAAAAAAAAAAGAATTTTTTTAATTTTCTTCCAATTTGTTTCCTACAACAATTATTAAAAAATATAAGGAGTAAGTACTTGGTGAAAATTTAGTGCAAATCGGACGGTTCGACCGCAGTGCAGTTTTTAAAATTTCAAACCGACATATTTCGGCCATTTTTGTGAAATTCAAAAAAAACGGCTCTCGCCATTTTTAAGGCAACTACTAAGGAAAAGTCCTATCAAAATTTGGTGAAAATCGGATTAAAATTGTGGAAAAAAAGCCGGCCGATAAATCTGGACTTTAGACAGACAGCCTTTTTGGCGAATTTCTAAAAAAGCTCTTGTCATTTAAATTGCTACAAATGGAAGAACCTGTAAAAATTTGGTGAAAACCGGATGAAAATGCGGCCGTGAGGCCAGAATGAAATTTGCGACGGACGGCCGGCCGGCACCACAGACAACCTCATCGACAAAGATCTCTAATCAGTTTTCCTCTAAGGGGTCTGGAAGGCCCATTTCCAGATACCGCACCTAGGAGGGTATCACAGTAACCACAAAAGCCACCATATAAACGGACTCTTAAGGCCGTCCGCACACTGGAGCCGACTACATGCGACTCGGAGTCGTACGAAGTAGTACGACTTCGTTCTAGAGATCCTAACAGTAACAATTAAATGGAACCTCGCCCACTGCAACCGACTCAGTCGTGCGTATACGTGCGTTCATATCCGACTTACGACTCGATCCAAACTTGTTTGGATTTTGTCGCAGGTCGCGTGCGATTTTTGCGTTTTCTGAGTGAATTATTAATTATTATGGATACCGAAAAGCTCATTTCTCTTGTGCAAAATGCTGAGTGCTTGTGGGACCTAAAAATGTAAAGAAATGTAAAGAAAAAAAATGTAAAGAAATGTAAAAAGAAAAAAATGTAAAGAAAGAATGTCTTTCTTAAATCCCCCTTAACATTTTCCAAAATGTAGTAAAATGTTTCCTTTTTCATGCGGAAATAACGGAAAAATTTGAAATTTGAAATCTCAGAAATCTGAATTTTTATACGATCAGTCGGCTCCAGTGTGCGAGGGAAGCGTACGACCTGAACGCACGACTTGGTCGTGCGTAGTCGCTGTCGCGCCTAGTCGGCTCCAGTGTGCGGCCGGCCTAAAGCGTTCAATCAAATCATAAGTTTTATGGTTAAAATTTAAAAAAAAAACCTTAAATTTGAAAAAACGAGTTTGTACTTAAATTTATGAGTGTTTAGTAAAGCTGATAGCTAAAAAAATTTTTTCCTAACCACCGTCAATTTTTTGTAAATTGGGAGAAAATTCAAAAACTTGACGTTCGGGTCTAGTAGACCTACTATTTCCATGAAAAGATTGATCTTATAAAATTTTATACTTTTGAGTTATATTTTAGGGTTATTACTTTACTGTTTCTCATCTTTTACCCGGTACAAATATTAGCGTTTACCCTCTTTAACGGCATGTGTGGCCAATATTGTATCCGACACGAGTTTTTTACGGCCCTTTTTAAAAAAAATATTTATTCTAAACAATTGGTTAAAAAGTTTAAAATCGTCTGTAAAACACTTTTTAATACAGCATTGTTAGAAAGTCAGATTTGCATATGAAAGGGTCGAAATCTTGAAATAACCTTAGCGTCGACAAAAAGGGCCCACGGTTTGAATACAAACATTCTCGAAGAAACGTTCAAACTCCGCTCTTTGAAATGGTTTTTATGAAAAACAAATATGAGAAACTTCCTTTTCCGGAGTCCCTTAAGAGAACGGCTTTTAACATTTTTGCATTTTAAATTATAAATCGACGTTTTGAATATCCAAATTTTTTTTCATGTCCTCCCAGCCCTTTTTCCTCTGAGGGTGGAATTTTTGTGGGGTAGGCTTAAAATTTTAATTGGTGGCTTATTAATTTTAATAAAAATCATTAAAAATTGAATTTTTCGGATTTATGGATATACTGAAGAAAACAAATCTTTTTGGTGAATTTTGGTTAGATTTATATCTCTGTTTACCGCTTCAGTGATTGATAAGTCTGAAAATTGACGCCCTCAACGATGTTTTTCTTTCATAAAGAAGAGAAAAAATAGACTATCGTGATTTCATATTTACCTGCATTCATCTAAAATAGATAACGGTAATCGATATATCGATGTTCATACCTTGAAAATAGGGGCTTAACGTCCACTATGTCTGACATAATACTTTATTCATCAAAAAAACCATTTTTTTCTGCCGATATCCAGAAAAAAAAATCTTTCAAAAATTAATCATCATTTTAACGACAGCATAAGGCACTAAAAACTTCCTTAATGTTCATCCGATATTTTATGTCTTTCCGTTTGCATAATAAGAGTAAAATTTATAGGGAGTGTTATTTTAACTTTAGTTTTTCTTGATTTATTCCAACGGTACGTTTGAGGATTAAACTCCGAAAATGAAACGAATTTTCACCCTTCTGCGAGTTGGAATATTAAATTTATAGTTGATTACTCTCTAGGTAAAATAATGACTTTTTGAATAAATCCCATTTATCTTTTGTTCTTTTATCATCTAGATGTCAACTCAAAAGTAACTTTCTTTTAAAATTCATTTGTGCGCAAACAATAGAGAGTTTCAGGGAATCGTAATTTGCCCTTCCCGTGTACGACTCACTTCCCGACTCCGAGTAAGCGTAAGGTTATATTTTGCGAAGGTTATGTTGTTATCTCGTTTAGTTTCGGGTTCGAAAATCAAACAGTTTCTTAACAGATTGGCTAAAATCGATGAAGGAAATAGATTCCGTACTTTTTGGGAGGATTTTGGAAGTTAAAATTTTAAAAAAACTATCAAGGA
Organism: Orius insidiosus; assembly: GCA_014119065.1. Taxonomy (NCBI): domain Eukaryota; kingdom Metazoa; phylum Arthropoda; class Insecta; order Hemiptera; family Anthocoridae; genus Orius; species Orius insidiosus. The sequence goes on along the minus strand of JACGAQ010000010.1, from coordinate 833,050 downwards.
AACACAGGCTAAGTAAAAATTGGCGGGAACGTTTTGGGGATAGGTAATTTCTATGTACTGTTATAGTTAATCAGAAAAACCATGTTTCAATTCATGAATTTGCTCTAGTGAGAACATTGTGAACTAACTAAGTCGGAATCACTCCCTTTAACTGGAATGAAGCCCCTACGAGAAGACCCGTTTTGTGAGTCGTATACGTGAACGACTCACTTCCCGACTCCGAGTAAACGTAGGGTTATATTTTACGAAGGTTATTTTGTTATCTCGCTTAGTTTTGGGTTCAGAAATCAACTAGTTTCGCAACAGATTGGCTACAATCGAAGAAGGTACTTTTTGGAAGGATTTTGAAAGTCAAAATTTAAAAACTATCAAGGAAACTTTATACACAGGCTAAGTGAAAATTGGCGGGAACGTTTTGGGGATAGGTAATTTCTATGTACTGTTATAGTTAACAGAAAAACCATGTTTCGATTCATGAATTTGCTCTAGTGAGAACATTGTGAACTAACAGAGTCGGAACGACTCCCTTTAACTGGGTTATAAAGCCTCTACGAGAAGACCCATTTTGTGAGTCGTATACGGGAAAATTACGATTCCCTGTAATTCTATATTATGGGGGCCATGAAACGCGATTTTTTCCTGTTATTTTACATCCTAGAAAAGAACTAACAAATGTTTAAAATTTTAGAGTTTTAAAGAAAATTTGGCTTTTTTTAACGCTATTTTCTGAGGGTATTGAAAGCGGGAAGAGAGGGAAAAAAATGTAAATCCGACCGAAACTACGGATTGGAGAAGTAGGTCGGATCTTGCAGTTTACTACAACACCCGCGCCCTACTTTGATCCCGGAGCCTTCTGCCAAAAATAAAATCGTTCAATACCGACAAAAAATGGACAACTCATTTTAAAACAGAGGGTCCTTATACTGAAAAAGAGGAAAAATTCATCTTCGGACATCCCCGGGGTCTTTTGTTTTTTTTATGATTTAATTAAGAGGTTAATTAAGTTGTGGAAGGTTGAAAATTCGGTCTGGGTTTAATGAAGGGTTGGGGGGAAAATAGCAATTAAAACGGTGGGGACTGCATTTTCCACTTCGACCCATTCCCGTCTAGACTCTCCTCATGCATATAAAAAAAATACGTAATCATTTTAATCAAATGAGATTTTAAGATTGTAAATTTTTTTTTTAATTCAACAAAAAAAGTCAACCTTTGACGTCACATTTTCCTAATTTTTTATATAAGTTTCGTATAACAAAGAGAATATAGATGGTTTTTTATGAGAAGGAAGATGAATAAATGATCAAAAGGGTTTATTTTTACAAAAAAAAATTTTCTTTGTGAATTTTTTTCAGTTATGTGTTAAAATCAAAGATAACGAAATTATCCGGAAGGTGGAATACGCAGATGGTTGGGATGGGATACCACTTAAGGGGACAGGTAATTGCTTATTGATACCGTAGAGGGCGTAGTCGAACCAACAACAAACAACATTAACTCGGGAAGCTAGCCGTTCCGCAATTACCTTCATCCTATAGCCCCTAACCATCCCAAAACTTACCGTCACGGGATTAGTCGAGTCTTCATTATAACTTTGAACTAGTTTCCTAAGGGCAATAATCGTATAATATGCGCATAAATTGTCCGACATTGTTCGAAATCTTTAAGATGAAAAAGCTTCAGTCGAAGCAAAATTGTCATTTTCTAGGTCAAACTTGCCACTTTCACGGGACAAACTTAGGGATGGATAATCCTTCTGGAAGGTGAGGATTCAGTAGAATTGGTGGAAAAGTGATGTCCGAATTACGGTCATAGTGATGTCCAAATTGCGAAACTAATGACTCCCGAATTGCGCTTCAATGATAAAGCTTGACGTCCACCTCATGATGTAATGATGACTGGTTTTGCGGCTTCGATAAGTCGATAAGCATTGAGGTCCTTATCATAGCCGAATTGCGACCCTAGTGATGTCCGCATTGCGGTCGTAGAAAAGTCCGAATGTACGGGCTTCAGATGCTAACCTCAGCCTTAGGACGCTTACAATTCGGACATCAATAGTGATGTCCAGATTGAGGTCCAAATGATGTCCGAATTACGATCGTAGTGATGTCCAAATTACGATCGTAGTGATGTCCAAATTGCAAAACTAGTAACGCCCGAATTGCGCTTCAAGTGATGTCCGTATTGTGATTCTCATGATGACTGGTTTCGCGGTTTCGAGAAGTCCGAATCGAGGTGCTTATCATGGCCGAATTGCGACCCAAGTGATCTCCGCATTGCGGTCATAGAAACGTCCGAATGTACTGGCTTCAGATGCTAACAACAGTCTTAGGGCGCCAACAATTCGGACATCAATAGTGATGTCCAAATTGAGGTCCAAATGATGTCCGAAATACGGTCATAGTGACGTCCAAATTGCGAAACTGATGACGCCCGAATTGCGCTTCAGGAGATGCCCGTATTGTGGTCCTCATGATATAATGATGACTGGTTTTGCGGCTTCGAGAAGTCCGAATTGAGGTGCTTATCATGGCCGAATTGCGACCCTAGTGATCTCCGCATTGCGGTCCTAGAAATGTCCGAATGTTCAGATGCTCATCTCAGCCTTAGCACGCCAACAATTCGGACATGTCCAGTGATGTCCAAATTGAGGGCCAAATGATGTCCGAATTACGGTCATAGTGATGTCCAAATTGCGAAACTAATGACGCCCGAATTGCTCTTCAAGTGATGTCCGTATTGTGGTCATCATGATGTAATGATGACAATTCGGGCTTCGAGAAGTCCGAATTGAGGTGCTTATATGGCCGAATTGCGACCCTAGTGATCTCCGAATTGCGGTCCTAGAAATGTCCGAATGTCCTTCAGATGCTCACCTCAGCCTTAGGACGCCAACAATTCGGACATCAATAGTGATGTCCAAATGATGTCCGAATTACGGTCATAGTGATTTCCAAATTGCGAAACTAATGACGCCCAAATTGCGCTTCAAGTGATGTCCGTATTGTGGTCATCATGATGTAATGATGACAATTCGGGCTTCGAGAAGTCCGAATTGAGGTGCTTATCATGGCCGAATTGTGACCCTACTGATCTCCGAATTGCGGTCCTAGAAATGCTCGAATGTCCTTCAGATGCTCACCTCAGCCTTAGGACGCTTACAATTCGGTCATCAATAGTGATGTCCAAATTGAGGTCCAAATGATGTCCGAATTACGATCGTAGTGATGTCCAAATTGCGAAACTAATGACGCCCGAATCGCGCTTCAAGTGATGTCCGTATTGTGGTCCTATTGTGGCTTCGAGAAGTCCGAATCAAGGTGCATATCATGGCCGAATTGCGACCCTGGTGATCTCCGCATTGCGGTCCTAGAAATGCCCGAATGTCATTCAGATGCTCACCTCAGCTTAGGACGCCAACATTTCGGAACTTAGGGCCGCAATTCGGATATAACCAAGACCCTCAATTCGGACTCGCAATGCGGACATCACAAAATCTATCTTACTATCACATAGTCTCTGATCCTCACCACCTAAGCCTTAAATGTACGATCCTAGCTCAAAAAAAATAAAGCTGAACATTTTTATCGTTTGATCCTGCAGTCATTGTAGACACAATGGGTTCTACAATTTAATAAAACGGGGGTTCTGACAGATAGTAAATAATTTTAACTTATGTCATTTTCAGGCCCCGATAATGGCCTTGGTGCGGTTCAATGTTACATACAGATCCAATGGGGACATCAATATTGCTGAGCAAGGGATTAGACTTAATGGCCCATATAGCGTTCCAGTTTAACACTCTCAGCGCGGCAAGCCCAACTGGCAAATCTCACCCTGGGGCGGGAAAATTTTTTTTCGTCAAACTACTTAATTACCTCCAAAAACATTAATAATGAAGTATAAAATTAATTTGGCATGTTAATTATGCCAAAATAAGGCTTAATTGTCCCTCACAAAAGATCAGATTTGTAGGCAATCCCGCAATGTTTTTCCCCTTCTCATACCATTTTGGAACTGTTACTAGGATCAACTTCTCTAAGTGGTCAACCTATTACTTTTAGCCATTAGCTTAATTTTTTTTTTTTTATATTATTACATTTGCTCGTTATATATTTTCGAGTGGATACATTTTCACGGGTGCGAAATATTTATGGTACCTACTCAAATTATTCAAAATTGCTTTTCTGATGACAAATAATAAAAAATTAAGTCACTAGCCATTTGTAACGGCTTGGGATTCCCGAAAAAACCGTTGGGATTAGAAAGGAAACTTTAGTTAATTTAACGATTTTTTTGTCAAAACTTTATACGTAAGTAGGTAAAGATTATCTCAAATCCGGTGAAATAACCTGGAGGGAAAAACCGTTAAAAAAAATTTTTTATAGAAAAAAACAGCGCGGATCTCTACCATAATGAAAAGTATTTGAAAATAGGTATTTAATGCTGTTTTAGAAAAATTGGGTAAGTAGTTATTTATTTTTTCGAAGTGCAAAAACTAAAATAATTAATAAAAGTGAATAATTTTGAATAAAATCTACTAAAAAAACTAAATGAATCTTCGGCCTTAATAAAGTTGGAAAAGGTAAAAAGTAACGAACTTGTTTTTAGAGTGAAACATAGAACGAACTGCTACCGTTCAAAGTTTTAGTTTCCGAATTCGCCACTGCTCTTGACCGCTCGGAAGTCTTTCCTTTTTTTTTTTTAAATTATACTAAAAAAAATGATTTTAACTTATGATCGTTGTACCTAATAAATAATTTTGTGTTTAATTTAACTTAATAGAACAAAAAATTAATAAGTTTTTAAAGAAATTACCCGAAATTAATAGTAACAGGTCCCATTGTGAGAAGGAACGCTTTTGGTTTTTTCTACTCTTTTGGTCTAAAAGCTAAATAATATTAATAAAAACGGCAAAAAGTTGTGATCATAAGTTAATTAATAGTTTAAAAATTATTATTTTAAAAAACTTACAGTCAAAAAGTAGAAAAATAATCCAAAATTGAACTGAAAACGTCTCCGTGAAGTAGCTGGTTCAACTGTCTACTTTGAAAGTCAAAATCGAAATGAAGAAAAAGGTCTAGAGTCAAGCTAAGGCCGTATTTAGGTATAAAAACCCTTTAAGAATTAACGTATGTCAACGGTTGTGCGAAATTCACTGTTTTAAGCATCGAAAATCGCTTTTTAAAAGACGCATGGACGGTCGATATATATATCGACCAACGACTAGTCCGCCCAGGGAAAGGAACTTTCTACTCGATATATATATCGACCCGCGCTGAGAGTGTTAACCGTCTGGGATGTCTCTCTACCTTCGAAAAATCTTTTCAACGGGGGAAAAAACGTCAGACGTGACTTTAGAAATGAAAGAGGGAAATGATTGCGAAAAATGATGTGCGGTAAAATATTATGAGCTACGCGCAATTAGGGTTTAAGCCCATACCCAGTTGTTACCATCGTTCCGGGATCAACTCCATCCCTACGTATTACGTCTGACATATGAATACAAATGCGGATCCCAACTTCACTAGTCTCTACACGATCTCCCGAAGTATCTGAGCAATAATATATTTCATCTATATCTTAAACATCATTAAAAATATCTCAGTGGTTCTTCCTTGAGGATGGTTAAAACTAGGGGAAATATGCCATTTTTCAAGATAGTGAGCGTAAAGAAAGTAAAAATTGGGCTGAAACATAGGCAGTGATATGTTGCGGAAATAATGAGAGAGTTAAGGATCCGTTAGACCACTTAGTACGGCGGCATTTTTTCTTTGAAGTTTTGCTCCAAAATAACTGTTGATTTTTTAAATTATAAATTTTCTTTTGCCATAAAACGAGTTTGTATTTAAATTTATGAGTGTTTAATAAGGTTAGAAGCTGCGAAAGTTATTTCCTAACCACAGCCAATTTTTTGTAAATTGGGAGCAAATCCAAAAACTTGCAAAAGTCAGTTAAGTAAGTTGGTTTCCAGGTCAAAGTACTCGTTTGAAGAGCTTCCAATGAAAACTTCCTTAAAGAGAAGTAAAAATATAGGAGGGGGAAGTATAAGGGAGGGGAAGTATAAGGAAGGGGATGTATATAGGAGGGGAAGTATAAGGGAGGGGGGAGGGAGTTTTTTTTTAAATTTTCAGTTCTCTTTTTCGAAAAAGTGTCAAGGTAGAAATAATGGGCTCTTTGGCCTACGGATGAGCCTCTCGTAATGGGTAGAAGTAAGAAATTTCTCCCTACTAAAAAAAATAACAATTAAAAAGTGGCCATTTTTTTACACCAAAAATTCTTAAAAAATATAAGGAGTAATTGGTGAAAATTTGGTGAAAATCGGACCAACTGCAACGGTTCGGCCGCAGTGAATTTTTTAAAATTTCAAACAGACATACCTATGTAAGAATATACACAAAATATGTTTCGGCTTGTAATATCATAAATTTTGGTTTCTTGTTAAATACATGACACTAAATTATGTTAAAAAGGTCTTTAATTCTTATAAAACCAAAATTTAAAGATCTTTTTATTGTAAGTCGGAACAAATATAACACCAAAAAAAATTCTCTGGAAACAACACAAATTGAAATTGAAATTGACAATGAAAATTCAAGAATGAAAATCAAAATGAAAATTCAAGAATGAAAATCAAAATGAAAATTCAAGAATGAAAATCAAAATTCGAGAATGAAAATCAAAATTCAACTAGGAAAATTCCCTGCTCAAGATTTCGAGACAAATCCATTGGTGAGGGATGACTCTTCTGTATCGTCAAGATCGAATTATTATTATTCATTACTTAATTGATATTATTATTACTGTATTGGGCCTAATATGGTCATTTTTATTATATCGTCTTATATGGCTGAAGTATACTATCTTACAAGAAGACTTGCGTGGAGATAGGGATTATTATTATCATTATCATTATTTTATTATATCTACGATCAAGACTGAAGACATCCTATCAACACATTGGAATAGAACGTGTTCCAGAAAAAAATGCTTCGGTCGGATGGCCGGACGGCACCACAGACAAAGTTGAGATCGGTATAGATCCATATTCGAATTTATCCTACGGGGTCTGGAAGACCCTCACCAAAAACCCGACAGAGGGTATCACAATAACTTCTTTAAGGAAATTAAAAACGTAACGGACAACCCAAAAATCTAGCCATTATGGCGTTTCTAGGCAGCATCGATTTTTCTTTAAGAGTTCAGGAAAAACGACCAAAAACATGGAGGGTATTACAGTAACATTTTTTTTTGTTAGGGAGCGAGTTGAAAATTCGATATACAAAGAGAGATGAGGAGGTTGAAAAAATATGCTCAAGTATGCGGAAATCGGTAAAAAAAAACCTTTGTAAATCCCATTGTAATCTCCTCAACGGGAATCAGAAAAAAAGAATAAAAGGGAGGAGCTCGTTACAACCTTTGTTGATCCATACAAAATAATTTTTTAAAAGTGGATTAAAGAGTATAAATTGTTCAGTTTTAAATGGGTTCTACTTAATTCCGACGGGCTCCTTTGTCATGGACTGAGAATCGAGACTCCGACTCATTTTACCCCCTTTCGGATACAACGTCGGAGAGAAAAAGTAAGAAAGAAGAGTATTTTCCTTCTTTTTTTATGTATAAAGTAATTTCGGGAGGGGAAAAAACTCTCTTGCCTCTTTATGCCACGTACAGCTTTATAAACCGCCGTTTTCAAATAAATTCCACCCGTCCCCTATGGATTACCTACGTTAAAACTTCAGGCCTCTCTTGAAAAGAAAAGAGAAAATCGTATGTTTTAATAAAACTTGTAATTTGATGCAACTAGCCTTCTTTTTCCAGGAAAAAAAAGAGGAAAATTTTTTCACCCACCTAATTTTTCTAAAATTCTCAGAATTTTTTATTGTATTTTTTGTAGGGCGGCTTCCAATTGGTCCAATGATTATAATCCACCCCTTTTCACATCCCTTTTTTCCCTGTTAGTATCGTTTTACATTCGTGAAAAAGCGAAACAAAAAAAAATCTAATTTCCGTACAAGTGACAGACAACTGTCCGAGGTGATGATGATGGATTAAAAGCGCTTGATGGGAGGAGAAGGGTTTATGAGGTCTGGGGTCGAATAAAAAAAAAGGTTTCGGGTCAAAATAAATACAGAAGGCTTCTCGATAGCCCACGCCCTTAATAATAAAATCCACTTAACATTTATCTGCGGGAAAAAAATATTTGCAAGCCAATGAAAACGTCTGGAAATCTAGAGTAACACCCGAAAATGGCGTAAAACTCGGGTTTCTGATTCAACAAAAAAATTTTTAAGTGTCAAGGTAGAAATAATGGGCTCTTTGCCCTATGGATGTTCCTCTCGTAATGGGTAGAAGTATGAAATTTCTCCCTACTAAAAAAATTAATAATTAAAAAGTGGCAATTTTTTACACCAAAAATTCGGCAAAAATATAAGGAGTAATTGGTGAACATTTGGTGAAAATTTGGTGAAAATCGGACCAACGGTTCGGCCGCAGCGAATTTTTTAAAATTTCAAACAGACAAAATATCTCCACCATTTTTTCGACATTCAAAAATCGCCCTCGTTACATTCTTGTTCTTCGACTAAGGAAGATTTAGTGAAAATTTGGTGAAAATCGGTTAAAAACTGTGGCCTTAAAGTGTTCCGGAAAAGTGCTACGGACGGCCGGCACCACAGACAAAATTGAGATCGGTAAAGATCAATATTCGATTTGACCCTCCGGGGTCTGGAAGACCCTTCCCCAAAAACCCTACGTGGAGGGTATCACAAAAACTTCTTTAAGGAAGTTAATTGAGTCAAAAATCCAGTAAAAAGGGGCACTTTTGATTATGTGGGAGGCCAAAAATTAAAGAACCCAAAAATCAAGTAAAATCTAGAAAAAATGAGAATAACTTCATAAAATTTGGCGTGAAATCACAGCTTAATCCACGATTACAACCGCAATTGGAAAAAAAAAAATTACAGAAAAAAAACCTCTTGGGACGGTAAAAATAGTCAAGGGAAACGCCCAAAAAAGAAAGTTTCTCGGATAAAAACCCAAGAAAACGCCAAAAGGAATTTTTTTTTAAGTCTAAAAATCTTAAAAAAAGTCCTAAATAGGTCGTTTTGATATTTTTGGGTCTCTATGACCCCATCTATGAAACTGTATTTGAGGTTGTTACAATAATTTCCTTTTTAAAGGTTTTCTCCATCGAAGAACCTCCGATCATGGGTAAAAAACTGGACGGGAAAAAAATCATAACTCCTAGACGGACTTAGAATCAGGATTTCCAGTTTACCTTATAACCCAAATTGACATAAAACCGCTTTAAAATTGAGCTAATACAACCCAGCTCGATACTAATGGAACGGCGCTCGGGTTATACACATCCATAAATACCTTACGACCATGCAAAACTTGCATCCCAAATCTCGATCCAAACATTTTTTTCAAAAAAGTTTTAAAAATCCTAAGGCTCAATTTTACCAACCCACGCCCGCAAAAAAAAATTTACTAATAAATGTATGACTTTTTGACCTTTCACCTCGGTTAAACCTACGCAATGCCAAAAATAACAATTGAACCCAGGGCAAAAGTTTAAATAATAAAAAATTTAGCTAAATTTAACTATAAATTTAATTTTTAAAATATAATTTGAGATTCATTTTGCTAATTATCTATGAAATTTTTTGGAATTAAAAAAGTTGTATTGCGTAATAATGAATATTTAATTAAATAAATAGATTTTATTTAAAATTATGATTTGAAATATTTGTTTATAATATTAATTATTCCTTTTTTGAGATACATAAATAATTTAAAAATTAAAAAAATAATTGTTTGAAAAATGTTTAATTTTTACCTTGATATCAAATAACCATATCCGATCGTTGGTTTTTGATTGACGGGAGGGCCATAAGGGTCGCGTACAAATCGGGATCGAACTCGAATTCAGCGTCCGATAGAGATGCCGGCTTAGCCCTAACTGAAAGGGAGGGGGTTCGGGAAAAAGTCTAGTTCGGAAAACGTCCGCAGGAGCGCTCTCTTCTACAAGGGCGAGGGTAAAAAGGGTGGTGAAAAAAAGGGGGTTCAATACCACCCTTCACATACCAAGCCGATCTCACCTTGTTCCAGTTTTTATGTTTGTTATCTTTGATATCCGGGTAAAAATCGATTTTTTTTAATCTTGATAACTTTCAATATTTAAATTTTCAAATTATTTTCATAAAATTTATTTTAGAATTTCCATTAATCCGATTGAATTTTGTTTAAATATTTGCTTAGAGAAATTCATTATAATTTCAAATAAATTCTTATCTAAATATTACTTTTAACTCAGAAACCATCGTTTTGAGATTAAACAAATTTATTCAAAAAAATTTATAAAGTTTTCAAAAAAAATTTATAAAGTTTTTTTTATAATTTTGACGTTTTGGGAATTATCTCCCACGGTGTTTTAGCGAGATAACCTCATGACCTTTGACCCACCTCAAGGGAGGTAGATGGGTAGCAAAAAAAATTTGTTATTTTTGAAAAAAAAATGGAAAACGAGAAATTGCCAAAAAAAAATTTGAAATTAAAAAAAAACGCGTTTTTTTTAAACATTCTGAACTATAACTCGAGACTAATCCGATCGGACCAAGATAAAATCAGCTAAAAACCGTCATTTTATCAAGTTTTGCTCCCAATTTACAAAAAATTGATTGAGGTCAGGAAAAAACTTTTTTAACTTTTAGATTTATTAAGTAATTATAAATTTACATACAAACTCGTTTTATCGTATTTTTTTATTTTAATCATAAAATTATGATTTTCAAAAATCAACTTTTATAGACTTTTCAACTTGGTGTAGCGATATTTATAATAGCACAACTTTAAAATTTTATAGTTAATTTTATAGGAAATTTGTCAACTTTAAATTTGTTTAAGGAGCTAACACTAATTTTTCAAAATATAAGCAAAAAAAAAATGAAAAAGAATTCCATTTTTTAGGTCCAAGCACCTAAAAAAATTTACTTTTATACTTTTTATAAGCCCATTGCTTACTGGATTGCTTAGTACGTATTATGAGTCACTGAGACCCCTAAAAAAAAGGGAATATGAAAAAAAATCAAAGATTTGAGAAGCTGGTACGACTTAAAAAAACTTGAAATCACTAAACGCTATGAGATCATGCGAAAAAGACCTTTTTAATACATAAATACATACCAAAGACAAAATAAAAAGTCTATTTTTTCCCTTACATACGCTCGTAAATCGTCTCCTTTCTTATCTATTCCGAGACTGAAGAAAGTTACACGAGAAAAGGGGAAAAAAAAGAGAAGCTTTTCGTGTTCTAGGATCGGAATTATTCATAAGAAGGTCTCCCAAGCCTATTCCAAATTACTTGAGAACCTATGAAAGTCCAAATGTTAAATATTTAAAGCGTTTTAGGGCTAAAAACGTCTTTTATTGATTTTTTTACCTTCACGTATACAATCAATTAATGCCTCATGTTGTAATATTTTTAACCCGCTCGGTTTTAAAACCGATAAATAAAAAATTTATGTTTAATTTTGACCATGATGAATTTTTGAGTTTTTTTGTTGTTGTCGTTTTTCATTGCTAACTTGAATAATAAACGATCCTGGAAGTTTGTTAAATATTTTCTCCCGACTGGTGAACTTTTTGCGAGTGGATTTATGAGCCGTGAGAGGGAAAATAGAGTCAATCACACAAGTTTCGTCGGATCGTATCAAAGGAGTTCCGACCCGGAGGTGAACGCCGGCGTAACTGGATTTCCAGTGTTGACAAACTTCGGGCAAGGGGTGGCCTCATCACGAATTGAAAGTAAAGGGATGGATTTTCTCATCTATTAAACTTTCTTTTATCGTCTCTTTAAGGGTACACATAATACGGCGGCGTTTTTTTAGTTTAGTTCCAACTTAGCGAGAAAACTGATGTTTTTAAAAAAAAATTTTTCTCTTCTTGATAGAGATCCAACCTAGGGGAAACAACCGAAATTAAGCTAAACGTAATTTTATCAGTTTTTGAATTTGCTCCCAATTTACAAAAAATTGAGTGAGGTTTGGCAAAAACTTTTTTAGCTTTTAGCTTTGAAAAACACACATAAATTTAAATACAAGCTGGTTTTATCGAAATATGATTAACAAATTGACTTTTTTATTTTTCTGATTTTCTGTATTTGTAACATTTTATTAGTTTTAAACTACATCATCGAATCCTTCGATTTAAATTGAGGGGGGTTTACATTTAACTTATTTCATAAAACTACATTTTAACGCTCTTCCAGACGAGTGGCATCTTGTATAAATAGATAAAGGTATTCTAAAGGCAAATCAAAGAGGATTGTTTTAACTTCCTTAAAGAAGTTATTGTGATACCCTCCACGTCGGGTTTTTGGGGAAGGGTCTTCCAGACCCCGGAGGGTCAATTCGAATATGGATCTTTACCGATCTCAACTTTGTCTGTGGTGCCGGCCGGCCCTAGCATTTTTCCGGAACACTTTACGGCCACAATTTTCAACCGATTTTCACCAAATATTCACACAAATTTCTTTAGCCGGTGAAGAAGAATGTAAGGAGGGCGATTTTTGAATTTCGAAAAAAATGGCGGACATATGTCTGAAATTTTAAAAAATTTTAAAAAATTCGCTGCGGCCGAACCGTTGTTCTAATTTTTACCAAATTTTCACCAAAGACTCCTTATATTTTTTAAGAATTTTTGGTGTAAAAGAATTGCCACTTTTTAATTATTATTTTTTTAGTAGGGAGAAATTTCATACTTCTACCCATTACGAGAGGCACATCCCTAGGCCAAAGAGCCCATTATTTCTACCTTGACACTTAGCAAAATTTTTGAAAAAAAGAACTTTGAAAATTTTTCAGAAAAAAAAACATAAAAATTCGGAAAAAAACTCGGAAAATTGGTAGGTAAATCTTGTTATTGGGTTGAACTATCCAAACTAGTTTATTAAAACTAGTTTATTAAAACTAGTTTGGATAGTTCAACCCAATAACAAGATTTACCTACCAATGATTTACCTACCAAACAAAATAAAATAAAAAAATACTCGGAAAATTAAAAAAAAAACTTCCCCTCCGTTATACTTCCTCTCTCTTATACTTCCCCCTCCTTTATACTTTCCGTCCCTTATACATCCCCCTACGTTATACTTTCGTTCCCTTATACTTCCCCTGACTTATACCCCCCCCCCCGGTTATACTTCCCCTCCCATATACTTCCCCCTCCGTTGTACATCCCCTCCGTTACATTTCCCCCTCCTATATTGTTACTTCTCTTTAAGGAAGTTTTCGTCGGAAGCTCGTCAAACTAACATTTTTCTCGCAAAACTGAAAAAACGCCGTATTAAATGCTACAGGAGCCTAAAGCCAAAAAAGAAGTCAAATTTATACACTGGTTCGATATAGACTTTAAATAAATAGGGTCAAAATGGAGAGTAACGGTTTAAACCCGAGAGACGCTATTGTTATCGTTTAATTTCCTGGATAGCGTCCTCCTTCTGGCCCGTTTCAATTTAGATTCAACACGAGGTCCCGTTTTACCCTTATCCTTCAAATTCCACAACCTCCCACTAGGTTAAAACACCGACTATATATTTAAATATTGTCACAGAATATTAGAAATGACTTCGAGGCAAACTATAACTTGCAAAAAAGATCTCCCTGACCCCCAAGGAACAAAATGAAAAACTGGCTTCATGGAGTTTTCAGGCTGAGAAACGTCCAAAAATACCGTGAAATTCAAAAAACTCAGGAAAACGAGTCTTTTTGTTAAATATGTATTGAAGCTCGGAAAAAAACGAGAAGCTGTGATATAAAAAGAGATATCATAAAGGAGAGATTATTTGGCGAAATGGAGTGAGCCAATATATTTTGTCAACTTTTCACTCCCGACAGAAAAAGTGCTTGTACCCCAACGTTATCTTTCGAAGTTTATAAAACTTTTTACTGAATTACTAAGTTCCTTTTTAAATAGATAATATCAACAATTTTGAGGGCAAAATGTTATATTGAGGTGAAAAAAAAAATCTTCGATGAACTGGGCTTCGAACCCTTGACGTCTTGAGCAGGGAGAACGGCGTTCAACATTACGCATTTCTCCCCAAAGCAGTTGAACTTAAAAAATCTGCATATCGACATAAAAAGTCTATAGTTCACTATATTGCGTTTCGGCATAAAGCTCTCAAAAGTTCAAAAATTTTGAGCATAACGCACTTCAGAATAAAGCGTTTGGCAAAAACGACTTTTTCAATAAATGCAAGTCGAGATGAAAAAAAGTGCAAGTCACCATAACGCTTCTCACCATAAAAGCCTTCAATCTTGCAGTTTCGCCATAAAACTGTTTCTGTCGTTTGGGCATAATACATCTCACGTTAAACTAGGGACAGTGAAAGAGCAAGCCTACTTTCGCCGTTTAAAACGCGATTATGGCGAAACGACAAAAACCTTAAAACTTAACAGTTCACCATAATGCAATTCAACATAAAGCATCTCACCATAAACTTGGAAAAGCAAGCAGGCAGCAATCGGATCAGCTCGTTTTATGACACAAGGGGGTTAATTTTTTTTCTCTCGCGACGATATGCGATTGCGTTATGGTGAACTGTCAAGTTTTTGTCGTTTCGCCATAACGTTTTAAACGGCGAAAATAGGCTTGCTTTTTGGCTGTCCCTAGTTTAGGGTAAGATGTATTATGCCCAAGTGACAGAAACAGTTTTATGGCGAAACGACAAGTTCTTTAAAATGAAATTTTCCTTTATGTTCAACTGCGTTATGTTGAAAGGACGAATTTTATGTCGAAACGACAAGTGTTAAACCTTTACTTTATGGAGAGATGTATTATGTTCAAATGCATTATGGTGAACGTTTTCTACTATTTTCTTTATGTTGCACATTTTTTATGGTGTACTGTAACTCGCGATTTCTGCTATTTTATGGTCAAATGCATTATGGCGAACTGCATTATGTCGACACGTAATCACTCGTTCACTGCGTAAAGAATAATTTCACTCACAGATTTTGCCCGGCTGCCTCAATCCCCGCTTGATTTTTTCAAATGATATTTCCGAAGCTCCCTTTAAACGGATCTTAACCCCAGGGCATGACGGCTTTAAGCATAACTGCGGCGTTTCTGCCAAAAGTTTCACACAGAAAGGGCGGTTAAGAAGAGAAAGCGAGTGAAGTAAAAGGGAGGAGAACTGTCAGTCCAATTAACGTTCAACCGAGTTGGTTGAAACGCCTCCTAAACAGTTCGGTGCACGTTAATCAAGTTTACCCGACAAGACGGAAACGTTTTAAATTTCCTCTCTAACATTTTCAAAAGATTCTTTTTTAAATTTACAAACACTGGAAGTTTCTCATTAAATAAAAAAAACATTCGTTTGTGTTAAAAGAAATAAAAAAAAATAAGGCTAAAAATGGAATTTGAGGGGTCATTCGTCCGTGACATCTCTCCCCAGGCGCATGCGTTGCATTAGTAAACGAGGTCTTTTCCCGTCGATTTACGCGCATGCGTAGAAACGAAGAAAAGAAAACTAGCTTCTTTTCGCAGGATTTATGGACCTTTTTTATTCTCCCATCCAGCATCCCCTATTTTTGGACATTTTTTATTTATTTTTAAGCAGACACACCCATTGTACACGGTGGTTTCTTCACGAAAACCCCTTTTATTCTTCTATTTTCCGACGTTTTTGCTTAATTTTTGGGCCCAAAAACCATGTTTTTAATTTTTTGGCCAAGGGAAACCCTTTTTAGCGATATTTTTAAGCTGAACATCATGAGCTTTTTTAACGTCGCCGTATTTAGGGTTAAAAATAATCGATTTTTAGTTTCTTCTGACCCTTTTCAAGGTCAAAATGAGGTACTTGAGGATAATAATTAGTTGCATATAATTCGAAATCGATTTAGATGTTTTTATGAAAAGCGATACTTGAGGGGAGGATCATTAGACCTGAAATTTTTTTTCTCCCTTTTCTCCTCAACCTCACCCTCCTCGAACTCTAATAAAAGCGCTCCCTTTCTCAATTTATCCAAGGGCCGAGATAGTCTCTTTTTTCCTCCCTTTTTCAACTCAATTTCTCTCCTTAAAATAATTATAGTGGAGGAAATATTGAGGGGAAAAAATATTACAAAGGCAAAACACGTTTTAACGAGGGTATGTGAAAGGGGGAAATGTGAGAAATGTTGGGTGCGCTGGATTCCGTAAAGAAGGGTATTCGAAGGTTCTGGAAGACACCTAAAATATACTCGAAAAATCACCTTAAAAATTTTCTTTCATTAATGTACGATCTACGAAATTGCATTAGGGAGACAAATGTCGGGCGGTCTCTCCGGAATTTCACCTAATACCTGTCTCTCAAACCCAAAATTAAGATTTATCCTTGATCGATACCAAAAGTAATCAACTTTGAGAGAAATTATAAAAAATTAAAAAATCAGAGGAAAAAATGCAAGTTTGGACCAAGATTTTTTAATTTATTAAGATAGAAAAGTATTACTTTGAATAGCTTCCAACGAAAACTTCCTTAAAGACAGGTAACAAAGGGGAAGTATAACAGAGGGGAAGTATAACGTAGGGGGAACTATAAATGGGGAAGCATAACGGAGGGGGAAGTATAAAGGAGGGGAAAGAATAACGGAGGGGGAAGTTTTTTTTAAGGTAACAAAGGGGAAGTATAACAGAGGGGAAGTATATCGGAGGGGGAAGTATAAAGGAGGGGAAGTATTACGCAGGGGGCAGTATAACGTAGGGGGAACTATAAAGGGGGAAGCATAACGGAGGGGGAAGTATAAAGGATGGGAAAGAATAACGGAGGGGGAAGTTTTTTTTTTAATATTTTTTAAGTTTTTTTTTTCAAACGTTTTTCTTAGTATCAAGGTAGATATAATGGGCTTTCTGCCCAAGGCCAAGGCCTCTCACAAGCGGTGGAAGAATCAACTATCTCCCTACTAAAAAAAAAAAAAAAAAAAAATTTTTTTATTACTTACACCAAAAATTTGTAAAAAATATAAGGAGTATTTGGTGAAAATCGGCCGCACTGAATTTTTTAAAATTTCAAACAGACATATCTCCGCCATTTTTTCAAAGTTCAAAAATTGCCCTCTTTACATTCTTGTTCACCGACTAAGGAAGATTTGGTGAAAATCGGTTCAAAAGTGTGGCCGTGAAGTGTTATGGAAAAATGCTACCGACGGCCGGCACCACGGACAAAGTTGAGATCGGTAAAGATCAATATTCGATTTGACCCTCCGGGGTCTGGAAGATCCTTCCCCAAAAACCCGACGTGAAGGGTATCACAATAACTTCTTTAACTAAGTTAAAAAATGAAAGCCTAAACTTATCCCTACTAGGTATCGAGAATGAGAGAAAAAAAAATGTTTTTTCTATTAATTTTATTTTTAAAAAATCTAAAAAACTTTTATGTACAGAGAAGATAAAATTTGTTATTTTCCTTATCAAACCATAAAAAAATGTCAAAATCAAGAAAACAAACTAAACTCCGACCAGTGAAAAAATGGCGAAACTATGGAAGCCGATATTCATATTGATCGTCTTCCTTTCCTTAGTAAGTTTTTAAAAATGATTTATTTTATTTGATGTCAATTTTTTAGGCGGATTCTTTCACATTTTCGACCATTAAAAAGTACTTGACAGGCATTTTTATTCCAAGTAATTATAATTTTCTTTTTTTCTCATTTGGTATTCAGTTGATTGGAATATTCAAATTTTTTTTAAAAGGGATGAAAATGGTTTTAAAAACGTTTTTGATCACGTGTGAATTTAAAATGGTGACTGAATAAATTGAGGGTGATTAGGGGTTGGGGACATAATGAGAATTCTAATAGTCTGGCGACATGTAAACTGGGCTTATTAAAACGATTTTTACTCCATTAAGCTCGCCTGAATTTTCATAAAGGTTATAATACAGTATGGACAACTTAAATGATAAAATTTTCCCTGATGTCTCAACGAACTTTTTTTTGAAACCACCTGTTTTAGGTCAGATAAGAGTGATAGGAGGTTCAAATGCGGTCCCAGGACAATTTCCTTACCAAGTTCTTATCAGGATAGTGAAAAAAGGTGGGCAATTCATCTGCGGTGGATCTCTCATTTCCGACAGTCACGTCCTCACCGCCGCCCATTGCGTTCAAGAGTAAAGCTTTTTTTTTCCATATTAACTTTCACGAACGCTTTTTCTCAAGAATTTTTTTTTTTTTTTCAGTGTTGATTATCTTTTTTTAACCTTCGGGTCTGTGACGACTTCAGCTTTTGATGCAACCGAAACTCAATTTGTGATGAAAAGTCAAATCCGAACTCATCCGTTTTATGAAGTTAATGACGTCAAAAACGATTTGGCCATCTTAATGTTGGCTGTGCCCGTTAAATTAAACAGTAAGTTGAGAGAAATCGGACGTTCATGAGCAACGAAGGGTCTTTAAACCACTCCCACCGTCCAATAGAATAATCTAGAATAGTTTAAGACACTCCCACTGACCTACAGAACGCTGTAGAATAGTTAAACTAACAGAACGCTCTAGAACGGTTTTAGCAACTCCTACCGACCAATAGAATGCCATAAAATAGCTTAAGCCACTCCCACCGTCTTATAGAATGATCTAGAATGGTTTAAGCCACTCCCACCGACCAACAGAACGCTCTAGAATAGTTTAAGCCACTCCCACCGA
Source organism: Orius insidiosus (assembly GCA_014119065.1). Taxonomy (NCBI): domain Eukaryota; kingdom Metazoa; phylum Arthropoda; class Insecta; order Hemiptera; family Anthocoridae; genus Orius; species Orius insidiosus. The sequence continues at coordinate 814,364 of JACGAQ010000010.1, read as the reverse complement.
CCAATAGAATGCCATAGCACAGTTTAAGCCACTCCCACCATCCAATATAATGATCTAGAATTGTTTAAACCACTCCCACCGTCCAATAGAATTATCTAGAATAGTTTAAGACACTCCCACTGACCAACAGAACGCTGTAGAGTAGTTTAAGCCACTCCCAGCGACCAACAGAACGCTCTAGAACGGTTTTAGCCACTCCCACCGACCAATATAATGTCATAAGACAGTATAAGCCACTCCTACCGACCAATAGAATGCCATAGAATAGTCATTTCCACCATCAAATCGAATGATCTGCAGGGGCTTAGGCCACTCCTACCGACCAAGGACGCTCTACAATCGTTTAAGCCACTCCCACCGACCAATAGAATGCCATAGAATAGTTTAAGCCACTCCCACCATCCAATAGAATAGATTGATCTAGATTGGCTTAAGCCACTCCCACCGACCAACAGAACGCTCTAGAATAGCTTAAGCCACTCCCAGCGACCAACAGAACGCTCTAGAACGGTTTTAGCCACTCCTACCGACCAATAGAATGCCATAAAATAGCTTAAGCCACTCCCACCGTCTAATAGAATGATCTAGAATGGTTTAAGCCACTCCCACCGACCAATAGAATGCCAGAGCACAGTTTAAGCCACTTCCACCATCCAATATAATGATCTAGAATGGTTTAAGTCACTCCCATCGTCCAATAGAATGCCGAAGAATAGTTTATACCACTCCCACCATAAAATAGAACGCCCTAGAATAGTTTAAGCCACTCCCACCGACCAATAGAATGCCAGAGCACAGTTTAAGCCACTCTCACCATCCAATATAATGATCTAGAATTGTTTAAACCACTCCCACCGTCCAATAGAATTATCTAGAATAGTTTAAGACACTCCCACTGACCAACAGAACGCTGTAGAGTAGTTTAAGCCACTCCCAGCGACCAACAGAACGCTCTAGAACGGTTTTAGCCACTCCCACCGACCAATATAATGTCATAAAACAGTATAAGCCACTCCTACCGACCAATAGAATGCCATAGAATAGTCATTTCCACCATCAAATCGAATGATCTGCAGGGGCTTAGGCCACTCCTACCGACCAAGGACGCTCTACAATCGTTTAAGCCACTCCCACCGACCAATAGAATGCCATAGAATAGTTTAAGCCACTCCCACCATCCAATAGAATAGATTGATCTAGATTGGCTTAAGCCACTCCCACCGACCAACAGAACGCTCTAGAATCGTTTAAGTCACTCCCACCGACCAATAGAATGCTATAAAATAGTTTAAGCCACAACCAATAGAAGGCATTAGGTTATTACACTTTTTATTTTCTTAGAAAGGCCGCAGGGACTAACAGGTTAAAGCTGAATTTTAGAAACCGTCTCATCTTTCTAACGGAATCTGTAAAACTAAAATGTTTCAAATATTTTGGGATATATGGGTGTCTGGAAATGGTTTTAATTTTGAGGTGATCATTTTGACTGTTCTAAAGAGTAACTTCTCCTTTTGAAGGAAATAAATGGATAAAATCAAAGGCTTAAAAATAGGCGTCAGATTTACGTTTTTTTTCCGAAGCTAATCGTAAAAAATTTAATCCCTGAAATTAATGGATCTCGCTTTAAAAAGTTGTGCCCTGAAATTACATTTTACGTTCATGGGTGAGAGAATCCAGTTTATGCTAAAGGGAAAGCGGGTAGGGAGAGATTTTAAACCCGGAGGCCAATAAGGAGAAAAAGGGGGTCCGAGTAGGTATTACCTAGCGTGTGTGGGTAAAAATGATATAATGTTTTAATAACCCCTTTACGGGGGTTGAAACCCCCGGACGGATCGAAAAAGATACGGGCGTGAAATGGGAAAAGTCCCTTTTTCTCATTTAACAAGTCCGAAACCGGGTTCAATTTTCCCGAAAACCCCCATTAAAATTCAGAAGGCAATACATTTAAAAGAGCGACGATTTGTCTTAATTCTTTGAATTAACCCCTTTTTTTTAGGTTATGTTAAACCGGTTATCCTTCCTCATTCGCAGTTCGTCGAAAGCAGAATTGCCATTTTGACCGGTTGGGGGCGCACTAGCGACGGTAAAATTTTTAACCTCAAAATTTTAAAAATTAATTTTATCTTTTATAGACTCTAAATACTCTTCCAAGATTCTAAAATATGCAAGAATGGAACTGATGCCGATCTATTCGTGTATCTTTTATTGGAATTCCATGGGTATTCCGGTGGATGAAACGCAATTATGTACTAAATATGTTGGGACTGGTACAGCAAGCTGTAATGTAAGTATTTTTAACTTCCTTAAAGAAGTTATTGTGATACCCTCGACGTCGGGTTTTTGGGGAAGGGTCTTCCAGACCCCGGAGGGTCAATTCGAATGTTGATCTTTACCGATCTCAACTTTGTCTGTGGCTCCGGCCGGCCGGCCGTCCATTTTTTTCCGTAGCATTTTTTCCGGAACACTTTACGGCCACAATTTTCAACCGATTTTCACCAAATTTTCTTTAGTCGAGGGCGATTTTTGAATTTCGAAAAAATGGCGGAGATATGTCTGTTAGAAATTTTAAAAATTTCGTTGCGGCCGAACCTTTATTACGATTTTCACCAAATTTCCACTAAATTTTTATACTTTTTCATGTTAAAAAAATTTTTTAGTAGGGAGAAATTTGATACTTCCACCGCTCGCCAGAGGGACATCCCTTGGGCAAAAGGTCCATTATTTCTACCTTGATAATTTACTGTTTATTTTATTTTAGGGCGACAGCGGTGGGCCACTCGTTGAAGTCGACAACTTTGGACGATTCACTCAAATCGGCGTTGTCTCATTCGGTGTCAATCTTTGTGAAAGTGACACACCTTCAGTTTACACAAGAATCGGCTCCTTCTTACCATGGATAAGATCAACGACCGGAATTTAAAGAAAAAAATTATAAAATTATACACTCGCTAGCGCTTTTTCAGGCTTAGTTTTTTGGTATTTCCTTTCATTTTTCTTAAAGGGAATTTATTGTACCTACTACCCTCTTGGCATAAAAAACTTTTGGGATTGTTCAGAAAGTTGATAAAATGGTTTCTCAAGCCCAAAAAACTGTTAAAATGGTCTAAAAAGAGTATAAAAGTACTGGTTTGAAGAGCTTCCAACGAGAACTTCTTTAAAGCGAGTAACAATATAGGAGGGGCAAGTATATAGGAGGGGACGTAAAACGAAGGGGGAAATATATGGGAGGGGAAGTATAAGAGAGGGGGAAGTATAATGGAACGAAAGTATAACGAAGGGAGGGAAAGTATAAAGGAAAGGAAGAATAAGGAAGGGGGAAGTTTATATTTTTATTCTAAAAATTTTCCTAGTTTTTTTTTTTTATTTTCCGAGTTTTTTTTTAATGTTTTAAGTTCTTTTTCCGAAAAATTTTCCGGGTTTCCTTTCCTTTCCTTTTTTTTCAAAAATTTTTCAGTTTTTTTTTTCGAAAAATTTTCTAAGTTTTTTCCAGAAATTTTCCGGGTTTTCCTTTTTTTTCGCTTTTTGAAAAATTTTCCGAGTGTTTTTTTTTTTTTGGTGAAAAATTTTCTAAGTTTTTTTTCCAAAAATTTTCCGGGTTTTCCTTTTTTTTCGATTTTTTTTGTTATGAAAAATTTTTAAAGTTCTTTTTTTCGAAAAATTTTTCTAAGTGTCAAGGTAGAAATAATGGGCTCTTTGGCCTAGGGATGTGCCTCTCGTAATGGGTAGAAGTATGAAATTTCTCCCTACTAAAAAAAGTACTAGTTTGAAGAGCTTCCAACGAAAACTTCCTTAGAGAGGAGTAAAAGTATAGGAGGGGAAGTATAATGGAGGGGAAGTATAACGGAGGGGAAGTATATGTAATGGAGGGGAAGGTATAAACTCCGGAAAGTTAGCATAGGGGGAAGTATAACGGAGGGGGAAGTACTCGTATAAAGAAGGGAAGTTTTTTTTTTTTTCAAAAAATTTTCCGATTTTTTTTCGAAAATTTTTTTAAGTATCAAGGTAGAAATAATGGGATTTTTGCCCGAGGGAGGTCCCTCGTATGAAAATTCTCCCTACTAATATGATAATTAATGTAGAAAATTGATCATTTTTTTACACCAAAAATTTTTTAAAAATAAAAGAAGTATTTGGTGACAATTTGGTAAAATTGAAACAACGGTTCGGCCGCAGCGCAGTTTTAAAATTTCAAACGTGCATATCTCCGCCATTTTTTCGAAATTCAAAAATCGCAGACGATAATTTCTTGTTCAACTATTCAGGAAGGTTGTGTGAAAATTTGGTGACAATCGGTTGGAAACTATGGCCGTAAAATGTTCCGGAAAAAATGCTACGGCCGGCACCGCAGACAAAGTTGAGATCGGTAAAGATCAATTATTTGACCCTCCGGGTCTGGAAAACCCGACGTCGAGGGTATCACAATAACTTCTTTAAGGAAGTTAAAAGGGACACCTGGAATCCTATTTAATTGAATTCATGTTCCGAAAAAATATAAAGACCCGGAAAGAATAATGGAGGCATTATTAAATGCCATACCAGAGAGCTGGCCACCTGAAAATGTTTAAAAAAGGTATAAGTAATTATTTTGTTATTATTTACCTAATTTAATTTGATTAAAGTCTGAGTTTGCAGGTTCACTCTTATCAGAGTCAAGAGTACAATTTGTCCATAAAAAATATCTGCAGATTTGGAAGCGTCAAAAATTAGAAACTATTTTCGCTTCATTAGCTAGTCAAGCAACGATTTCATGATATCATATGGCATTTTTTGTTTTAAAAAGTCAACAGTTTTGATCTAGTCAACAATTAGTTAATATGCCTGTGAGTATGTTATGATAATTTTTGATTTTATAAAATAATGTAATACTTGCAATCCGTGGTATTCTCGCTTCATTTGCTAGTCAAGCAACGATTACACCATATCATTTTGCATTTTTTGTTTTAAAAAGTCAACAATTAGTTACTATGCCTGTGATTATGCTGGTATAATTTGCGGTATACTGTCGTATGCAGTGGTATGGTATAACTTGTGGTATGCTGTAATAATTTGTGATTTTAGAGGATTTGATAAAATAATTTAACACTTTCAATCTGTCATAATGTATTTTAGCTTCATTTGCTAGTCGAGCAACGATTTCATTATATCATTTTGCATTTTTTGTTTTAAAAAGTCAACAGTTGTGATCTACTCAAAAATTAGTTACTATGCTTGGGATTATGTTATAATAATTTGTGATTTTAGAGGATTTGATAAAATAATTTAACACTTTCAATCTGTCATAATGTATTTTAGCTTCATTTGCTAGTCGAGCAACGATTTCATTATATCATTTTGCATTTTTTGTTTTTAAAAGTCAACAGTTGTGATCAAGTCAACATGCCTGTGATTATGATAAAATAATTTGTGATTTTTGAGGATTTGATAAAATAATTTAACACTTTCAATCTGTCATAATGTATTTTAGCTTCATTCGCTAGTCGAGCAACAATTTCATGATATCATTTTGCATTTTTGTTTTAAAAAGTCAACAGTTGTGATCTACTCAAAAATTAGATACTATGCCTGGGATTGATTATGTTATACTGTAATAATTTGTGATTTTTGAGGATTTGATAAAATAATTTAATACTTTCAATCTATGATAATGTATTCTTGCTTCATTCGCTAGTCGAGCAACGATTTCATTATATCATTTTGCATTTTTTGTTTTAAAAAGTCAACAATTTTGATCTATTCAACAATTAATTACTACGAGTTGAATGCGGTTCGCCATAATGCACCGTAAAACTCGCCTGTGATTAACTAATTAACTAGCCCGGCTGTGATTACGAGTATGTTTTAATAATTTGTGATTTTTGAGGATATGATAAAACAATTTACTACTTTCAACTGTGATAATATATTTTCGCTTCATTCGCTAGTCGAGCAACAATTTCATGATATCATTTTGCACTTTTTGTTATAAAAAGTCAACAGTTTTGATCTAGTTAAAAATTAGTGATTATATCTGTGATTATGTTCTAAAATTTGCAATTTTAGAGGCTATTATAAAATAAGCAAATTAAAATAATTATGCACTTCATTAGGGTACTTCAGTGAAATTATTTTGGTTTTTATTTTAGTACTCAAATAACATCATTTGTGTAAGGAGGTTCTTTTGTTTGAATACCTCCCTATATTTATAAATATCAAGAAATAAAATAAAAAATATACAGGAAAAATAATATCACCCGGGAATAAGCAAAGTCAAATAGGAACCCTCGAAACTGTGGTACCGCTATCAGAAAATTTTAAAATTTTTTCGCTATATCAATTACCTTGGGAAGGCCCTTTACCTATAAAGTTACCGTTTATAAATACGGATTAGAATCAGACGATTTTAGTAATAAAAGGAAGATGTATTTAAAACTTTACTCACCTTGTTTAAAATGAGAGAAAAAGCTTCCCGGACATGTTTGTACAGGTCTGGTACCCCTGGGTACAGGTCTGCCACCCCCTCCAGGCCAGGGGGGGTGGCACTTTTTACCATGAAGCGAAAAATTTAGTTGTAATGATTTACAATAAATTAATGGTTTTGAATGTATTACAATTTTTGAAATCGATATTTTGTTTCATATTTGATTATAAGTAATTATTTAATTTTTTTTAGTGTCATTGCTATTTAGTAGGCAGTGGTTCTGAGTCTTTTTCCAAAGGTGAATTTATATTCAAAGTTATTGTTTTACAATTTTTGGCGAAACAATTTTTTAAGAAGACGCGGGAAGAAGGTCTGGCGGGCGAAATGAGAACTGAATCCCCGGAAGAAAATATCTCCGGAAAGACGAATATAAACGCAACTCGGACGCTTTCAGCACATGTTTAGTTTAATACGCATCCGCCAGTTGCCATTTCGGCGTTACCTCCGACTGTCAAGAGCATTTTTTACCAAGACAACTAGCGCTTTTGCGGATCGAACCTACAAAACTAGACATTCAGCGCGACTTTTGGTCACATTTCTAACTAAGAAAAATCTCCTATCCTTGATATCAGTGTATTTAATCTCTGACTTCTCTTCACGAATGTATTGTTAGTATTTTAGTGTACGGATAGTACCGTACGATTTCGAAATGATTTTATTTTCAATTTTTTAACCCCCGGAAGGCTGAAAATAGTGAATCTCCATATAATGTGATCTCATGTGAAGTGATAAATTTTTATTTTGTTTTTTTGTGATTTTCCCCATTCCGTTGTGTAATTTTTTCTGCGATGATTGACAGAAGTTAAAATGGGCCTTTTCGTTTTATTTATTTTCGGATTTTCCTTCGTCGCGGGACATCCGATTGATCCGAAAGGTATGTTCTTTATTTTATTCTGACGGGAAACGAGGGCTCAAGGATTTCTGACTCATTTTTTATGTTGTAATTTCCAGACGATGAAATTAATTTTTTATTTGGAGAGAAATTTGAGGTTTTAAAAATGAAGGTTTATCGTGAAAAACTCTGGACCAGATAATACAATCTTAAGTCCTGGAAAGATGATAACAAACATAAAATTATGATAATGGATGACCTATAATTTGATCGAAGATAAATGACATTTTTAACCTTTTTTTTCTACTCCTAGATGTTCTCTTTTTTATTTGTAAAAAAGTGGACAGTTCCTCATAATTTTTCACTTTTTTTTTTCACCAGTATGGTAGTTTGTTGACATTTCGTAATGAATGAGAGAAAATCAAGAATTCTGAAGGAGGAGGACAAAAAAATTGGTGAAAATGTCGTTTTGTGGCCGAAGAAATAAGAAAAACCTCTTTTTAAATAGGCGAAAATGAGATTTTTCCCCCAAAAAAACGTAGGGAGCGCCCAAAAAACCGATATCTGGGACGAAAAAATTTGCGGATCTGCTTAAAATTGGGCGCTGAGGGTTTCTTTGGGCTGAAATATCGTAGAAAACGACCAAAAATCCGATGGAATAGTGTTTCTTGGCCGAAAAAACCAGAAAAAGTATCTAAAAATGGGTTCATTTTGCCAAAACACCATAGGAAACGCCCGATTATCCAATTTCTGGGACGTTTAAAGGAGGAAAACTGGGCGATGGGCGTCGAAAAGCGGTTTTTTAACCGGAAACCCGATGAAAAATCTAGAAAACCCCGAAAAAAAGGTTGTGTCTCGAGGAAAACAATCAAATATCTGGTGAATAGGTTTTTTTGGCTGAAAACCTCCGAAGAGGAGAAAATGCTCCTCCTTTTGGCTAAAAAACCCCAGGAAAATGCTCCTCTTTTTGGCTGAAAAACCCCAGGAAAATGCTCCTCCTTTTGGCTGAAAAACCCCAGGAAAATGCTCCTCTTTTTGGCTGAAAACCCCCAGGAAAATGCTATTCCTTTTGACTGAAAAACCCCCAGGAAAATGCTCTTCCTTTTAGGCTGAAAAACCCCAGGAAAATGCTCCTCCTCTTGGCTGAAAACCCCCAGGAAAATGCTCCTCCTTTTTGGCTGAAAAACCTCAGGAAAATGCTATTCCTTTTGGTTGAAAACCCCCAGGAAAATGCTCCTCCTTTTTGGCTGAAAAACCTCAGGAAAATGCTATTCCTTTTGGTTGAAAACCCCCAGGAAAATGCTCCTTCTTTTTTGCTGAAAAACCCCAGGAAAATTCTTCTCCTTTTTGGCTGAAAACCCCCAGGAAAATGCTCCTCCTCTTGGCTGAAAACCCCCAGGAAAATGCTCCTCCTTTTTGGCTGAAAAACCCCAGGAAAATGCTATTCCTTTTGGTTGAAAACCCCCAGGAAAATGCTCCTTCTTTTTGCTGAAAACCCCCAGGAAAATGCTTCTCCTTTTTGGCTGAAAACCCCCAGGAAAATGCTCCTCCTCTTGGCTGAAAACCCCCAGGAAAATGCTCCTCCTTTTTGGCTGAAAAACCCCAGGAAAATGCTATTCCTTTTGGTTGAAAACCCCCAGGAAAATGCTCCTTCTTTTTTGCTGAAAAACCCCAGGAAAATTCTTTTCCTTTTGGCTGAAAACCCCCAGGAAAATGTTCCTCCTCTTGGCTGACAACCCCCAGGAAAATGCTCCTCCTTTTTGGCTGAAAAACCCCAGGAAAATGCTCCTCCTTTTGGCTGAAAAACTCCAGGAAAATTCTGCGCCTTTTGACTGAAATACCCCAGGAAAATTCTCCTCCTTTTTGGCTGAAAACCCCCCAGGAAAATGCTCCTCCTTTTGGTTCCAAAACCCCAGGAAAATGTTCCTCCTTTTTGGCTGAAAAACTCCAGGAAAATGCTTGACCTTTTGGTTGAAAACCCAAAGTAAAAAGACGATGTTTTGGCGCTTTTTTTAGGAAAACGCCCAATGCTGATAAAAAGGTTGGGTAAAACATATCAAAATTGAACAAAAAATGGTAGTTGAGAAAGATGATGGAAAAATGGACAGAAACGAGCAAAAATTTGATCAAAAATGTGGTATTTTAAGGGCACTTATTTAACATATTCTGAGAATGTAGGCTCTAAAAATCGTGTCATTATCTCGAATTGAATTATTACTCAATTTTTTTGAAACTCTCCTTTGTCTGCTCGTTGCCATTCAACCGAGAAAAACGGAACGAAAACCAAAGAACGAAACTTTCTTTAAAATAGCAAGTTTTCTTTCGCATCTTGACTTAGAAAAGTACCGGTTTGAAGAGCTTCCAACGAAAACTTCCTTAAAGAGAAGTATAATATAGGAGGGGGAAGTATATGGGAGGGGAAGTATAACGGAGGGGGAAGGACAAGCGAACGAAAGTATAACGGTGGGGATGTATAAGGGAGGGAAAGTATAAAGGAGGGGGAAGTATAAGCGAGGGGAAGTATAAGGAAGGGAGGTATAACGGAGGGAGAAGTTTTGTAAGATGTGCAACTATTTTTACGATGGGTCATTTACATAAATGATTTTTAAAAATAGGAAGTAAAGATAATTCACACGATTCCTCCCAACCTTGAAGAGCAACTTGAAGTGAGAGTGATTTTAATTGCAAGAAAGTAATGTCGTGGCAGACACGAGCCGTCAGGAAGCGTGAAATAAAATTTTTTTAAAGATTATAAAACTTCTGATTTCTCCTCAAGATTATATTTAAAAAAATAAATAAATAAGGTGTTCAAATATAAGAAAGGAGATGAAAAATTGTTGGTTTTGTCCCCTCAAAAATTCATTTGTGGTGGTACCCAAGGGTTTCTCAGCCGAGGAAAACTAAAACGTTTGTATATTCCAGGGTTGCCAACGGTGTAAAATAGGTTTTCAACGAGTTAATATTCAGGCGAAAAGGTTGGGAAGGCCCATTGAGGCACTAATCCGGAACATTTACTGTGAAGAATTCAATGGTGCAATGAACCAATGAAATCTACGGGGAAAACAAGGGCAACGTCGGGTTTTTTAGTTACAATAAAATATGCGGACGGCGAGGTAAAAGGATCCTGGGGATGAGGGGCAATGAGATGGGCGACGAACGTAAGGGGTCAGAAATGACCCCCGTTGAACCCTTTTGTCATATTTGGAGTGTTTAGAGGAGCTTTAAAAAGCTCTCTCAAATTTTGCTACAATTCCCACAGCTCAGAAAAAGTCTTTTTTGGGAGTTATCTTCTGTATTTTGGTCTAGAAAAACCTATTTTGCAGAATTCTCTGGTATTTCAGTCGCAAAAAATCCTTCTCACCAGATTTTTTAGCGCATTTCTCGGTTTTTTTAAACAAAAAAATTTTTTTTCTTTTTAAATCCGATTTTTGAGCGATTTTCTCGGTTTTTTTGACGGAAAACTTTTTATTTTTAACAGGACTTTTGAATTTTTTTTCTTTTTTTTTTTCGGTTTTTTGGCTCAAAAACCTACTATTTATTGACATTTTGACGTTTCTCTCGGTTTTTTCGAAAAACTTTTCATTTATTTATCTTTTTACGAAACGCCCTCCACACTATCAAATTTTGAGCGTTTTTTGACTTCCTTTAGAAGTTATTGTGATACCCTCCACGTCGGGTTTTTTTTTTCGTCCGAAAAACCTCCTTTTCTACATTTCGACATAAAAAATCTGTAGTTCACCATAATGCTGTTCGGCATAATGCGATTGAGCATAAAGCTCTCAAAAGTTCAAAAATTTTGAGCACAATGCATTTCGACATACAGCGTTTTGCCATAAACAACTTTTTCAATAAATCCAAGTTGACTTAAGTGCAATAAATGCAAGTTGACTAAAGTGTCTCTGTCGTTTGGGCATAATACATCTCACCATAAACAAGGGTCAGCGAAAGAGCAAGCCTACTTTCGCCGTTTAAAACGCGATTATGGCGAAACGACAAATATCTTAAAACTTGACAGTTCACCATAATGCAATTCAACATAAAGCATCTCACCATAAACTAGGAAAAGGAAGCGACAGCCAATGGGATTCGCTCGTTTTATGACACAAGGGTTTATTTTTTTTTCTCGCGAAGATGTGCGAATTGCATTATGGTGAACTGTCAAGTTTTAAGATATTTGTCGTTTCGCCATAATCAAACGGCGAAAATAGGCTTGCTCTTCGACTGTCCCTAGCTTATGGTGAGATGTATTATGCCCAAACGACAGAAACAGTTTTATGGCGAAACGACAAGTTCTTTAAAATAAAAGTTTCCTTTATGTTCAACTGCGTTCTGTTGAAACGAAAAATTTTATGTCGAAACTACAAGTGTTAAATCTCAGTTAAATCTCTTCTTAATGGTGAGATTTACTTCAAGTGCATTATGAACGTTTTTGACTATTTTTATTATGATGAGTTGCAGATTTTTTATGGTGAACGTTAACTCGCGATTTCTGCTATTTTATGGTCAAATGCATTATGGCGAACAGCATTCGTATACACTCTTTTTTCCCAATATCGCAAAATCTGCCTTAAATTTAACTTTTTCCGAGCTGACAAAATTCCTAAAAACACCGTAAATCGATTGGAAAATTTTTGTTTTATTTATTTTTTTTTATTTTTTTTTTTTTCAGATCTACAATCTGGTAACATCGCCGTTGCGCTGGTCGCACTCGCTTTTATCGTGACTGGCGTTTTATCAGTCGCTCTTTGCCTCTGCTGCAAAAAACGTCAAGATGGATTTAAGGTATGTGGTTTCAAAAAAAATTATATTGTTTTCAAATGTCAGACGTCGACCTTAAATAAAAATTCCGTCGGTTAACCAAATTATTTCGAAAAAGCGACCGTTGCCAAATCTCCTCTTGTGCAGAATCTCGTACAATAAGCGAGGAAGAGGGATTGGCTTGGGCAATTACTCCGATGAAACCCTAAAATGGCCTCTCTATTCTTCCCTTTATTCATTACACTTAGATAAATCAACTATGACAAAAAAACAATTTTTTTTCCTCAAAGAAAATCGCATTTTTTTGCTCCATTTCCTGTTAGATAATTTATTTTTAAAAAACCTCCTATATTCCTTTTTCCTGCGATAATGAAGCGTTTTCCTTGTTTTTAGTCGAAATTCCCTTGAAACGTCACTACGAGCTTTGAAAAATTATATTTTTAAATTTAAAAATGACTTATCTTTGAGTTATGTATGAGAACCGATTTCCGGGAATATTTTCCTCGGTTTTTCAATTTCGGTTTTTCTCTCGGTTTTTCAAAGTTTTGTTGCTGTTAAAACCCATTGTTCTATGATTTTTTTTTTTGAAAAACTTCTTATTTTCAGAATATTGTGCGTTTTTTCGCCAAAAACCTCCTGTTATCGGGTTTGGCTGAACTTCCGGCCTGTTTTACGCAATTCTTCCTTTTGGCAAAGAAAAAATTCTTCTTCGGTTTTTGTGAGTTTTTTGGCGGAAAAACAGGCCTCTTATCGGCTGTTCTTCACCGTCATTCAAGCTTATAAAACCTCGTTTTTATCCTAGAGGGGTTCAAGCGTTTTTCACGATTTTTGACCCTCCTTAACGCGGTTTCTCCCCACGATTTTTGACTCCTCCTTCACGCGTTTTTCACCATTTTGACCCCTCCTTTTCGCGGTTTTTCCCGATTTTTGACCCCCCCCCTCCTCACGGTTTTTTCCGATTGTTGACCCCTCCATCACGCGTTTCCCCTAGATTTTTGACCCCTCCTTTTCATCGTTTTTCCCAATTTTTACCCCCCCCCCCCCTCCTCGCGGTTTTTTTTCCGATTTTTGACCCCTCCATCACGCGTTTTTTCCTAGATTTTTGACCTATCCTTCACGCGTTTTTCACAATTTTGACCCCTCCTTTTCGCGGTTTTTCCCAGGTTTTTGACCGATTTTACCCCCCCCCCCCCTCCTCACGGTTTTTTCCGATTGTTGACCCCTCCATCACGCGTTTTCCCCTAGATTTTTGACCCCTCCTTTTCGCCGTTTTTTCCCGATTTTTACCCCCCCCCTCTCCTCCTCCTCGCGTTTTTTTTCTTCGATTTTTGACCCCTCCTTCACGCGGTTTTTTACGATTTTTAACCTCTCTCTCACGCGTTTTAAGATTTTTTTTTCCCCCTCTTTCACGCGTTTTTTACGATTTTTGACCCCTCCTTCACTACTTTTTCACGATATTTCACTCCTCTTTCCCGCGGTTTTTAACGATTTTTGACCCTCTTTTACGCGGTCCCCCCCCCCCACGATTTTTGACCCCTTCTTCACGTGGTTTTTTACGATTTTTGACCCCTTCTTCACGTGGTTTTTTACGATTTTTGACCCCTCCTTCACGCGGGTTATTCATGATTTTTGACCCCTCTTTCACGCGTTTTTCACGATTTTTCACCCCTCTTTCTCGCGGTTTTTATCGATTTTTGACCCTCATTAATGCGGTTTTTCCCCCACGATTTTTGACCCCTCCTTCACGCGATTTTTTAATGCGATTTTTGACCCCTCCTTCACGCGATTTTTCACCCCTTCTCGTTGTTTTTAACGATTTTTGACCCTCTTTGACGCGGTTTTTCCCCACGGTTTTTGACCCCTCTTTCTCGTGGTTTTTCCCCACGATTTTTGACCCCTCTTTCACGATTTTTGACCCCTCCTTCACGCGTTTTTTACGATTTTTGACCCCTCTTTCACGTGTTTTTCACGATTTTTTGACCTAAAATCTGCCTTCTCCTTCCCCAAAATTTTTTTGCACCATTCGCTCGTTTTTTTCGTCATAAAAACCTCGTTTTACTGCATTTCCGATCGTGTTTTTACAAAAATACTTAATTTTTCGGTTTTTTTTTTTTTTTTTTTTTTTTAACCAAGAACCCTTTTTTTAACCGTATTTTCCTCCTTATGAACGGAAAACCTTTTTTCTTTTTCTCATAATTTTTTTAAAAAGTATATCCTTTCCTTTATAACTTTAATTCCATTTCGAGCCCAGAAAATAAATAAGGCCGACCCAATTTTTCTCTTCTATCCTTAATCTTTTATTTAAGATGTGAGCCGCCTTCAAAAATTGCCTCTTATACATTTTTAAACACCATATTCCTTCCATTTTTTCCTCTTCCTTCTTTGTCACACTTAGATCCTTCCACAAATACTGTTAGTTGAACTTTTAATGCTTGAAAAAGTAGAGCTTGTCTCTCGTCACATGGAAAGGACGGGCAAATTAAAAAAAAAAAGTTTTATTTTTCTCAAAAACAAACTCCTCTTTCCATTCAGCCTTGAAAAAAGGTGTTAAAAGAGGCCATTTTTTAAATTTTGTTTTTATAAATTTTTGTTATTGAAAAAATTTTTTAAATTTTTTTAAGCCAAAAGAGGAAATAGTTCAGGTAAGACATAGGCATGCTGTAGTCTCTGCATGATAAAAAAAAAGAAGAAAAAGTGTTGACTCATTTGAAGATCAAGGCTGTTTAGTATTCCAGTTTTATTCTCAGACTCTTTGATATGCATTTTTTTGAATATGAAATTTTTAATTGTCCTTGAAATTAAACACCTACTACAGTTTCTGAATTTGTTTAAATAGGAATTTACGAATCCGAGGTCTTCAAGCAATGTTGGCTTCACGAATACTTTGGCTACGGAAGTGGCCATTTTTCCGCCCCCTGGCGCTCTTTCGCAGAGACAAGAAATGACATTGATTCCGCCCGTTGTCAATTTTCCGCTGAAACCGCCTGGACGTTCGTTGAATCCGAACATATCCGATTGGTTCGGTAAGTCGCTATTGAAAAAATTTTAAATTTTTAAATTTTTTATAGGTGACGAAAATGAAAATTTCCCTCGACAGTTGATAAGTTATAAAAAAGAGATGGGAACTGGGTGGTTTGGAAAGGTAAATTTTTTTTATTTTTTGAAAAATTTCTAACTTTTTTTAAAGGTGATGGAAGGAGAAACTAGAGGTACAAAAGTTGCCGTCCGAATTCTTAAAGAAGGCTCAACATCTGAAGAAAAATCATACTTTTTAAATGAGGCCAAACCTTTTCGCGATCTAAGTCATAAAAACGTTGCCAAACTTTACGGACGATGCCTTGAACAGGAACCATATCTGCTGATATTTGAACTTCTAAATAACGTAAGAATCAGAATCAGAATCAGATTCAGATAGAATCAGATTCAGATTCAGATAGAATCAGATTCAGATTCAGATAGAATCAGATTCAGATTCAGATAGAATCAGATTCAGATTCAGATAGAATCAGTATCAGATCAGTATCAGATTCAGATCAGAATCAGTATCAGATTCAGATCAGAATCAGTATCAGATTCAGATCAGAATCAGATAGGGATCAGAATCAGAATCAGATTCAGTTAGAATCAGATTCAGATCAGAATCAGTATCAGATTCAGATCAGAATCAGTATCAGATTCAGATCAGAATCAATATCAGATTCAGATCAGGATCAGTATCAGATTCAGATCAGGATCAGAATCAGATTCAGATCAGAATCAGATAAGGATCATAATCAGATTCAGATAAGAATCAGATAAGGATCAGAATCAGTATCGGATTCAGATCAGGATCAGATACAGATCAGAATCAGATAAGGATCAGGATCAGATAAGGATCAGGATCAGAATCAGATAAGGATCAGAATCAGATTCAGATAGAATCAGAATCAGATTCAGATAGAATCAGAATCAGATTCAGATAGAATCAGAATCAGATCCAGATAGAATCAGAATCAGATAAGGATCACAATCAGATTCAGATCAGAATAAAATTCAGATCAGGATCAGATTCAGATCCAGATCAGAATCAGATTCAGATCAGGATCAGAATCAGAATCAGTTAAGGATCAGATTCAGATCAGGATCAGAATCAGATAAGGATCAGATTCAGATAGGGATCAGAATCAGAATCAGATTCAGATAGAATCAGTATCAGATTCAGTTAGAATCAGATTCAGATTCAGATAGAATCAGATTCAGATCAGAATCAGTATCAGATTCAGATCAGAATCAGTATCAGATTCAGATCAGGATCAGAATCAGATTCAGATCAGAATCAGATAAGGATCATAATCAGATTCAGATAAGGATCAGAATCAGTATCGGATTCAGATCAGGATCAGATACAGATCAGAATCAGATAAGGATCAGGATCAGATAAGGATCAGAATCAGATTCAGATAGAATCAGAATCAGATTCAGATAGAATCAGAATCAGATTCAGATAGAATCAGAATCAGATTCAGATAGAATCAGAATCAGATTCAGATAGAATCAGAATCAGATTCAGATAGAATCAGAATCAGATTCAGATAGAATCAGAATCAGATAAGGATCATAATCAGATTCAGATCAGAATCAGATAAGGATCACAATCAGATTCAGATCAGAATAAAATTCAGATCAGGATCAGATTCAGATCCAGATCAGAATCAGATTCAGATCAGGATCAGGATCAGAATCAGAATCAGTTAAGGATCAGATTCAGATCAGGATCAGAATCAGATAAGGATCAGATTCAGATCAGAATCAGATAAGGATCAGAATCAGATCAGAATCAAAATCAGATCGTAAGAATCATTCTAATCCATCTTTTTTACAGAGGGACCTCAAAAACTTCCTCACCGTCAACTCAAATTCAAAGGCAGCCATGTTTGAGCAAGGCATTTGTCTTAAATTGATGACTGATGTCTCCGAAGGATTAGATTTTATGAATAACAATGGATTTATACACTCGTAAGTTTAGAAATGAAGTTTTTTTTAAGACTGATATGTTTTTTAGGGATTTGGCAGCCCGAAATTGTCTTGTTGCTGGAGATCTGACGGTCAAAATCGGAGATTACGGCACAAGCGTTGATTTATACAAAAATGAATACTATCATGTTGGCGGCATTGCGGTTCCTATACGTTGGTGTGCGCCTGAAACGGTTTCTTTTACTTCATCAAGTATAGAAACGAAAGAAGTCACAGTTTCTGCGAATGTCTGGTCTTTGGGAGTCATTCTTTGGGAAATCGCTGAATTCGGTCGACTACCTTTTGACGACCTGAGCGATGAAGACGTCATTTCAAAAGTTTTCGGTGAAGAGAACCTTAGATTGCCTCAGCCAGAATGTCCCTCTGGGCAATATTTGCATAATATTATGCAGATTTGCTGGAAATTAGAGAACAGAGCGACGGTAGAACAAGTTATCTCGATGCTTCAGTATTTAAAGATGAATCCGTTTCAAGAATCAGATTTTGAGTCAAGATGGAAAAAGTTAAAACCGAATACCGTCGCTGTCGTTGATAACCACACTCCTGTACATTCGCCGCGGCATACAGAACTTGCCCAGAGGCTCAAACTTCAGGCGAAAACAGAATTTGATTCTGGGGTCGACCTAGAAATCAAACCAGACGACTCATTTAAAACGAGCTCTCCCACAACTTCACTTTCTGTCATGAGCGACGACTTCCTTCAAAAGAAGTCGCCCAGTTTGACCAACTTAAAAGGCTCTCTGGAAGACGTCCAGTACGACTCATGGCTTCAGGGTGTAGAACAGAAAACCGATGAAGACAGAACGTTTGTAAAAAATATTTCAGAAGCCATTAAAAACCTTGATGAGACGTTAGCTTCAGAAAAGACTTCTTCATCCCCTGATTCAAGCATTGAAGCGAAAAAGCCTCTTGAGTTCAAGTTAGGACCTGCAAGCCTCGAAAGAGAATATAACTCCGACACAGAAGAAGAATCGTGGAGAAATCGCGTAGAAAGAGGCTTCTTCACCGAAAAAGTCAAAGAAAAATCCAAATCTGTCACCGATCTTATGATTCTTACGCATATCGAATCTGAAGAAAGCGAAAACGATTCTTTGCCAAGCTTAAGCCGTCAGTACGCCAAGAAAAACGCCAAAATAACCATTTTTACAGGTATAGGATTCAGCAGCGAAGGAAACATAAGGAATGCTCTTCTGCGTGAAGAATTCGAAGAAAAGTTAAAATCGTTTGTTTGGAAAGACGAAAAAAATGAGTCTTTTTTAGTCAAAGCTGCCTCGGGGACGATATTGGAGACTGTAAATAAAAATATCGCATCCGAGGCAGACAAACAGTCTAGTCAGGAAGAATCCGTTCCTAAAATTGTAATAACGGAATCAGAATTTGAAGAAAAAGTCGAAGACGAGGATCAAATCGAAGTTAGATATGAACCGCGGAAATTTATGTTTGTATGCCACGAATCGGATTCCGAGGATGAAAACTGTGATAAAGAGTCTTCCGTAATTTTAGGGTCATGCGAAGAGCACACTTTGGATTTTTTTAAAGGTCTTAAAACCTCATACGACGGTTACGAAGCTGAAAAAAGAGAAACGTTTTAATCAGAAAGTCAGCAAATCAAAATCATTAGATTCAGTTCTTGCTGAAGAAGCGCATTTTGACAGTTTCTGCGATTCCGGACACAATTCGGACAGATGTATCGATCAAGATAAGCAGATGAACGATTTAAAAAGTCGTCTGGAAGATGTTATGAAATACGGAGATGACTTTCAGCTGAGGAGTTCAGAAGATGAATATGGAGGTAAACTTTTGACGCCTGATGATGAGCGTAGTTCAGATTCTGGTTTCCGCGATAAAGGAAGCCTGAGCGAAAGCGTTGAAGACACGTGCGACGAAAAATACAATTTGGAAGACATCGACGCAGAACTTGATGATTACCACGTCAACGAATTCGAATCTCAAAGTATCGAATCATGGTTTCTTCATCCCAAAGAAACCAAAGACGGCTGGGGTTCAATTTCAACGGAAAACGACGAACAAACCACACTTTCCATCGATGCAGAATTCGTCGCCGCCATCCGCAGCGAGCTTTCTGAAAAACTACCTTGTGCGCACCAAAAAACAGAAGAAGACACATCACCTGAAGAAACTGCCGAACCAGTTTTCATTTATCCTTCTCAACTTTCTCCAATAATAGAAGAAGAATCAAACCCATCTTCTCTAATCGATGACGACTCACCTTTATTAGTTCTTCCTCCTCCAGAAATCAGGTATGACAACTTCAAAGAAGATATCATCAAAGAAATAATTAAAAGTCCAGAAAAAGAGCCTGTGATTGTCCAAGATTTGGAAGGCGGTGAAGATATTATATTGCCTGAAGATAAATTTATGATTGATGATGACGTCTTGATTGTTGATACTGAAACAAATGAAGTTACATTGATAGAAAGCCCGAAGCCGCAGTCACATCTCGCTTTCGTCCTACCTAAAAAAATCAACGAAAACTTCCACGATGATGACTCCGTCAATTCAGAAACGTACATTTTAAGTCCTGAAAACGCGCCAACGCCTGATATTTCATACGATAATACGCTTTCTTCGCCAGAAAACATGTCTGGATTGTATATGTCGCCATGTTCTGTCCGTTCCGATCTTTTCGATTCGGGCCCACCTAGTTTGCCGTTCGATCTTGGCCAGAGTATGGAAGAAGTCGAAGAGATAACCCCGAATAATGAAGCTAATGAAATAATGGACGATTTAATCAACGCTGGGATTGTCCAGCCTGTAATATTAGTTGAAGAAACAACACCAAATCATAAAAAAGCTGAACAAGAAATAGATTTGTTGCTGCAGAAACCGATGAAGAATGAAATCGTTGAAGAAGAAGAGGAGAAAACCCCAGATCAAACATGGCTTAAAGATTTACTTCAAAATGACAAATTGAAACCAAATTTGAATTCAACTTTGGCACTTCTTTCTCCCGATGTTTCTGAAAAAAATCCAAGCTTAGGGTCATCTTTCGCTTCAACTCCTGACGATTCAAAATTAATTATGGACAGTTTGAGCGATAGTAGTAATTATTCTGTGATTGCTGCTCCGACTTCTTTGTCGATTGGAAATTTGGTGAATGCGCCTATGCCGTCTCCTGAGGATGCCGATAAAGGATGGAGGCCGACGATGTGCCAGTTGATGGAGTTGACCGATCAGGCTGAAGGCGAAGAAATGACGACTTCGTTTATTGAACCGGATGAAAACGGCGTTTATACTCCTGATTGGGAAAGCGACACCAGCGAATCTTCTTCCAGCGGAGAATTCGTCTGGAAGGTAATTTCTTTTTATTCATTTGGTCAATGGGATCTAATTATTTTCCTTTTCATCAGGAAGGTGTTAAGGATGACATGGTTGTGGATACTATTTGCTTGGTGAGAGTTCATTAACCTATATTAAGGATGGTCCAGTCAGTTTACTGTTTTTCAGCCAAGAAAACGCATTTTTACCAAAATTGTAGATGCTTTTTTCTGCTTACGTTATAGCCACTTGTTTTCCCAGCCAAAATAGGCGTTTTTCTTTGTTTTTTCCTTTCCTCATTTTCGGGGGCTGGGTGGGGGGGGGGGGCTTTCTACCGAAATTCAAGCGTCTTTTTCGCCATTTTGCCTGATGTTACTGAGTTCGAGCGTTTTTCTCGGTAATATGGCCAAAAAACTCCATTTGAACTGGAATTTTGGCGTTTTTCTTGGTTTTTTGGAAGGGAAAACCATTTTTCCGCCAGATTTTCACAAGTTTTTCTTGTTTTTCGGCCAAGGTACCCCTTTCCTCAGTTTCGGGGGGGGGGGGGGGGGGGGCTTTCTACCGAAATTCAAGCGTTTTTTTTGCCATTTTGCCTGATGCTACTGAGTTCGAGCGTTTTTCTCGGTAATTTGGCCAAAAAACTCCATTTTAACTGGATTTTCAGGCGTTTTTCTCGGTTTTTGGAAGGGAAAACCATTTTTCCGCCAGATTTTCACAAGTTTTTCTTGTTTTTCGGCCAAGGTACCCTCTTTCCTCATTTTCGGGGGGGGGGGCATTTTACCGAAATTCAAGCATTTTTTTCGCCATTTTGCCTGATGCTACTGATTTCGAGCGTTTTTCTCGGTAATTTGGCCAAAAAACTCCATTTTAACTGGATTTTTTGGCGTTTTTCTTGGTTTTTTGGAAGGGAAAACCATTTTTCCGCCAGATTTTCACAAGTTTTTCTTTTTTTTTTCGGCCAAGGTACACTCTTTCCTCATTTTCGGGGGGGGGGGGGGCTTTCTACCAAAATTCGAGCGTTTTTTTTCGGCATTTTGCCCAAAGAACCCTGATGCTACCGAACGTTAGAGCGTTTTTCTCGGTATGTTAGCCAAAAAACTTATTTTAACTGGATTTTTAGGCGTTTTTCTTGGTTTTTGGAAGGGGAATCCATTTTTACGCCAGATTTTCACAAGTTTTTCTCGATTTTTCGGCTAAGGTGGTTCTTTTCTCAGTTTTCGGGGGGGGGGGGGACCCTTTGTACCGAAATTGAAGCGGTTTTTTTCGGCATTTTGCCCAAGGAACCCTGATGTTACTGAACGTTTGAGCGTTTTTCTCGGTAATTTGGGAAAAAAAACTCCATTTTAACTGGATTTTTAGGCGTTTTTCTCGGTATTTAGGCCTAGAAATCCCCTTATTTCCGGATTATTAGGCGTTTTTCTTGGTTTTTCAGCCAAGAAACCCCATTTCACAGGATGCTTAGGCGCTTGAAATTTGGCCTCAAGACCCCCCCTTTTTTTCTGGCCAATAAAAAACCTTTCCTCCGGATTTTGTGGGTTTTTATTGGACTGACCAGTTTTGTCTATGGGGAAAACTTTTTTTCATCAAACTTTTTTCCTAAGCCCGATATTTTTTCAGTTAATTTTTATTGAATAAACTGGACCACCCTGTATAATGCATGTAATATTCACAATAAATATGTTTTTCCACTTGTTTCTAGATCCAAGAACCGTCAAAAATGGAAAGAATAGACGAAGAAGACGAAACTACCGATACGGACGACGATATTGACTCAGAAGGGACGGAATTTGTACCATCAACGTGGGACCCGAATGCCACTCCTTTAAAATCGTCCCTTAAAAGCCCTACCAGCCAGGTTGATTTTCAAAAAAAATTAATAATTTTCATTTTTCTGACTTAAATATTTTTCAGTCGAGTCGTAAACGTGTAGTTTTTGAAAAAGAGAAATATCAGTGTGTCTACAAATATCCGAGGGAGCCGGTCGAAGAGGATGAACCGACGCCGACGCCTTCTACCGAATATTCAACATTCAACGGTAAATTTTTCTCTCTCCTCTTCAATTTTTAAATTTTTTTTTCCATAAATTTCAGTCGTTCCGGATTACGACTTTACATTAGAAGGTATTAGGGATTCTTTTTCTTTATTTGGGTAATCGAATATTTTTAATTAGATTGGGAAATAGGAGATGGTGAGATTGTACAAGAAGAGAGCGACGATGAAGAGGAAAAGAAAATATTTAAAAAACAAGATTATGATTTTTACAAGCTTAATTATAATTTAGGGACAAGTAAGTTAACGAAAGATTTATTTTTAGCGGCATGATTATCGCTTTTCACACTCATCATTTTTAAATCAGGGGCTGCTTAAATTTTTTTTTACACACAAAAAACCTAAGAACAAAATGGATTTTTGTTTTTGCCACATTTCTCCCATTTTTGTTTATTTGAAGATTGTGTTTGTTTTAGTAAACCAGAGTTGGGCGTTTTCATATTTATGAGGTGTTTTCATATTTTTAAAATTTAGAAAGTCATAACTTTTTATGAATTTTAAACAATTGATATTTTTTAACGGATTCCAGACATAATTTACCACAAATTCTATTAAAAATTTCAAAATTAAGTATAAATTTCAAGTTTATTTTAATAACTTATGAATTTCTAGGAATTGATACAGAAATCTTGTGAATCTCTTCTTATGATTCGTACAAAAAATAATATATAAATTCATAAGGAAAAAAATTAAAATTTATGAAAGGAAGTCCTAGTTTGAAGAGCTTCCAATGAAAACTTCCTTAAAAAGATGTAAAAATATAGGAGGGGGAAGTATATCGGAGGGGGAAGTATAACGGAGGGGGAAGTATAACGGAGGGGGAAGTATAAGGGAGGGGAAGTACAATGGAGAGGGAATTATAACGGAGGGGGGAGTATAACGGAAGAAGACGGTTTTTTTTTCTTTTTCAAACAATTTTCTAATTTTTTTTTATTTGCATTTTTTTCGAAAAAATTTTAAAGTTTTTTTCCAAAATTTTTCTAAGTATCAAAGTAGAAACAACGGGATTTTTGCCCTAGGGAGGTCCCTCTCGTATGGGTGGAAGTATGAAATTTCTCCCTACTAAAATTATAATGTAAAAAAAATGATAGTTTTTTTTACACCAAAATTCTTAAAAAATATAAGGAGTTATTGGTGAAAATTTGGTGAAAATCGGACCAGCGGTTCGGCCTCAGCGAATTTTTCAAAATTTCAAACAGACATATCTCCGCCATTTTTTCGAAATTCAATTATTCACTGACCAAAGAAAATTTGGTGAAAATCTGGCGAAAATCGGTTGAAAATTGGTTGAAAATTGTGGCCGTAAAGTGTTTCAGAAAAAAATGCTACGGACGGCCGGCTGGCACCACAGACAAAGTTGAGATTGGTAAAGATCAATATTCGATTCGACCCTCCGAGGTTTGAAAGACCCTTCCCCAAAAACCTGATGTCGAGGGTACCTATCACAATAACTTCTTTAAGGAAGTTAACTAAGACACTGGGATTGAACCCATGACCCCTATATTAAACACCCTCAAATTCATTTTCCCGTTTTTTGGGCGTCAATTTTATTTTGAAAAATGATTTAGAATCTTTGAAGTCTCTAAATTAAAGGTACAAGGAGATTTCTTATAAATTTAGTATATAAATTTCTGAAATTCATGATGTTTTATGACTTTATGGTCAATTTTTATTTATTTAATGGCTTTTAATAAAATCTAGATTGTTTATTTCTTTATTTTTATTTATTTTATTTTCTAAATCAATTTTTAGAAACTCCTTAAAAAATTGTGGAAATTTTTAACCTTTTTTTATGAATTTGTGGTCAACTTAATTTTTTTAAAAATTTATGAATTTCTAGAATTTTGATTATGAATATGATCATATTCGTAGGTTTTTGATTTATGGAAATAATCCAACTCTAGTAAACTATAGAAATAGGTCAAAATTTAATTATATTATTTTAGATACAATGGACGATGGAGAATTTTTTATAAGCGGCTCGTCACGAGGGTTCGACTGGGGAGATTCTGACAGAAGCGAATTTTTCCCAGGTAGAGACAGCGAAGAATCGGATTTCGCTCCCGAACCCGGCCCGCTGAACCTGGGCGAACTCCGTCATACTAAAGACACGCTTCGTCTCGAACTTCCGACTTTGAGCCGCCACGTCGAAAAAGCGGAAGCGTCTTTTCTCGACAGTGGCATCGACACCGCCACCCCAGACAAAAACTAAACCTCTTCCATCCAAAAGTACTTACACAAATTTTCAGAAAGCACATTTTAGTCCCCTTTCTACTACTTCTAGGGACTAGTGAAACTCATAGACTTAGACAAAATGGTCCACTAAAATTCCTCTTATAAAAGACATCTTTTTTATACGCTAAACTGGTTTTATAACACCTGTTAATACTCACGCTTAAAAATCTCAGAAATGCCAAAAAAAAAAATTGTCTTTTGTAAATATCTCGCCTAAGAGCATAACTCATTGATGTAATTATTTTAATAATTTTTAACCTTATACTCAATATTAAAAAAAAATGTATTATCATGTAGATAGAATATTAGAAGTGTTAGATTTGTTGGTTTTTATGTTTTTTTAAAATGTTATTTATTTAATTTTTTTCCTTCTTATGTTTAACCTTTTTTTTTATGTCATTGGTAGATCTGATGTGATAGAAACAACCGTCCAGAAGCCTGACGGAATGTCTGTTTGATTTGTATTTTTATTGTTTATTACCTCCCGATATTGGGTTTTATTATTTTACCAATACATGAATTTTGTGTGCTGGTTTGGTGTACCTTGAAATAATAATAAAATTTTTTTGAATTTTTTTCTTTCTTTTTTGTAATTGACTTTCAATGATTGTTTATCGGCGGTGATGGCATATTAAGTGGCATTATTACAAGATCATGGCATATTCAGTGGCAGATTTTATCACTTCAGCACCATCATTTCCACTGTTTTCATGACGATAAACCCCTTTTTACATGATTATTGGGAATTTCCATAGTTTTTTGAGCCAAGGTCATGGCATATTTAATGACAGATTTTATCACTTTAGCACCATCATTTCCGCAGTTTTCAGGCCGTGAAACCCCTTTTAACTTCCTCAAGAAGTTACTGTGATACCCTCCGACCCCCTGTTACTAGAAAAGGGTCTTCCAGACCCCGTAGGATAAATCTGATAAGTGATCTTTGCCGATCCTGACTTTGTCTGTGGTGCCGGCCGTCCGGCCGTCCGGCCGTCCGTCGCCACTTTTTCCGGAACACTTCACGGCCGCAATTTTCATCCGATCTTCACCAAATTTATACACAAGCTTCCTTTCACAGAAATCTTGAAAATGACGAGAGCTTTTTTCGAAATTTTTCAAAATGGCGGAGATATGACTGTTCAAAGATTTAAAATGAGCGCTGTGGGCGTACTGTTGGTCCGATCTTCACCAAATTTTCACTAAACATTCCTTGAATTATTTAAAAATTTTCCATGTTTTTAAAATTTTAATTTTCCAAAATTTTTTTACTTAATAATTTTTCTAGGCAGAAATGTGAGTCACTTCGCCGGCTCGAGGGCGGCCTCTCTTTGGCTAACCGTACTGAATTTCTACCTTGATATAAAATTTTCAAAATAATTTTTTTTTTTTTTTTTTAACTTCCTCAAGAATTTTTTTAACGGAAAATAAAATGGCGATTTATTAGGTACTTAATTTTTATTTTTTTTTTTCAAAAAACAGAAAACGAACAACAAAAAATACCTAAAATTTCTAACTTCCTCAAGACTTACTGCGATACCCACCAAATTTATTTCACAACTTTTTTTTAACTTCCTCAAGAATTTTTTTAACGGAAAATAAAATGGCGATTTATTAGGTACTTAATTTTTATTTTTTTTTTTCAAAAAACAGAAAACGAACAACAAAAATACCTAAAATTTCTAACTTCCTCAAGACTTACTGCGATACCCACCAAATTTATTTCACAACTTTTACAAAAATTTAGTTCTCCTACTTAATACTTCCTCCTCCTGTATCCTTGAGGAAGTTATCGTTGGAAGCTCTTCAAACCGGAACTTTACATTATTATTGGGCATTTCCATTGTTTTTGAGCCAAGGTCATGGCATATTTAATGGCCGGTTTTATCACTTCAGCACCATCATTTCCTCACTTTTCAGGCCGTGAAACCCCTTTTTACAGGATTATTAGGCAATTCCATTGTTTTTTGAGCCAAGGTCATGGCATATTTAATGACAGTTTTATCACTTCAGCACCATCATTTCCTTAGTTTTCAGGCCGAGAAACCCCTTTTTACAGGATTACTGGGAGTTTCCCTTGTTTTTTGAGCCAGGAAACCCCTTTTTATTGGATTTTAGGGCGTTTTTCTTGGTTCTTAGGCCTAGGAAACCCCCCGTTTCACTTGATTTTTAAGAGTTTTCCTCAGCTCTCAGGCCGAGAAACCCCTTATTACAGGATTAGTGGGCAGTTCCCTTGCTTTTTAAGCCAGAAAACGCCTTTTCATAGGATTTTAGGGCGTTTTTCTTTGTTCTTAGGCCGAGAAACCCTTTTTACAGGATTATTAGGCATTTCCGTCGTTTTTTGAGCCAGAAAAACCCCTTTTTATTACCCCTTTATATTTTTGGCCGTTTTTCTCGGTTCTTAGGCCTAAAAGACCCCCTTTTTCACTAGATTTTTAAGATTTTTCCTCAGTTCTCAAGCCGAGAAACCCCTTTTTACAGGATTACTGGGCATTTTCGTCGTTTTTTGAGCCAGAAAAACCCCTTTTTACTGGATTTTTGGCCGTTTTTCTCGGTTCTTAGGCCTAAAAGACCCCCTTTTTCGCTAAATTTTTAAGATTTTTCCTCACTTCTCAAGCCGAGAAACCCTTTTTTACAGGATTACTGGGCATTTCTCTTGTTTTTTGAGCCAGGAATCCCCTTTTCACTGTATTTTTGGCCGTTTTTCTTGGTTCTTAAGCCTATAAAACCCCCTTTTTCACTAGATTTTTAAGATTTTTCCTGAGTTCTCAGGCGGAGAAACCCCTTTTTACATGATTATTGGATATTTCCTTTTTTTTTTGAGCCAAAGTCATGGCAGATTTTTTCACTTCAGCACCATCATTTCCTTAGTTTTCAGGCCGAGAAACCCCTTTTTACAGGATTATTGGGCATTTCCATTGTTTTTTGAGCCAGAAAAACCCCTATTTACTGGATTTTTGGCCGTTTTTCTCGGTTCTTAGGCCTAGAAAACCCCTTTTTCACCAGATTTTTAAGAGTTTTCCTCAGTTCTCAAGCGGAGAAACCCCTTTTCACAAAATTACTGTGGGTGTCCCTTGTTTTTTGAGCCCGGAAACCCCTTTTCACTGTATTTTTGGGGCTTTTTTTCTTGGTTTTTAAGCCTAGAAAACCCCCGTTTCACTTGATTTTCAAGAGTTTTCCTCAGTTCTCAGGCCGAAAAACCCCTTTTTACAGGATTGTTGGGAATTTCCATTGTTTTTTGAGCCAAGGTCATGGCATAGTTTATGGCAGATTTTATCACTTCCCCTTTTTTACAGGATTTTTGGCCGTTTTTTTTTTTGTTCTTAGGCCTAGAAAACCCCAGTTTCACTAGATATTTAAGGGTTTTTCCTCAGTTCTCAGGCCGAGAAACCCCTTTTTACATGATTATTGGGCATTTCCATTGTTTTTTGAGCTAAAGTCATGGCATATTTAATGGCAGATTTTATAACTTCAGCACCATCATTTCCTCAGTTTTCAGGCCGAGAAACCCCTTTCTATAGGATTACTGGGCGTTTTCCTTGTTTTTTGAGCCAGGAAACCCCTTTTAACTGGATTTTCGACCGTTTTTCTCGGTTCTTAGGCCTAGAAAACCCCCTTTTCCACTTGATTTTCAAGAGTTTACCTCAGTTCTCAGGCCGAGAAACCCCTTTTTACAGGATGATTGGAAATTTCCAAAGTTTTTTGAGCCAAGGTCATGGCATATTTAATGGCAGATTTTATCACTTCCCCTTTTTTACTGGATTTTTGGCCGTTTTTCTAGGTTTTTAGGCCTAGAAAACCCCCTTTTTCACTAGATTCTTAAGAGTTTTCCTCAGTTCTCAGGCCGAAAAAACCCCGTTTTAGAGGATTACTGGGTGTTTCCCTAGTTTTTTGCCAGAAAACCCCTTTTTTACTGGATTTTTGGCCGTTTTTCTCGGTTCTCAAGCCTAGAAAACCCCCTTTTTCACTAGATATTTAAGAGTTTTCCTCAGTTCTCAGGCCTAGGAAACCCCCGTTTCACTTGATTTTCAAGAGTTTTCCTCAGTTCTCAGGCCGAAAAACCCCTTTTTACAGGATTGTTGGGCATTTTCATTGTTTTTTTGAGACAAGGTCATGGCATATTTTATCACTTCGGCACCATCATTTCCTCAGTTTTCAGGCCGAGAAACCCCTTTTTGCAGAATTACTGGGCATTATTTCCCTTGTTTTTTAAGCCAGAAAAACCCCTTTTCACTGGATTTTTGGGCGTTTTTCTCGGCACTTAGGCCTAGAAAACCCCCGTTTCACTTGATTTTCAAGAGTTTTCCTCAGTTCTCAGGCCGAGAGACCCCTTTTTACAGGATTGTTGGGCATTTCCATTGTTTTTTGAGCCTAGGTCATGGCATATTTAATGGCAGATTTTAGCACTTCAGCATCATCATTTCCTCAGTTTTCAGGCCGAGAAACTCTTTTTACAAGATTACTGGGCATTTCCATTGTCCATTGTTTTTTGAGGAAACCCCTTTTCATTGGATTTTTGGGCTTTTTTCTCGGTTCGTAGGCTTAGAAAAATCCCGTTTCACCCAATATCCAAGAATTTTCCTCAATGTTCAGGCCTAGACGCCCCTTGTTACAGAATCATCGTGAATTTTCTTTGGTTTTTGAGCCAGAAAACCCCATTTTTATAGATTTTTAGGCCTACCCTCTGTATTTCGGCCAAAAAACTTCCTGTTTACTTGATTTTTCGGTTTTTTTTTTTTTCTTGGTTCTTGGGCCAAGAAAACCTCATTCCACTAGATCTTTTGGCATTTAACTTTTGCACTTGGGCACATATAACATTTTTACATAAAACCACTTTTTAACGCCAGACGTTTTCCATGTGTTTCTGGACACCCTGTATAATGGGGGGGGGGGGATGAATGAAGCATTTATCATTATATACAATTTTTTAATTAGGATCTATAAATACATAAAAAGGAGATTTAAGCACATTTAGTTCAACATAGTGTGATTATCGTAAATATTTTTCCGCTGCTCTCTCACTTGTTTTTTCCATTTATCCTGTTGATGTCCAACACGGTTCAAAACGTTTCCTCTTATTCCCATCTGATGAGAAGAAACCGGCGCTCCAGAAGGTCCCACGCTCGTAATATCATCCTTCAAAACCATATTAGAAAATGAATAAATGAATTTTAAAATACCTCTTCATTTGTATGTTCGACATAACTGCTGCTCGCCCGTTTGCTAAGTAAGGGGTCGAGACAAAGAAGGAAAAACATGTAGATTACAAGAAGAGAGATAATCCACATAACAATGGCGACTACCACCTATAAATTTATATAAATAAAATAATAAAGTAAACAAAATTTAGTCCATACTTTGATAATAGTCGTATTTCTGCTTTCATATTTACATTCACATCTCGGGCAAAGCTCTTGGCTTTTGTTTTGAGACGGGAAATCAATGGCGTCTATTGTAATACCATCGCAGTCACTAAAATTAAAAAAAGAATTAGTGTGTTGATACGTGTCAACATAATGCGGTTCGCCATAAAGCGACCATAGAAGAGCTGAAATCGCAAGTTATTATTCACCATAAAAAATCTGAAACTCAACATAAAGAAAGACGAAAACATTCGCCATATTTGAACATAATACGTCTCACCATGAAGAAGAGATTTAACAATTGTCATTTCAACATAATACAGTTAAACAGGAAACTTTCATTTTAAAGAACTAGTCGTTTCGCCATAAAACTGTTTCTGTCGTTTGGGCATGATACATCTCACCATAAACTAGGGACAGCCAAAGAGCAAGCCTACTTTCGCCGTTTAAAACGTGATTATGGCGAGACGACAAAAACCTTAAAACTTGACAGTTCACCATAATGCGATTCGCACATCCTTGTGAGGGGAAAAAAATTAACACCCTTGTGTCATAAAACGAGCTGATCCCATTGGCTGTCTGGTTGCTTTTCCTAGTATATGGTGAGATGCTTTATGTTGAGTTGCATTATGGTGAACTGTCAAGTTTTAAGGTTTTTGTCGTTTCGCCATAATCGCGTTTTAAACGTCAAAAGTAGGCTTGCTCTTTTGCTTTCCCTTGTTTATAGTGAGATTATGCCCAAACGGCAGAAACAGTTTTAAGGCGAAACAACAAGATTAAAAAGAGTCTTTTATGGTGAGAAGCGTTATGGTGACTTGCACTTTTTTTATGTCGACTTAAATTTACTGAAAAAGTCGTTTATGGCAAAACGCCTTATGTCGAAATGCATTATGCTCAAAATTTTTGAACTTTTGAGAGCTTTATGTTCAATCGTATTATGCCGAAAAGCATTATGGTGAACTACAGATTTTTATGTCGAAATGTAGATTTTTAAAGTTCAATTGCTTAAGGTGAAATGCGTTATGTTAGAGAAAGTATTGCCAGAGCAAGCCTATTTTTGCCGTTTCAAACGCGATTATAGCGAAACAAAGAAAACCTTAAAAATTGACAGTTCACCATAATTCAATTCGCACATCTTCGTGAGAGGAAAAAATTAACCCCCTTGTGTCATAAAACGAGCTCATCCCATTGGCTGTCTGCCTCCTTTTCCTAGTTTATGTTGTTTATGTTGTCGTTTCGCCAAAATAGCGTTTTTAACGGCGAAAGTAGGCTTTGTCTTTTGCTGTTACTAGTTTATGGTGAGATGCACTATGCCCAAACGACAGAAACTGTTTTATGGCGAAACGACTAGTACATATTAAAAGGAAACTTTTAAGTTCATGTTTAACTGCATTGTGTTCAAAAATTTTCTGTTTTCATTCTTACTTATTGGGCGGGACGCTTTTAATCTGCAATTTCTTGTATTTCTGAGTCCCATTCTGTATGGTGCAAGTGCAAAGGCATCGGGCGTCTTCATATTGCGCCTAAAAAAAATTTTGAATAAAATTCAAAAAAAAATTTTAAAAACTCACCTCCGAAGACCCAAATTGCATAAAAATAAGCAAAGTCGAAATAAATATAAAATGTACATATTTAAAAAAATGAAAGACTTATATAATCATTAAAACAATATTTCAATTAAAATTTAAGGGGAACTTTTTAAAAAAAAAAAAAAAGGAGGAAGCTACATAATCAAAACTAAGAATATGCTTTGCCTGACATTTTTCAAAAGGAAAAAAAATAAAATTATCAAAAAACAAAGTGAAAAGGTAATGATAATAATGGATATAGAGGAACAGTGTTGACTAAAGGAATAAAATTTATACAGTTTTGCCAACAAAACTTAATATTTAAAATATGCATCACAATGATTTCAAGGTTTTCCTTCTATAAATTTTATTAAATTAAAATGTTTATGCATAAACAAAACAAGTTTTTAAAAATGTAAATAACCTTGAAAAGGCAACACTGGGTGAGAGGAAAATCTTGATTTCTTACCCTGGTCCCTGATAGATCATTAAATCCAGTCTTAAGAAATCTTTTAGTCTTATGTAATTATTCCTTTCATTTTGTTATTTTGTGGGACCAATCTTTTGATTTGTTACTGACAGAAAATGAGCTCGAGGAGAGTTTTCGTTTATGGTGGAAAAGGAGCTTTGGGAGACGCCTGTGTTACTTACTTTAAAGATCAAAAATGGGTAAACAATTGTTTAAAAACATTAATTTTTTTAAATTAATTTAATTATTTTAGTGGGTGGGGTCGATAGATTTGAAGGAAAACGAGAAAGCAGATGCGAATGTCGTTGTACAGCCTGAGGAAGGATGGCTTCAACAGGTTGGTTGGATTAAAAATTAATTAATTAATTAATTTGCTTGTATTTTACATATTTTTTTAGGAAGCTAAAGTTTTAAATGACATTTCTGCTGTTTTATCTGGGAATAAACTTGATGCTGTCATCTGTGTCGCTGGTGGATGGGCTGGAGGAAATGCATCTTCTTCTGGTAAATTAATTAGTCCTAATAATTAATTAATAATTCATTAATCTTGTGATATTTGAAATACTGATATAATAACCGATTCCTGACACTTTTGGAAGCTTTCACTTTTTGACGGTCCGTTACTCCGAAGCAGTTAACTTAAAAATATTGTGTGCTAAGCACTTTTTCTTCAAAATTTAATGCAGATTATTTTTGTATTTAGTGTTTTTTGCGCTAAACCTTATAGTTTTTGAGATATTTGATAAAAACTGAATGTTGTCACTCATCTATACTTTTACTTTTTGACGGTCCGTTACTCCAAAGCTGTTAACTTAAGGAGGTATGATGGTTTTTAAGTGAGTTGCTTTGCAAATTTTTCGTTGTTAACAACGGTTTTCGGTTTTTCCCTTCTATCTCGGAAACCGTCACTCAAAACGAAAAAATGTCATAAGTAAAGTTGTAGGTACTGAAATTTACTACATAAAATATCTTATTAGTTTTTTCCGTCAGAGCAATATTTTAGGAGATATGGAAATATTTAAGTTGGTTGCTTTGCAAATTTTTTGTTGTTAACAACGGTTTTCGGTTTTTCCCTTCTATCTCGGAAACCGTCGCTCAAAACGAAAAAACGTCCTAAGTAAAAGTTGTAGCTACGGAAATTTCCTACAAAAAAGACTTCATTGGTTAATTACCTCATATCCCCTTAAGCAAGATTGTGTGCTTCTGTGCTAAGCACTTTTTCTACAAAATTTAATGCAGATTATTTTTGTATTTGGTGTTTTTCGCGCTAAACCTTATAGTTTTTGAGATATTTTATGAAAACTGATAAAAAGTGCTTTTTGACCACTTTCTCACACCAGTATTTAAGATACAAATTTTTGTTTAGATTTTATTAAAATGCGGATCTTATGTGGAAGCAGAGCGTTTGGAGTTCAACGATCGCAGCTTCGATTGCCGCGAAACATCTTAAAGAAGGTGGTTTTCTTTCGCTCCCAGGAGCTTTCCCCGCGAAAGAAGGTACACCTGGAATGATCGGCTACGGTATGGCGAAAGCCGCCGTTCACCAACTCACAAAATCGTTGGCCGGCGACAAAAGCGGACTTCCGGACAAATCGACCGTCGTGGCAACCCTGCCGATTACTTTAGATACGCCCATGAATCGCAAATGGATGCCCAAAGCCGACACTTCCACCTGGACTCCTTTGGAATTTATCGCCAAGTAAATTTTATTTATTTTTAAATTATTTTTTAATTAATTAATTTTTTCAGAACTTTCTACACTTGGTCGAACGGTGACAATCTCCCTAAAAATGGAAGTCTTGTATCCATCGTGACGAAAAATAATGAAACGACTCTTTCATACGAATAATGGCCTAAAACTTATCCCTTCCATGTATGACGTCGTTATTGTAATTAAAGTTTTTTTTATTGTGATATTTTTCTACTTTTTATTTTATTTTTTTTAAATTAGAACTCCGAAATTAGTTTGTTGACAATAATTTTGTTTTTGTAAATGCCAAGAGTTTGTTAATATTATGTTTTTTTATGGAAAAGTTGACTTAAAATACAATAATAGCCGTCTGACAATAAATGTTGTGAAGCAAGAATCTTTTTAAAGTTTTTTTTGGTCCCATTTTACTCGATTTCTAACTTCCTGAAAGGCGATATTGTGATAACCTCCACGTTGGGTTGTTGGGAAAGGGTCAATTCGAATAGTGATCTTTACCGATCTCAACTTTGTCTGTGGTGCCGGCCGGCCGGCCGTCCGTCGCATTTTTTTCCGGAACACAGTTTTTAACCGATTTTCACCAAATTTTCTTTAGTCGGTGAACAAGAAACTAACGACGGCGATTTTTGAATTTCGAAAGAATGGCGGAGATGTGTCTGTTTGAAATTTTGAAAAATTCGGTGCAGCCAAACTGTTGGTCCGATTTTCACCAAATTTTCATCAATTTCTCCTTATATTTTTTTTACAAATTTTTTGTTTAAATAATTATCATTTTTCATAATCATTTCAGTAGGGAGAAATTTTTACTGCCACCCACTAAGAGAGGGACCTCCCTTGGGCAAAAATCCCATTAGTCTTACCTTGATACTTGAAAAAATTTTCGAAAAAAAAAAAACAAAAAAAAACTTCCCCCTCCGTTATACTTCCCCTCCTTTGTACTTTCCCATTCTTTATACCTCCCCTGCCTTACACTTCCCCCTCCGTTATACTTCCCCTTTCTTATACTTCCCCCTCCGTTATACTTACCCTCCTTTGTACTTCCCCCTCCATTATACTTCCCCTTCTACATACCTCCTGTAATGATTAAAATGGACCAAAATCTCCAATCTCCCCCTGTCTCTCCTCTTATTTGGGATTCTTCAAGGGAGGCTCTGGTGACCCGGTGAAATAGTTATAAAAACTATAAAGTCCATCAAATGCCGGGTCAGCAATCCGATGCCTTCCCGGAAAATAAAGAATCCCTTGGAGTGGGGAGAGATCCCTCGTCGGATGGAAATTACTGAAAATCGAGGCCTGTTGACGGATCTCGGTCAAGCTACCATCATCGCTCAGCTCCCTCAGCGGTAAGTCCGATACAAAGATTAAAGTCCCCTTCCCCCCCAATTACATACTACCTACCTAAATATTCTTATAACTTTATAACTACAATTTATCTTATTATATAACATTTATCTTATTATATATTTTATAATCAGCTACCCCCCTAACAACTACTCCTCTTTTTATCTCATTACACTCCCCTCCCTTATACTTCCCCCACCGTTAAACCTCCCCTTTCTTATACTTCCCCCTCCGTTAAACCTCTCCTTTCTTATACTTCCCCCTCCTTTCTACTTACCCTCCGTTATGCTTCCCCTTCTTTATACCTCCCCTCCCTTATACTTCTCCCTCCTTTATACTTCCCCCTCCCTTACACTTTCCCTCCGTTATACCTCCTCTCCCTTGTACTTCCCTCTTCGTTATTCCTCCTCTCCCTTGTACTTCCCTCTCCGTTATACCTCCTTTCCCTTGTACTTCCCTCTCCATTATACCTCCTCTCCCTTGTACTTCCCTCTCCGTTATACCCCCCCCCTATACTTCCCCTCCTTTATACTTCCTTCTCAGTTATCCCTCCCCTCCCTTATACTTCCTTCTCAGTTATCCCTCCCCTCCCTTATACTTCCCCCTCCGTCATACTCCCCTCCCATATACTTCCTCCTCCGTTATACCTCCCCTTACTTATACTTCCCTCTCCGCTATACTTCTCTTTCTTTATACTTCCTCCTCTGTTATAATTCCCCCTCCGGTATACCTCTCTCCCTTATACCTCCACCTCCGTTATACCTCCCCTCCCTTATACTTCCCCCTCCGTTGTACTTCTGCCCAAACTACTACTTTTCTGCCCAAAATCTCCACAAAAAAAAAGTTTTCCGCCATTCTTTGGGCAAAATAAAACAGTTTCGAAAATTTTTCGGTCGTTTTTTGGCCAAGAAACATTTTGAAAGATTTTTGACTAGCGGCTTATTTTCAAATTACGGAGGAGGGCCTTTCAACTGTCAAAAATTCTCCACATTCGGAAACTCCGGAGGTTTCAAAAGTGAAGGTTACCGTCCGTAGCCACATCATCACCGTTTGCCAGTCTTCTTTCACCACTGCACGTTTCATTCCTTCACAGTTCATCTGGATCCTCTGGTCTAAAAAATCATTTTTTTTAGATCTTCATACAATTTTTTTTCCAAAAAAAATTTTTTTTGCCCACAAAAATTTGTTTATCGATGATTTGAATTGAAATTCCAAAGTTGTTTTTGTTTTTGTTTTTTATTTTTTGAGTAACGTCAGAAATGAGTGCACCAAAAACCCGTTTTGAAGCTAGAGTCCTGGAGGTATGATTTTGTTTTTTGGTTTTTGTTTTATTTTAATGTCTTCTCAGGTGATTTCTGGTGACACCCTGCGAGTTTCCAGGCCAAAAGGCGAAGGGAAGTTGATTCTTTCTGGCCTGAAAGTCCCCAAGAATATCCGAAGGAATCCAAAGTAAGGAAGTATAAAAATTTAAGGTTTTTATTATTTTTTCTTCCAGGATTCAGACTGAAGAAGAGCCTTATGCTTTTGAAGCGAGGGAATTTCTGAGAAAAAAGCTTCTCGGTCAGTTAATAACATATGAGGTCGAAAGTAACGCGAATTTAATTTCGACTGCTGAAAGAGAATATGCGACCGTTTTCTTGGCGAATGTCAACATCAACGAGCTTATGCTTAAGGAAGGCTACGCAGAAAGTAAAACTGAAAATCCTGAAAAGCTTAAGTTGATCGAGGAGGCCAAAAAAGCTGCCAAGGGAAAATGGGCTGATGAGGTAATTATTAAGAGCAACACTGATTTGCCCATAAATTTTTATTAAAGATGTAAAGGGGCCCCCGAGCGGAATTTGCCGAAATTTTTCTTAGGGCCAAATTTTTGAATTCATATACAGCCTCAGTTAAGGAGGTATGATGGTTTTTAAGTGAGTTGCTTTGCAAATTTTTCGTTGTTAACAACGGTTTTCGGCTTTTCCCTTCTATCTCGGAAACCGTCGCTGAAAACGAAAAAATGTCCTAAGTAATAGTTGTAGGTACTGAAATTTACTACATAAAATATTTTATTAGTTTTTTCCGTCAGAGCAATACTTTAGGAGATATGGAAGTATTTAAGTTGGTTGCTTTGCAAATTTTTCGTTGTTAACAACGGTTTTCGGTTTTTCCCTTCTATCTCGGAAAACGTCGCTCAAAACAAAAAAACGTCTTAAGTAAAAGTCGTAGCTACAAAAATTTCCTACAAAAAAGACCTCATTGGTTTTTTTTTGTCAGAGCAATACTTAAGGAGATATGAGGGTTCTTAAGTGAGTTGCTTTGCAAATTTTTCGTTGTGAGCAACGGTTTTCGGTTTTTCCCTTCTATCTCGGAAACCGTCGCTCGAAACGAAAAAATGTTCTAAGTAAAAGTTGTAGGTACAAAGATTTCCTACAAAAAGTTTTTTATTCATTATTTGCGTAAGAGCAATATTTAAGGAGTTATGAGGTTAAAACTAATAATCCTACAGAGCCTGTCTGAAAACTTAAAACCTTCATATCTCCTAAAATATTGCTCTGACGGAATAAACCAAAAAAATATTTTATGTAGTAAATTTCCGTAGCTACAACTTTTACTTAGGACATTTTTTCGTTTTGAGCGACGGTTTCCAAGATAGAAGGGAAAAACCGACAACCGTTGCTCACAACGAAAAATGTACAAAGCAACCAACTTAAAACCCTCATATCCCCTTAAACTTTTTGACTTTCTAGAATTTTGTCAATTTTTTTTTTTTTTTTTTTTTTTTTTTTTTTTTTTTTTTTTTTTTTTTTTTTTTTTTTTTTTTTTTTTTTTTTTTTAGCTTGGATTTAGTTAAAATATTTTTTTCCCCCTCCGACAAACGCTATTTTTTTTTTTTTTTGTAAAAATTGGCCCTAAAAATGATTCAGGAGGCTTTGGTCCAAAGAATAATTCCCAATTCACCTTGGGGCAGTGTTGGGCCTAATCATAATCATAACTCTGACTACGATTACGGTTGTAAACCTCAAATATTTAAGGTGTGTGATTACAATTATAATCATAATTACAACGTATAAACACATGATTATAATCATAATCATAACTAGGCCCAACACTGCTTTGGGGGCCCCTGGAAAAAAAAGGGGAAGGCGGTTTTTCCAAAAATTTTTGTATTTTTAGTACCTCATATAATTTTTTGGGGCAAAATCGGTGGTCCAAATTGTCCATTTATTTATTTTTTATTTTTTTAGAATGGTGGAAAACGTAATGTGAAGTTTCCTGAATCTTCTGAGCTTATCGAGTTTGTCAATCGTCATAAAAAGGAGCCGATAAAAGCGATAATTGAAAGAATTATTGACGGTTCGACTGTGGAAGCTTGTCTTTTACTTCCGGAGAATACTTACGTGACCGTCCAGATGTCCGGGATAAGATGTCCATCTTTGAAAAAAAGCGATGAAGACGATGGAAGGCTTCTTGCTGTCGCTGAGGAAGCGAGGAGATTTACTGAAGAACGTCTTTTACAGCAGGAAGTCCATATTGTTCTTGAAGCGACGAATAATTACATGGTTGTCGGTTCCGTAATCCATCCCAAAGGAAATATCGCGGAAAGGTTGGTCGAAGAAGGCTACGCGAAAACGGTCAAGTGGTCGCTTGAAGCGATGAAAAAAGCCGACGCGGATATTCTAGAGTTAGCCGAGAAAAGGGCGAAAGATAAAAAGTTGAGAGTTTGGAAAGACTACGAGAAAAAAGTTGAGAAAGTCGATGATAAACATTTCGTCGGGACTGTGGTCGAGATTTCCAACGGAGACGCTCTTTTGGTCAAAATGCCCAACGGTGTCGTCCGTAAAATATTTTTGGCTGGAATCCGACCTCCGAAGGAACCCGCAGGAACGAATAAAGAGCAGACTCCTAAAATGACTGACGGTCAAAAACCGAAACCTAAAAGGCCACTCTATGACATTCCGTTGATGTTTGAAGCGAGAGAATACCTTAGGAAGAAACTCATCGGTAAAAAAGTCACCGTCACCCACAACTATACTCAACCTCCTCGTGATAATTTCCCGGAAAAATTTTGCTGCAATGTCACCATCGGCAACAGGTAACGACCGCTGTCTTTTCTCTCTCGGCCCTTCTGAAACTTTTTTTTTTTCAGCAACGTCGCTGAAGCCTTAGTTTCAAGAGGGTACGCCCACGTTCTTAACTACCGGGCTGAAAACGACAACAGACCTTCTGCGATCAACCTTTTAAAAGCTGCCGAAGAAAAAGCGAAGAAAGGCTTCAAAGGTGTCCATTCTAAAAAAGAACTTCCGTGCCACAGAGTTAACGATATATGCAGCGTAAATATCGATTATTTTTTATTATTCTTTTAAGTAAAACATTATTTCAGGATCCGGTAAAAGCGAAAAATCTTTTACCTCATTTTTCGCGGCATCAGAAGATCGAGGCTATCGTCGAGTTTGTCACCAGCGGTTCGAGGTTGCGCCTTTACTTGCCTAAAGACACCCATTTAATTACCTTCTTGCTCTCAGGTAAACTTTTATGTCTGATTTTACTCGTTGTTAAGCATAGTTCTTCCAATTACGGTCGTAATCGGTGGTCCTTTCTCCAATTTAATGTAATTTATGGTCTTCTCTCCAATTACGGCTATAATTGATGGCCTTTTCTTAAATAACGGTTGTAATTGGTGGTCCTTTCTCCAAATATGGTTGAAATCGGTGGTCTCCCATTCAATTACTGTCATAATCGGTGGTCTCCCCTCCAAATACTGTCGTTATGGGGGGGGGGGGTCTTACCTCCAAATACAGTCGTAATCTCCCCTCGAATTATGGTTGTAATCAATGCTCTCCCCTGCAATTACGTTTGCAATTGTTGTTCTTTTCTACGAATACAGTCGTAATCGATGGTCTTCCCTCTATATTCATTGAAGTATTCTGAAGGGGGGGGGGGTCTTCCCTCCGAAAACGGTCGAAATCGGTGGTCTCCCCTCCAATCACGATCGTAATTCATGGTCTTTTCCCCGATTAGGATCGTAATTGATGGTCTTTTCCCCGATTACGATCGTAATTGATGGTCTTTTCCCTGATTACGATAGCAATTGATGGTCTTTTCCCCGATTACGATCGTAATTGATGGTCTTTCCTTCGATTACAATCAAAATTGATGGTCTTTCCTCCAATTACGTTTGCCATCGGTGGTCTTTCCTCCGAATACGGTCAAAATCGGTGGTCTCCCCTCTGATTACTATCGTAATTGATGGTCTTTCCTCCGATTACGATCGTAATTGAAGGTCTTCCCTTTTATTACGATCGTAATTGATGGTCTTTCCTCCGATTACGATCGTAATTTATGGTCTTTCCTTTTATTACGATCGTAATTTATGGTCTTTCCTTTTATTACGATCATAATTCATGGTCTTTCCTTTGATTACGATCGTAATTCATGGTCTTTCCTATGATTACTAATCGTAATTGATGGCCTTTCCTTTGATTACTATTGTAATTGATGGTATTTCCTCCGATTACGATTGTAATTCATGGTCTTTCCTTTGATTACGATCGTAATTCATGGTCTTTCCTTTGATTACTAATCGTAATTGATGGCCTTTCCTTTGATTACTATTGTAATTGATGGTATTTCCTCCGATTACGATTGTAATTCATGGTCTTTCCTTTGATTACGATCGTAATTCATGGTCTTTTCTTTGATTACTATCCTAATTGATGGTCTTTCCTTTGATTACGATCGTAATTCATGGTCTTTCCTCCAAATACGTTTGCCGTCGGTGTCTTTCCTCCGAATACGGTTGAAATCGGAGGTCTTTCCTCTGAATACGGCCGAAATCGGTGGTCTCCCCTCTGATTACTATCGTAATTGATTGTCTTTCCTCCGATTTCGATCGTAAATCATGGTCTTTCCTTTGATTACGATCGTAATTGATGGTCTTTCCTTTGATTACGATCGTAATTCATGGTCTTTCCTCCGATTATGATCGTAATTCATGGTCTTTGCTCCGATTACGTTTGCCATCGGTGGTCTTTCCTCCGAATACGGTCGAAATCAGTGGTCTCCCCTCCAATTACTATCGTAATCGGTGGTCTCCCCTCCGAATACAGACGTAATCGGTGGTCTTCCCTTCAATTACGGTCATAATCGGTGGTCTTTCCTTTGAATACGGTTGTAATTGGTGGTTTTTCCTCCTATCACGGTCGTTATTGTTTGGGGGGCGGTCTCTTTCCTCCCATTGCGGTCGTAATCGACGGTCCCTCTTCCAATTACGGTCGTAATCGAAAGCGTTGAACTTGACTATTTCAATCATGGATGTAAAATTCTGTTTCTGTCGTCACTGATTTAATTATTAAATTTTTTTTAGGTATTGAAGTGAGGCATAACCCAGGAGATGCGGTGAACAATGAAGAAGCAGCGACCGCTTTCACTCGTGAAAAGTGCATGCAGCGCGACGTAAGCAAAAAGCCGTTCGCTAAATTTCTCTAATTTTTTTTATTTTTAAGGTCGAGATCCAAATTGAAAGTACTGACAGAAATGGAAATTTTATTGGATGGCTTTGGGTCGACAACGTCAACCTTTCCGTCGCACTCGTAGAAGCCGGTTTGGCGAAAATCCATTTCTCCGGAGAAAACTCAAAGTATTCAAAGGAGTTGCAAAACGCCAAAAGCTATGCAATCAGCAAAGGAGTTTGGGTAATATTTATATTTATTGGGCTTTTTGATTTCTTTTTAGAAATATGTCGAGAAAGAAGAAACACGGGAAGTGAAGGATGAAGATAAGTCGACAGAAAGGGCGATCGATTACAAAGAAGTTATCGTCATTGACGTTTCCGAATTGTTGCTGTACTGTCAGTATTGTTCCCAAGAGTCGAAACTGGTTAAACTCCAGGATCAGCTACAGCAAGAATTGGTAGCGAATCCTCCTCTCCCGGGAGCGTACACGCCGAAAAGAGGCGACACCTGCGCCGCGAAATATCTTGGAGACGATAGGTGGTATCGAGCAAAAGTAGACAAAGTTATGGGCGGTAAAGCGATGGTCACGTACATCGATTATGGGAACAAAGCTGAAGTTCCGAGCACCCAATGTGCCGTCCTTCCTTCGTCTTTTGCTGACAGACCTTTCGCACATCACTTCACCCTTGCATTCGTCAACATGTCCAAAGATGTAACTTTTTTATTTTATTTATTTTATATCAAAGTAGAGTTATTCATAATATTCATAATTATGATCACTTTAATAAATACCTAAGTATGGATATGAACGTAAGCATAAATCTTAAACTTATAAGTTGTGAATATTGATGAATGTATTCAACTTTATATTCGTAACTCATTTTTATTCATATTTTTAAGTTCATTGTTTATTCATACTTTTTAAGTATACGGGTGTCCGGAAACACATGGCTCATGTCTGGGAGAGCGTTAAAAAGTTAAAACGGAAGTTAGTAAGAAGGGGGAGTATAAGGAAGGGGAAGTATAACGGAGGGGGAAGTTTTTTTCTTTTCTTTTCAAAAGAGTTTATAGTTTTTTTAACGAAAACTTTCTTAAAGGGAAGTAAAAATATAGGAGGGAGAAGTATAAGGGAGGGGAGGTATAACGGAGGTGGAAGTATAAGAAAGGGGAGGTATAACGGAGTGGGAAGTATAAGAAAGGGGAAGTATAACGGTGGGGGAAGTATAATAGAGGGGAGGGATAACGGAGAGGGAAGTATGAGAAAGGGGAGCTATAACGGAGTGGGAAGTATAAGAAAGGGGAATTATAACGGTGGGGGAAGTATAATGGAGGGGAGGGATAACGGAGAGGGAAGTATAATGGAGGGGAGGGATAACGGAGAGGGAAGTATAAAGGAGGGGATGGATAACGGAGAGGGAAGTATAAGGGAGGGGAAGTATAATGGAGGAGGAAGTATAAGGGAGGGAGAAGTATAAGGGAGGGGAGGTATAACGGAGGTGGAAGTATAAGAAAGGGGAGGTATAACGGAGTGGGAAGTATAAGAAAGGGGAAGTATAACGGTGGGGGAAGTATAATGGAGGGGAGGGATAACGGAGAGGGAAGTATGAGAAAGGGGAGGTATAACGGAGTGGGAAGTATAAGAATGGGGAGTTATAACGGTGGGGGAAGTATAATGGAGGGGAGGGATAACGGAGAGGGAAGTATAAAGGAGGGGAGGGATAACGGAGAGGGAAGTATAATGGAGGAGGAAGTATAAGGGAGGGGAGGAATAACGGAGTGGGAACTATAAGGGAGGGGAGGTATAACGGAGTGCGAAGTATAAGAAAGGGGAGGTATAACGGAGTGCGAAGTATAAGAAAGGGGAGATATAACGGTGGGGGAAGTATAATGGAGGGGAGGGATAACGGAGAGGGAAGTATAACAGAAGGGAAGTCTAAAGGAGTGGAAGTTAAAAGTTAGTAGGAAGTTAGTTAGTTCACAACAATATAGGAGGAGGAAGTATAAGGTAGGGGAGGTATAACGGAGAGGGAAGTACAAGGGAGAGGAGGTATAACGGAGGGGAAGTATACGGGAGGTGGCAGTATAAGGGAGGGGAGGTATAATGGGGTGGGAAGTATAAGAAAGGGGAAGTGTAACGGTGGGGGAAGTATAAGGGAGGGGAGGGATAACAGAGAGGGAAGTATAAAGAAGGGTAGGTATAACAGAGGGGGGAAGTATAACGGAGGAGAAAGTATAAGGGTGGGGAGGGATAACGAAGAGGGAAGTATTAGGGCGAGCGGTATACCGGAGGGGGAATTGTAACAATGGAGGAAGTATAAAGAAGGAGAAGTATAGCGGAGGAGTAAGTATAAGGGAGGGAAAGTATAACAGAGGGGGAAGTATAATGAAGGGGGAAGTTTTTTTTTTTTCTTTTCAAAAGAGTTTCTACATAGTTTTTTTAACGAAAACTTCCTTAAAGAGAAGTAAAAATTTAGGAGGTGGAAGTTTAAGGGAGGGGGAGTATAAGGGAAGGGAAGTATAACGGAGGGGGAAGTTTTTTTTCTTTTCAAAAGAGTTTCTAGTTTTTTAAACGAAAACTTGCATAAAAAGAAGTATAAATATAGGAGCGGGAAGTATGTGGGAGGGGGAGTATAAGGGAAGGGAAGTATAAGGGAGAAAAAGG
Organism: Orius insidiosus; assembly: GCA_014119065.1. NCBI lineage: Eukaryota > Metazoa > Arthropoda > Insecta > Hemiptera > Anthocoridae > Orius > Orius insidiosus. Next base: position 770,202 of record JACGAQ010000010.1, on the reverse strand, counting down.
ATAACAGAGGGGAAAGTTTTCCCCCCAATTAAAGAGAAAAACGTCCAAAAAACTGGTAAAATAGGTCATTTTGACCAGGAAATCATGGAAAACCCTCTTGAATAAACCTCCCCCCCCCCCCAAATCTTCAGCTCGACTCTGTTTTAAATTTTCTGTCATTTTTTTTTTTTTTTTTAGCCTGAAGAACAATCGATGGCATCTCAACGTCTTCTGGAACTTGTGGAAAATAGAAAACTTCAATTGAATGTTGAATATACGGATAAAAACGTCTCATATGTGACTCTCCACGATCCCGAACGTGAAGAAGACATCGGGAAAACTCTGGTTGAAGAAGGCCTCGTTTTGGTCGCCAAACGTCACGAGAGACGATTCCAAAAAATAGTAAAAATAAAAATTTTACTTAGAGAAAAAAATCTAATATCCATCCTTTTTAGCTAAAAGATTATCAAGAGGCTGAAAGTCGAGCGAAAAAAGAAAGATTGAACCTCTGGGTCTACGGCGACGTGACTGAAGACGACGACAAAGAATTTGGGATGGGTCGCTCAAAATAAAAAATCGAAAGTTTTCCAAAGCTCTTCATTATTATCAATTTCTTTTAAACATTTATTCACTGGGCAAGTTCTTAATTAATTTATTCAATCTTAAGAAAATCACTGTAGGGAAATTCATTATTATAGAATAATCAGAACTTCCGTTAGTGTCAAAATTTATGTAACTATACATATTTGCAACATTCTAACCTGAAAGATATTGAAAAAAAAACATTTAAATATCCACTGAGACTGAATTAATATAAAAAACCGTTTAAATTTTTTTTTTGTTATTACTTTTTTGTTTTATTTTTCTATGTAAAGATTTTTGTGGAAGCTTGAAGTTTCATGTATGAGATTGGTTTAAAGAGATAGTAAAATAACTTTTTTGTCGGACGGAATTTTATTTATGTACCTTCTATTTTATTACGAAAAATGTTGGCTGCCCTGAGGGCTTTTTTTGAAATATGCAAATTGTCGAACGTTTAGTTTTTTCTAAATGTTTCTCGACCTGAAAATGAAGGACTTTGATACTGAGGAAAACGACTGACAATTCGTTTTTTTTGCTTGCTAAGGAAAACTAGATTACTTTTTCTCAACCAGAAAATTGCTCAATGGTCTGGAAAAGCTGGTGTTTCTTGGCCAAAAAAAACTGAAGAAAACGACCAAAAATTTGGTAAATTGTGGATTACGGGACCAAAAAAGGTGTTTTTTTTTGCTTTAAAAAATTGGATTGCTATTTCTCAACCAGAAAATTGCTCAATGGTCAGGAAAAACTGCTGTTTTTTGGCCAAAAAAAACTGAGGAAAATGACCAAAAATTTGGTTAATTGTGGATTACGGGACCAAAAAAGGTGTTTTTTTGCTTAAAAAAATTGGATTGCTATTTTCTCAACCAGAAAATTGCTCAATGGTCAGGAAAAGCTGGTGTTTCTTGGGCAAAAAAACTGAGGAAAACGACCAAAAATGTGGTAAATTGGGGTTTATGGGACCAAAAAAGGTGTTTTTTCGCTTAAAAAAATTGGATTGCTATTTCTCAACCAGAAAATTGCTCAATGGTCTGGAAAAACTGGTGTTTCTTGGCCAAAAAACTGAGGAAAACGACCAAAAATGTGGTAAATTGGGGTTTATGAGACCAAAAAAGGTGTTTTTTCGCTTAAAAAATTGGATTGCTATTTCTCAACCAGAAAATTGCTCAATGGTCTGGAAAAACTGGTGTTTCTTGGCCAAAAAACTGTGGAAAACGACCAAAAATTTGGTAAATTGTGGACTACGGGACCAAAAAAGATGTTTTTTTGCTTAGAAAAATTGGATTGCTATTTCTCAACCAGAAAATTGCTCAATGGTGAGGAAAAACTGGTGTTTCTTGGCCAAAAAAAACTGAGGAAAACGACCAAAAATTTGGTAAATTGTGGATTACGGGACCAAAAAAGGTGTTTTTTCGCTTAAAAAAATTGGATTGCTATTTCTCAACCAGAAAATTGCTCAATGGTCAGGAAAAACTGGTGTTTCTTGGCCAAAAAAAAACTGAGGAAAACGACCAAGAATTTGGTAAATTGTGGATTACGGGACCAAAAAAGGTGTTTTTTTGCTTAAAAAAATTTGGATTGCTATTTCTCAACCAGAAAATTGCTCAATGGTCAGGAAAAACTGGTGTTTCTTAGCCAAAAAAAAATGTGGAAAACGAAAAAAAATTTGGTAAATTGTGGACTACGGGACCAAAAAACTGACAAAAAAGGTGTTTTTATGATGAAGGAAAATCGGATTGCTATTTCTCAACCAGAAAATTGGCCAATGGTCAGGAAAAACTGGTGTTTCTTGGCTAAAAAAAAGTGAGGAAATCGACCAAAAATCTGACGAAAAAGGTGTTTTTTTGCTAAGGAAAATTGTTTCTTTTTCTCAACCAGAAAATTGGCCAATGGTCAGGAAAAACTATTGTGTCTCTTGCCTAAAAAAAAAAAAAAACTGAGGAAAACGACTAAAAACTGACGAAAAATGTGTTTTTTGCTAAGGAAAATTGTTTCTGTTTCTCAACCAGAAAATTGGCCAATGGTCAGGAAAAACTGGTGTTTCTTGGCTAAAAAAAAAAACTGAGGAAAACGACCAAAAATCTGACGAAAAAGGTGTTTTTTTTTTGCTAAGGAAAATTGTTTCTGTTTCTCAACCAGAAAATTGGCCAATGGTCAGGAAAAACTGGTGTTTCTTGGCTAAAAAAAACTGAGGAAAACGTCAAAAAACTGACGAAAAATGCGTTCTTTTGCTTAAAAAAATTGGATTGCTATTTCTCAACCAGAAAATTTCCCAATGGCCGGGAAAAACTGGTGTTTCTTGGCCAAAAAAAACTGAGGAAAACGACCAAAAATCTGACGAAAAAGGTGTTTTTTTGCTAAGGAATATTGTTTCTTTTTCTCAACCAGAAAATTGGCCAATGGTCAGGAAAAACTGGTGTTTCTTGGCCGAAAAACTGAGGAAAACGTCCAAAAAACTTACGAAAAATGTGTTTTTATGCTGAAAGGAAACCGGATTGCAATTTCTTAACCAGAAAATTGCCTGATAGTCAATAAAAAATGGTGGTTTTTTTGGCCAAAAAAAACTTAATTTCTTAACCAGAAAATTGCCTGATAGTCAATAAAAAATGGTGGTTTTTTTGGCCAAAAAAAACTTAATTTCTTAACCAGAAAATTGCCTGATAGTCAATAAAAAATGGTGGTTTTTTTGGCCAAAAAAAACTTTGGATAACGACCAAAAATTTGGTAAATTGTTGATTACTGGAGCAAAACTGGTGTTTTTTTTCCCTCAGGAAAATTAGATTGCTATTTCTCAACCAAGGAAATTCCCCAATGATGAGGAAAATATGGTGATTCTTGGCAAAAAAAAAAAAAAAAACTGAGGAAAACGACCAAAAATCAGACTAAAAAGGTGTTTTTTTGCTAAGGAAAATTGTTTGTTTCTCAACCAGAAACTTTCCCAAGGCCAGGAAAACCTGGTATTTCTTGGCTAAAAAAAAACTGAGGAAAACGACCAAAAATCTGACAAAAAAAAGTGTTTTTTTTTTTCCCCTCAGGAAAATTGGATTGCTATTTCTCAACCAGGAAATCGCCCAATGGTCAGGGAAATATGGTGTTTCTTGGCCAAAAAAAACTGAGGAAAACAACCAAAAATCTGTTTTTTTTTTTTTTTTTTGCTTAAAAAATTGGATTGCTATTTCTCAACCAGAAAATTGCCCAATGGCCAGGAAAAACTGGTGTTTCTTGCCCAAAAAAACTGAGGAAAACGACCAAAAATTTGGTAAATTGTGGATTACTGGACCAAAAAACTGACAAAAAGGTGTTTTTATGCTGAAGGAAAATCGGATTGCTATTTCTCAACCAGGAAATTGCACAATGGTCAGGACTCAGGAAAAAAAATGGTGTTTCTTGGCCCAAAAAACCTGAAGGAAACGACCAAAAATTTGGTAAACTGTTGATTACTGGACAATAAGGCGTTTTTTAGGCAGGGAAAATTGGATTGCTATTTCCCAACCAGAAAATTGCCCAATGGCAAGGAAAAAATTTTATTTCTTAGCCACAAAAACTTGGAAAACGACAAAATCTGACGAAAAAGGTGTTTTTTTTTGGTAAGGAAAATCAGATTACTTTTTCTCAACCAGAAAATTGCTCAATGGTCTGGAAAAGCTGGTGTTTCTTGGCCAAAAAAAAACTGAAGAAAACGACCAAAAATTTGGTAAATTGTGGATTACGGGACCAAAAAAGGTGTTTTTTTTTGCTTTAAAAAATTGGATTGCTATTTCTCAACCAGAAAATTGCTCAATGGTCAGGAAAAACTGCTGTTTTTTGGCCAAAAAAAACTGAGGAAAATGACCAAAAATTTGGTTAATTGTGGATTACGGGACCAAAAAAGGTGTTTTTTTGCTTAAAAAAATTGGATTGCTATTTTCTCAACCAGAAAATTGCTCAATGGTCAGGAAAAGCTGGTGTTTCTTGGGCAAAAAAACTGAGGAAAACGACCAAAAATGTGGTAAATTGGGGTTTATGGGACCAAAAAAGGTGTTTTTTCGCTTAAAAAAATTGGATTGCTATTTCTCAACCAGAAAATTGCTCAATGGTCTGGAAAAACTGGTGTTTCTTGGCCAAAAAACTGAGGAAAACGACCAAAAATGTGGTAAATTGGGGTTTATGAGACCAAAAAAGGTGTTTTTTCGCTTAAAAAAATTGGATTGCTATTTCTCAACCAGAAAATTGCTCAATGGTCTGGAAAAACTGGTGTTTCTTGGCCAAAAAACTGTGGAAAACGACCAAAAATTTGGTAAATTGTGGACTACGGGACCAAAAAAGATGTTTTTTTGCTTAGAAAAATTGGATTGCTATTTCTCAACCAGAAAATTGCTCAATGGTGAGGAAAAACTGGTGTTTCTTGGCCAAAAAAACTGAGGAAAACGACCAAAAATTTGGTAAATTGTGGATTACGGGACCAAAAAAGGTGTTTTTTCGCTTAAAAAAATTGGATTGCTATTTCTCAACCAGAAAATTGCTCAATGGTCAGGAAAAACTGGTGTTTCTTGGCCAAAAAAAAACTGAGGAAAACGACCAAGAATTTGGTAAATTGTGGATTACGGGACCAAAAAAGGTGTTTTTTTGCTTAAAAAAATTTGGATTGCTATTTCTCAACCAGAAAATTGCTCAATGGTCAGGAAAAACTGGTGTTTCTTAGCCAAAAAAAAATGTGGAAAACGAAAAAAAATTTGGTAAATTGTGGACTACGGGACCAAAAAACTGACAAAAAAGGTGTTTTTATGATGAAGGAAAATCGGATTGCTATTTCTCAACCAGAAAATTGGCCAATGGTCAGGAAAAACTGGTGTTTCTTGGCTAAAAAAAAGTGAGGAAATCGACCAAAAATCTGACGAAAAAGGTGTTTTTTTGCTAAGGAAAATTGTTTCTTTTTCTCAACCAGAAAATTGGCCAATGGTCAGGAAAAACTATTGTGTCTCTTGCCTAAAAAAAAAAAAAAACTGAGGAAAACGACTAAAAACTGACGAAAAATGTGTTTTTTGCTAAGGAAAATTGTTTCTGTTTCTCAACCAGAAAATTGGCCAATGGTCAGGAAAAACTGGTGTTTCTTGGCTAAAAAAAAAACTGAGGAAAACGACCAAAAATCTGACGAAAAAGGTGTTTTTTTTTTGCTAAGGAAAATTGTTTCTGTTTCTCAACCAGAAAATTGGCCAATGGTCAGGAAAAACTGGTGTTTCTTGGCTAAAAAAAACTGAGGAAAACGTCAAAAAACTGACGAAAAATGCGTTCTTTTGCTTAAAAAAATTGGATTGCTATTTCTCAACCAGAAAATTTCCCAATGGCCGGGAAAAACTGGTGTTTCTTGGCCAAAAAAAACTGAGGAAAACGACCAAAAATCTGACGAAAAAGGTGTTTTTTTGCTAAGGAATATTGTTTCTTTTTCTCAACCAGAAAATTGGCCAATGGTCAGGAAAAACTGGTGTTTCTTGGCCGAAAAACTGAGGAAAACGTCCAAAAAACTTACGAAAAATGTGTTTTTATGCTGAAAGGAAACCGGATTGCAATTTCTTAACCAGAAAATTGCCTGATAGTCAATAAAAAATGGTGGTTTTTTTGGCCAAAAAAAACTTAATTTCTTAACCAGAAAATTGCCTGATAGTCAATAAAAAATGGTGGTTTTTTTGGCCAAAAAAAACTTTGGATAACGACCAAAAATTTGGTAAATTGTTGATTACTGGAGCAAAACTGGTGTTTTTTTTCCCTCAGGAAAATTAGATTGCTATTTCTCAACCAAGGAAATTCCCCAATGATGAGGAAAATATGGTGATTCTTGGCAAAAAAAAAAAAAAAAAACTGAGGAAAACGACCAAAAATCAGACTAAAAAGGTGTTTTTTTGCTAAGGAAAATTGTTTGTTTCTCAACCAGAAACTTTCCCAAGGCCAGGAAAACCTGGTATTTCTTGGCTAAAAAAAACTGAGGAAAACGACCAAAAATCTGACAAAAAAAAGTGTTTTTTTTTTTCCCCTCAGGAAAATTGGATTGCTATTTCTCAACCAGGAAATCGCCCAATGGTCAGGGAAATATGGTGTTTCTTGGCCAAAAAAAACTGAGGAAAACAACCAAAAATCTGTTTTTTTTTTTTTTTTTTTTGCTTAAAAAATTGGATTGCTATTTCTCAACCAGAAAATTGCCCAATGGCCAGGAAAAACTGGTGTTTCTTGCCCAAAAAAACTGAGGAAAACGACCAAAAATTTGGTAAATTGTGGATTACTGGACCAAAAAACTGACAAAAAAGGTGTTTTTATGCTGAAGGAAAATCGGATTGCTATTTCTCAACCAGGAAATTGCACAATGGTCAGGACTCAGGAAAAAAAATGGTGTTTCTTGGCCCAAAAAACCTGAAGGAAACGACCAAAAATTTGGTAAACTGTTGATTACTGGACAATAAGGCGTTTTTTAGGCAGGGAAAATTGGATTGCTATTTCCCAACCAGAAAATTGCCCAATGGCAAGGAAAAAATTTTATTTCTTAGCCACAAAAACTTGGAAAACGACAAAATCTGACGAAAAAGGTGTTTTTTTTTGGTAAGGAAAATCAGATTGCTATTTCTAAACCAGGAAATTGCCCAATTGTCAGAAAAAAAATTTTTTTGGAACGAAAAATTGAGGAAAATAACCAAAAATATAGACCAAAAAAATGACGGAAAAGGTTTCTCAAAGTTTAAAACATCACAAACGGGTTTAGAAATGTTTTATTTGAAATAAAGTGAGTTTCAAAATCAAGTACTGGAATGAAAATTTTCCGAAATTAAATAAGAAGTTTCAGCAATTTCTAAATGCGATTTTTGTCATTTAAATGAACTTAATCTAATCTTCATAAACCCATTTGGTTCCATGGTCCCAGTTGACGAGTTCTTTTTCGGTGAACCACAAGTTGATTTCTTTGGCAGCCGAATCCGGACCATCTGAGCCATGGCAGACATTTCTACAAAAAAATAATTAATTGGGTTTTCATAAAACTTAATAAAGTAATACCTTCCGACGACAATGCAGAAGTCGCCACGGATGGTGCCAGGCTCAGAATCTTGAGGGTTGGTCGCTCCAAGAAGCTTTCGACCCATAGCGATTGAGTTGAATCCTTCCCATACCTAAAAAAAGTACTAGTTTGAAGAGCTTCCAACGAAAACTTCCTTAAAGAGAAGTAACAATAAAGGAGGGGGAAGTATAACAGAGGGGGAAGTTCAAGGAGAGGGAAGTATAACGGAAAAGTTTGTGGAGGGGAAGTATAATGACAGGGAAGTACAAAGGGGGGGGGGGGGATAATTTCAAGCATTTAGACAAATTCTCTTTTCAACAAACTTTCAAAAATTGTTTTTGTTTTTCGAATAATTTTTCAAGTTTCTTTTCCCCTGAAAAATTTTTGAAGTTATTTCTTCGACTTCTTTCGTTAAAAATTTTTTAAAGTTTTTTTTTTGAAAATTTTTTCAAATTATTAAGGTAGAAATGGGCTTTTTGCCCAAGGGATGCCTCTCTCGCAAAGGGTGGAAGTCTAAAATTTCTCCCTACTAAAAAACCAAAAAAAAAAATAAAAATATTGTAAAAATAATAAAAATAAAAATGTGTAATAAAAATATTTTTTATTACACCAAAAATTCGGCAAAAATAAAAGAAGTGAAAATCGGACCAGCGGCCGCAGCGCAGTTTTTAAAATTTTAAACAGACTTATTTCCGCCATTTTTCGGAATTCAAAAATGGACGGCCGGCCGGCACCACAGACGTTGAGATCGGTAAAGATGAATATTCGATTTGACCCTTCAGGGTCTGGAAGACCCCCAAAAACCCGACTTCGAGGGTATCACAATAACTTCTTTAAGTTAAAAGGGTAATCCAGTTAAACTTTTATGGCTTATAAAATCTATAGAAATTAAGAATTTATTTTTACCATAGGGACGACGGGGCCGGAGTTCATGTACTTGATTAAGGCAGGGAAAAACGGTTTCCCGGAAAGATCGGCATAATGTTGACGGAGAAGGTCTTCAGAAGCCTAAAAATAATAAAAATAATAACAATAAAATTTTATTATTTTTTATTTTTGGGGTACTTACCCACATGAACTTCATGGCGACGAGTTTAAGCCCTCTGTCCTGGAATTTTTTGATGATCGCCGGAATTAAATTCCTGTGGACGCCGTCCGGCTTGATCATAATAAAAGTACGTTCGGTGTTGGACATTTTTCTTCGTTTATTAAACAAAAAATAAAATAGTAAAAACGAGAGCGAGAACGTGGTTGCCGGTTCAAGGTCGAGAGAGGACGAAAATCGCGTTTTCGCTAACGTAGGAAATTTTAATACCAACCTTACTGAGTGAATCAACGATATTTCCCTTAGTTTTAATCGATAGAAGAAAAAAAAGGTTTTAGTTATCATTTTTTTTGGATGATTTTTCTTGATTCAAAAATGAATTTCTACGATGAAAATAAAAGATTTTGAAAAATTTGTTTTCTTTTTAAAATAAACAAAAGCAGAGTTTTTTTCCCTCTCTTTTTTGAATGCGGCTCTCGTCAAGTTTCTTATTGAAGTTATTGTGATACCCTCTAAGTCGAGTTTTTCCGACATTTTTTCGAAATTCAAAAATTAACGGCCGGCCGGCACCACAGACAAAGTTGAGATCGGTAAAGATTCTCCCCTCCCCCTTTTTTTTAAATATTAGGATAAGAATTAGTAGAAACGTTATAAAAAAAGTAAATTCATTGTGTTGTTGAGGGGGGGGGTATTGGATGAAAGAAGGTTGGTAGCACTGTCTTCCCCCACCAAATTTAGTTCTCATCCTTTCGATCACCGGTCAATCGGTCACTCGTTAACGGCCGGCCGGCACCACAGACAGAGTTGAGATCGGTAAAGATTCCCCCCCCCCCCCCTTTTTTTTTTCTTTTTAATATTCGGATAAGAATTAGTAGAAACGCCATAAAAAAAAAGTAAATTCATTGTGTTGTTGAGGGGGGGGGGTATTGGATGAAAGAAGGTTGGTAGCACTGTCTTCCCCCCACCAAATTTAGTTCTCATCCTTTCGATCACCGGTCAATCGGTCACTCGTTTTTTTAGATTTCTTTTTGTATTTTTGTACATATAAAGTCCATTTTTTTTAAATAGAGAAAAATAGATGTTTCTAAACTTGCGTCTAGAGTAAAATAATGTTATTTTATTCAAAAGAAATTTGAAATTCTAGTTTTATACAGTCCCGGCATGTTTGATTTTCTTCAGAAGAACGACTCACAAAATTTATCGTATTTTCGTTTCCCTTCTCATTTTTCCCCATTCGATCCTTGATTTTCTGCGAACTTCAAGCAGTGAGTGTTCTAAAACACATTTTGTGGTGTTGGGTTTGAAATGTTGGAAAAGATTCCAATTTCCCAAAAATACAGTCCACATTTATGTTCCGTTCAATTTCAAAATTAGAGCTTTTCTGACTGAAGGGCTGGAATTCATTATTAAATTATTTATTAATAAATTATAAACAATAAACGAGGAAAATAGATGATTTTTTACGGTAAAATTGGCAAAGTTTCCACCTCCCCCCCCCCATTTCCGACAAGCTTGAGCATGCAAGGCTGCGTTGGTAAGCGTCGACGGTTTTCTGTTTAGTGGTGAATTTTAGTCGCCATTTTGGTTTGTTGAAAATCTATTTCTTATGTTCATTTCATTTTAACTTCCATAAAGAAGTTATTGTGATACCCTCGACGTCGGGTTTTTGGGGAAGGGTCTTCCAGACCCAGTGGGTCAGATCTTTACCGATCTCAACTTTGTCTGTGGTGCCGGCCGGCCGTAGCATTTTTTCCGGAACATTTTACGGCCACAGTTTCCAACCGATTTTCACCAAATTTTCACACAAACCTTCCTGAATAGTTGAGCAAGAAATTAACGTCTGCGTTTTTTGAATTTCGAAAAAATGGCGGAGATATGCACGTTTGAAATTTTAAAAACAGCGCTGCGGCCGAACCGTTGTTCCGATTTTCACCAAATACTTCTTATACTTTTAAAAAATTTTTGGCGTAAAAAAAATTATCAATTTTCTACATTAATTATCATATTAGTAGGGAGAAATTTCATACGTCCACCCGTTACGAGAGGGACCTCCCTTGGGCAAAAATACCATTTATTTCTACCTTGATAATTAAAAAAATTTCGAAGAAAAATCGGAAAATTTTTTGAAAAAAAACTTTCCTTCTTTATACGAGTACTTCCCCCTCCGTTATACTTCCCATCCTTTATATTTCCCCCTCCGTTATACTTCCCCCTCTGTTATACTTTCCCTCCTTTATACCTCCCCCTCCGTTATACTTCCCCCTCCTTTATACTTCCATTATTTCTACCTTGATACTTAAAAAAATGTTTTTTAAAAAATCGGAAAATTTTTTGAAAAAAAAAACCCAAAAACTTCCCTTCTTTATACTAGTACTTCCCCCCTCCGTTATACTTCCCCTCCTTTATACTTCCCCCTCCTATACATATTTTTACTTCTCTTTAAGGAAGTTTTCGTTGGAAGCTCTTCAAACTAGTACTTTACTTAGTTCCCGCGTTTTTTTCAAAAATTCATCTTTGAGATTTGCCTAAATTCAAACTAATTACATAGATAACAAGTGGGGGTTAATTTTTTCCTCTCGCAAGGAGAGCTCGTTTGGAGAGGAAAAAAAAATCAAACGAGCTCTCCTTGCGAGAGGAAAAAATTGAGCTCGTTTGGAGAGGAAAAAAAATCAAACGAGCTCTCCTTGCGAGAGGAAAAAATTAACCCCCACTTGTTATCTAAGTATGTAATTAGTTTGAATTTAGGCATTTAGGCAAATCTCAAAAATGAATTTTTGAAAAAAAAAAACAAAAAAAACGCGGGAATAAAAATACATGAATGTTCGCGCATGCGCGTTGTTATGGTATCGTAAACTCACATGTACCCAAAGTTCTTATGTCCTATAGGACCTTTCTTACATGATTTTCAGGCGTTTTCATCGCTCTTTAAGTTAAAAATCACACTTTTTATCCCCTCTGCCTTTTATCCGAAGAAAAAAAATATTTTACTGGGCTTTCGGGCTGAATTCTCGGCCTTTCAGCCTAGAAAAACTCCAAAAGGACGATTTTTGAAGGATACACTGACTTTTGAGGCTAAGAATCGCCAGATGTTGGCAATTTTTACTGCCTTTGGTTCCAAAAACACGATTTTCGGTCGAAATTCTCCGAGGAAACCACACTCAAGATTGAAAAGACCACACGTAGAATGCGGGCGCCCTTTAGATTTAAATCCTTCCAAGTATCATTTACAGAAAATCTCCTTTTCTTCATCGTTCACTTTTCTAAGCCTTCTAAATCATAATTCCCAACACGAAAGGAAAAGAGTTCAAAGCTCCTGAAGACTACACGATATAAAATTACTTTAGTTTATCATCGAGAAAACGAAAGTGAAGAATGATACTTGGAAGGACAATCGAGGATTTGAATTAAACGAAACAAAAGAGAGAAAGCATTTCGATCTTGACCCATCCGAAAAAAAGAAGATTTAAAAGGATCCATAACACGTTTTTCATTAACGTTTTCTTCTTAAGTAATTGATTTTATAACCGGGTGGTCCCACTATTATTCGGTCATTTTTTCTCTCTCTATTTTATTTATTTCGCCCTTCACTTTTTTTTTTATCGAGGTCAAAAATCAATCAGAAAAAGTTCAAATTTTTGGTGATCCCCCCCCCCCCCGAGCGGTTTTTTGGTTGAAAACCCAAAAAACCGTTTTTACTCGGTTTTGAGATTTTACCCTATTTGAGAGATCCGTTAGTAATTTTACTGATAGCAATATTTTAAAGGCAGTTTTTGAAGGTCTTTTGGTCCAAAAAAACCCTTTTTACTGGATTTTCATATGTTTTTCAAGTTTTTTGAGGAATTAGTAGTTATTTTTATCGATAACTACATTTTAAAGGCAGTTTTTGAAGGTGTTTTGCTCCAGAAAACCAGTTTTACTGGATTTTTGAGCAGAATCCACGGTCTTTTGGACGTGAAAACACTTCCTACCGGATTTTTGCGCCTTTCCTTAAGAGAATGACCCTTGAAGGGCTTACTTTTTGATTTTTGCGAGGTCTCGTTTGGTTTTTAAGTCAGAAAGAGCTCCAAAAGGGCGGTTTTTAGGGATTTTTTGGTCCCAAAAACCCTTTTTACTGGATTTTCATGTGTTTATTCACTCTTTTGAAGATACGTTGCTATTTTTACTGATAGCAATATTATACATTCAGTTTTCGAAGGTTTGTTGGCCCCACAAAACGCTTTTTACTCGATTTTCATGTGTTTATTCACCCTTTTTGAGAGATCCGCCAGTATTTTTACTGATAACAATATTTTGAAGGCAGTTTTCGAAAGTCTTTTTGTCCAAAAAATCCTTTTAACAGGATTTTCATATGTTTTTCAAGTTTTTTGAGGAATTAGTAGTTATTTTTATCGATAACTACATTTTAAATTCAGTTTTTGAAGGTGTTTTGCTCCATAAAACCAGTTTTACTAGATTTTTGAGCAGAATCTACGGTCTTTTGGACGTGAAAACAACCCTTGAAAACACTTCCTACCGGATTTTTGCGAGGAATCCTCGTCTTTCCTTAAGAGAAAACCCTTAAAGGGGCTTTCTTTTTTGATTTTTGGGAGTTCACGTTCGGTCTTAAGGTCAGGAAGAGCTCCAGAAGGGCGGTTTTTAGGGATCTTTTGGTCCCAAAAAACCCCTTTTTACTGGATTTTAATGTGTTTTTTCTACACATTTTGAGAGATCGGTCGGTATTTTTACCGATACCAACATTTTAAACCCAGTTTTTTTAAGGTCCTTTGGTCCCAAAAAAACGTTTTTACTCGATTTCATTTGTTTTTTCACCCTTTTTGAGAGATCAGATAGTATTTTTACTGATAGTAACATTTGAAAGGCAGTTTTTGAAGGAGTTTCGTGCCAGAAAACCCGTTTTACTGGTTTTTTGAGGAGAATTCTCGGTCCTTTTGTCCTGAAAAACCCTTAAAAACCCTTCCTACCGGATTTTTGAGAGAAATCCTCGTCATCTCTTAAAAGAAAATCCCTTAAAGGGCTTTCTTTTTGGATTTTTGCGAGGTCTCGTTCGGTCTTAAGGTCAGGAAGAATTCGAGAAGGACGGTTTTTAGGGATCTTTTGGTCCCAAAAGTTTTTTTGGGGATCGATTATACATACTAACATTTTAAAGGCAGTTTTTGACGTCTTTTGGTACCTAAAAACTGTTTTTACTCAATTTTTGTGTTTTTTCACCCTTTTTGAGAGATTCGTTAGTATCTTTAGTGATAGCAACAATTTAAAGGCAGTTTTTGAAGGTATTATCTGCGAGAAAACGCGTTTTCCTGCTTTTTTGAGCAGAATCCACGCTTTTTTTGTCCTGAAAAACCCCTGAAAGAATTTTCGGTCTTTTATTTAAGGAATATATTTTTTTTATTTTTAGGCGGAATCCTCGGTCTTTAGGCCTACAAAAACCCTTAAAGGGCTTTCTTTTTTGATTTTTGGGAGTTCTCGTTCGATATTAAGGTCAGGAAGAGCTCCAGAAGGGCGGTTTTTAGGGATCTTTTGGTCCCAAAAAACCCTTTTTACTGGATTTTCATGTGTTTTTTCTACCCTTTTTGAGGGGTCGATCGGTTTCTTTTACTGATACTAACATTTTAAAGGCAGTTTTTGTAGGTCTTTTGGTCCCAAAAAACCATTTTTACTCAATTTTCATGTGTTTTTCACTCTTTTTGGGAGATACGTTGTATTTTTTACTGATAGCAACAGTTAAAGGCAGTTTTTGAAGATGTTTTCTGCGAGAAAACCCGTTTTACTGGATTTGGAGCAGAATCCACGGTATTTTTCTCCTGAAAACCTTTGAAAACACTTGCTGCCGGATTGTTGCGAGGAATCCTCGTCTTTCCTTAGGAGAAAAACCCTTAAAGGGCTTTCTTTTTGATTTTCGCGAGGTCTCGTTCGGTGTTAAGGTCAGGAAGAGCTCCAGAAGGGCGGTTTTTAGGGATCTTTTGGTCCCAAAAAGTAGATAAAAAGGCCGGTTCTAGCTCAAGTGGAGGCGGAGGCTGAGTCAGACTCCACCTACCCTTCCGCCTTGTCCATCGCTCCACCTCACCTTGTCTTCACTACCCCCCCCCCCCCTGCCCTACCCCGTCTTCCACTACCCCCTCCCCCTCCCCCTGCCATACCTACCCCCCTCGCCTACCATAAACCAAGTCTACCAACATAAAAAATTTTTCTTCTGCTCCGAGATTCGAACCCGAGTCTCCTGCATGGGAGTCTATCACCTTATCCACTACACTACGCCGTCTTATTGTTCATCATTACTAATTAATGGATGATAGACTCCGACCCCTCGCCCTTCCCTGTCCTCTCCTACGTCACCGAGCCTATGAGGTCATTGTCAAGCGTCAACAGCCTTCCCCCCATGAAATCTGAGAGTCTGAGAGGTCATCTGACCACGTCTAGACATTTTTTTCCCCTTTATTTATTTAATAAAAAAAACTTTAAAAATGAAAATATTCTTGAAGTCTCCACCATTTGGGTTCCTAGAATTAATCAAAAATTAACAGAAGTAGGTCCAAGTCACCTTGGAAGGATTCTCTTCTAAATGGGGAAAAGAAAAAAAAAAAAAAGAAAAACTTCTAGAACAATTTAATAAGTTTCTTAATTTTAATATTATGTACAATCCTTATTTTACATTACATATTCTTCTTTTCATATTTACAAAAGCAATAAAAAGTTTAATTTCTGATTAAAACAAGGTATCTCCCTTTGAAGCATATTTATACATATTACTTACATTATTTAAACAAATTATCTTTACAAAAAAAAAAAAAAACTTATTCTACATTAACACACAATATTTTGCACTCTTAGTTTAATTTTACAATATTAAAAATAATTTTTTTTGGCAAAAATGTATTCGCTAAAATTGTACAAAAAAAAATTTAGAGAAACTAATTTTTAGTGCTACAATGTCCGATGGCTAAAGTCGAAATACCATCGTCCATTATAACTCTTTTATCGTCATCGGGCGACAGTGACTTTTTGTCTATAGTTAGAGTGTAAATTTGATGTTTAGACGATCTTATTACTGACATTTTGTGCCGATACGATATGCTGTTTTTTAAACAATTTAAATAATCTTGATAAGTGATTTCCTTATCAACGACATTTTTTTTAATACCTTTTAATTTTTTAATTTCAAACGGGTTCTTGTACAATTTTATCGAATACATTTTTGCCCTTAAGCCTACAAAACCCTCTATGATTTCTCCACCCATTTCATCTTTAAATTTACCCAAAACCTTTTTATTAAAATTTGTGAAATTCCGGTGGGTGGCTGGATAGTTGGAAAAATCATAGTAGGTACGCGTTATGAACATGTCCTCGTAAATGTCATCCGTTGCTATTTTATAGATAAAGGAGTCTGTATCCATGTATAGCAACTTTACGTCTTCATGCTCATAATTTTCTAA
Source organism: Orius insidiosus (assembly GCA_014119065.1). NCBI lineage: Eukaryota > Metazoa > Arthropoda > Insecta > Hemiptera > Anthocoridae > Orius > Orius insidiosus. The sequence continues at coordinate 754,151 of JACGAQ010000010.1, read as the reverse complement.
AATTACGCTATAGTGGTAGTCATACATATGGAATTTTGACAAATCTAAAATGGTCATTCCTATATAAATTGGTTTATTGAAGACTAATTTCCTCTTAGCCAATTTCACTAACGCTAAATTTTCATTGTAAATCGTACGATCCACGAAATTTGGTTTTGAAATAATTTTTTCAATTTTTTCGGGATCGACGATTAATTTAATGTTGGACCTTCTCCTGATATTTTCCATGGTTTTGCCATACACGGCATTGTTGTATAATTTCGTTTGGTCCCTTTCGAAATCATTGGTGGCTTTCCTCCTTAACTCTGTATTATACTGAATATAAGGGGCAAGCCAACATGATTGCTTAAATTTAATAATTCTATTTATTCTAATTAGAGAGATACCTTGTTTCATTGCTGTTGCAATACCCGGTAATGTACAACGTAATTTATTTTGTCGTCGAAATGGAGAGTAAGTTTTTCTTGTCCGCTTTTTGTTACTATTTTTTCGGGCAAAAACGGAAGATCGTTATGATCGTTATGTAGATGGTCCGGGTATTTAAGATCTACATCAAAAATATAACCTGGAAAAAAAATTAAATACATATAAAAAAAAAAATGAAAACGTTTTTTTTTTACCTTCGTCTCCAAATTCGTCTAAAGATATTATATCTTGTTCAGTCATTACATTCGGGTCCAACCACTCAAACCCCCCAAAAGGTAGAGGCTGCGTCATTGCATAACCGTAAAGGTTATTACAATCTTGATAAATTATGAATGACGACTCTTTAGATGGATTATAGTCGTCATTCATAAATTTATTGTTCGCCTCCGCGTGACGATGCGAGACCTGGCAGATACCGCCGCGGATTCCTAAATTTAAAAAAAAAAAAATAAATAAATGTCACAAAAAAAAAAAAGATATTGACGTACCGCTTTCGACCATCATGATCATATCATAATCCGTCAGGAGCTCCAGGGTTACTCCTGTGAAGCGTAGCATAGCGCTCCAGGTCATCCCTGGGGTGGTAAAAAAGTGCGCAGGGTCAAGATTGTGACTCTTGAGAGTATATGGCGAAAATTTTCGAAGACGTCCGCCAACAAAGCGACGTCCGTCTTCAGGTAAACGTCACTATATTCTCCCAAGTTCTGACAGCCAAAGACGCTCCAAATTTCTTTGGCTAACTCATATTCGGTGTCAGAAATGTGACTGCCGGAGAGAGTGCTGTAGAAGGCCTCCTTGCTAGGTAACGACGTTTCTTCCAGTTTCTCCCAGCAGTCGACGTATTCGTAGGGGAACACACCCTTTTGACGCAATAAAGATGTGTTTCCCGGAAAGAACCTGTCTATTTCTTTTAGCTGAGGCAAATTCCCAGCTAAGGTTGCCAAACTTGATTGTAAAAATCGAAATGTATCCAGAAATCGGATTTTCATCGTATCGCTGATACATTTCGAAAAAGAAATAAACGTTTCTTCGCTAGTCGGGATTATGTCGACGTTCTTCTGGTCGTAACTCAATTCCGTAATGATGAAATGGGCGTCGTACCCGCTGAGATTGTGTATCAAAACGGGGAAGAAACGTGGATTAACCGCTCTCAAGTTGCAAGTTTGGTGAGCAACACCACGAAACTTCCCCGTTATGTGACAATGGTCCTTGACCTTAATATCTCCGATGACGAATGTTTTGTCACAAAGATGACAACTCGAACAATTGTCGGCCCGCCGGTTTTCTTCATTGGAAAGAGGTTTCATTGGAACATTGGTGTTATAAATCTCGTCTATTTTTTCCGCCAGCTCTTTCAAATACGCCACAAACTTCTTCGGAGCGTCCCTCCCCCGGTACAAGTAAGGTTCGTCCGGCAAAATGTTTCTTACGGCTTCTTTAACATCATCTGCGATTTTAAGATATATACAAAAACTCATGGGGACGTGTTGGTTAATTTTCTTTGTCCGGAGGGTGTCATCTTCGTTGTTGTTCATCGGAGGTTTTAGAATAGCTTCGAAGTCCGCGTATGCCACAAACGGAACCCTTAATTTTCGTTCATACTCTTCAAAACGTACGAATGGCTTTTTAAGGGGGAGCTCTATTTTTGCGATTTCGTTCTTGTCGCATAGCATTTTATGTTGTTTTAATTTGTCGAGAGCGGGCAACTCTCGGTTGTCGAAATATGAGAAACATCGTTTGCAGATCTCTATGCGATGTTCACGCGCGTTCAATTGCCGAGTGATCAATTTTGGAAAATTGGCAATATAAACATAATGGTTTACCTCATTGTTTGAGATGAGGAGCAAATCTCGATGATCTTCTTTTTCTTTTTTTACCACTTTGAGCGGGTAAACCTTCTTATTTTCGGTCAAGCCGAAAACGTTGATGGAAATGTCATTTGCTCTTTCAAATCTCTGAATTTCTCTTACCCGAACTGGATAAGAGAGCATCGAGAAATCGTACGAATGGTCGAGATTTACGTATGACCTGACTCGATCAGGATTCCCGTTCGTCACTAATTTTGTAAGTACGCTGTAACGAAAACACTCCGAGTCGTTATTCTTCACGTTTACGCATGCCTTCCTTTTCCTTATGAGGGGAGGGAGCGGAATGTACGACGAGGCTCTTAACGGATTGTACTTATTTATACGAAGTCGTAAGCCGTCGACTCGTATCAAAGCCCATCCGCTATTTTTGGTCTCCAAATCTTCAGCCTCGGTTTGCAGCTTCTCGAAAGATTTCAAGACGAAAAGTTTTACATCGGTCTCTGCGAAGAGCTCTTCGTTTTTTGTTTTCAGCGAAAACTGTTTATCCTCATGTAAATTGTAAAAGATGCAGTCCACCCAAAAATTTACTCTAAGGGCTCTGTACTCCCCTAAAAGTTCTTCTATTTTTGAGATCACCACTTCTGAGACGCTCGATAGAAAGGTGTCTAATAGTTTACTCGTTTCCTCCACGGAACGAATCCAGAAAGACTTGAGACGACCCGAAAAAGCAGTCTCGTACTCAACAATTTCGCCATAGGGTAGCGATAAAAGGGAGGCAACATTTGGTTCGTTTATAAATCGTTTAGGTTGACATACCGTTTCGTGGGAAGCGCGCTTTTCGGGCGACCTTAAGACTTTTCCGCACTTTGTACAGATTCTTAGGAGATCTTGCTCGATTTCTTCATGAAGCGATGAAGTTGAAACTTGAGCTGTAGAAGTTGATGGAGTCACATCCGAGGGGCCTAAGCATTTGCTTTCGTGAAGAACGCGTTTATTAACCGAAGGGAAATCTTTCGCGCACTTGCTACAAATTCTTTGAAGAACTTCGTCCATTTCGACGTCATTATCGGATGGGTGATTGCAGTTTCGGATATGGCGAACCATAGAGTCCGATCGCGAAAACACTTTATCGCACTTTTCACATTTTTTAATAGACGCTCTTTTTCCACAGATTGCATATGCCTAAGCATGTTGTCTTTCCTAGAGAAAGACGCTTTTTCGCACTTCACACACAAACATTTTTTTTTTTTTGAACCGAACTGGTCAACAGCAAGATACTAAATAAATCAATTAGCCGGGAAACTTAAGTTTTCCCCCTTCTTTTTCATAAGAGTTGCAAATAATGTCGAAGGTGTCAGATGCATTACGGAGAATATAAAGACACTTGGGTTTCCCATCAAAAGTGCAGACGTTTCAAAAAATGTCGACGGGGTTAAATTAATAATACAGTTTTATACACAAGATGGAAAAAAAAATTTATTTAAAAATTATTATTTATAACATCAGTTTCACATAAAAGTTTATCTCTGTACAAACGAGCGAGCGCTAACGCACAACAACAAGAACGAAAAAACGTATTTTGACTATGATGACGTAAGCAAAAATAGGTTTTAGGGATCTCAAGTTTCCTCCAAGACGGAAAAAAGTCCATATCAACAACTTGTTTATTTTCTGAGTGGTGAAAGTACGTTCTTAAAAAATCGGATTTTTCCTTTCCTTTGACAAAAATAAGAGAGTAGCTTCTTAAATACTCTCCCAAAATACTCCTGAGACGGCTATAAGAGACACAACCTTCATCTGTCGATAGCGAATGATGGTTTCGTGTACACCAAAAATTTGCTCGATGATATCTCCACGTCTCTCCTGATGGTGAAGGTGGTAGGAAAATCCAGTGTCCGCAATTTCCTGTTTTAAGGTCCACGATGGCGAGCTCTTTGACAATAAAATGGCGGCGATGTCCTCCCTCCGGGTTTTGAAAACCTTGAAAATCCACTACAACCGCGTTCTTCATCTCTTCTCGAGTGAATGATTCCTTTTTCTTCCGTCCATCCGATTTTATTATCTACGGACCACGCTTGTCAAAGGGTTATACTGACATAATCGATCGTTGATAATAACGCAATGGGCGGTGGTGTTCGCCGGGAAATTTTGTGCGCTCTCTATTTCTATACGTATATCGACTGGGGCGGCCTTGAGACTTTCAACTTGTCTTGAGCAGTCAATGACAAATATCGGAGCGTCTCTTCTAAGCTCCAAAGGACTCAGAGCTGGCGCAGAATCGTGAGCGTTGTTGATGAGGCCGTAGTAGGATTGTCTAAAGTTTGAATACATTTCGTAAAGTATCGATGTTTTCCCGTTTTCAAAGTCTAATCCGAGATCGTCGTAGGGAAAGCACTGGTTGTTGAGGAACACTTTGATGTTTACAACTTTACAATGGTCAAACTCGCTCGAATTTTTATCTTTTTTGTTATTTCTATCGGTTTGAAACGCTAAAAGCACGTAGCGAGGTTTCTCTATTTGAGAAGACGATTTCACGAGCCAGCTATGTTTATTGGTCACCGGCAAATTAGGGTTACAGTGATAGGCCCACGTTCGAAAAGGTAGGGAAATCGTTTTACCCTTTTCCAAGTAGGATAAAAGTTCAATTTTCTTCCTGTCCTCGACGCTCACATACGGCACTTTCCAGCTGATCTTTTTAATCTCGATGCGAACTTCTTCAGCGGCTAACTTTTCAGCGGCGGCGCCAGCTAGCGGTACGATCGAATTCAAATCGTTTCTCGATCGAATAAGTACAAGGTCAAGTGAAACCGAGCATAAAATTTTATCGTAGTCTTCAAAAAATCCCAATAGCCCGTTTAGAGGTACGCAGGCGTTAAAAAACCCAGTTTTGGGGTCAACGATTGGGTTGAGGCCATCTGCTGCTGCTGCGATCCATCCTGCGTTAGGTAATACTGTCCGAACGTAAGCTCTCGACGCGGATGTCAGACTCTTCAAAGTCGAGGTTATTCCTGGGTTTCTCGACTCGTCGATTGTCGTGCCGTTCAACTCTAGACGGATATCGTCGAAAGCGTGAGCAATACCGTTTGATGCGAGTGTATAATATTCACTAGGACCGCTTCCGTCTTTTTTAAGCAGAAACCCTTCCACGTAGAGAAAACTGCGAGAGGGAAGTATGTAATTATCTTGATGTTGAATCGGAATCCTGACTTCGTTGCAGTGGTCGAAACTAGTCGATGAATACGGCAAATGAGTATGATATTCGATCTTGGTTATACTGTTATCAAAGACCGCCCCTTGGCCAATGTTGAGAATCGAAGAGCTGCTGCTCATTGTTTAGGATGAAATCCGATACTTTTTAAGAAAGATAAATTTTGTGCGCTCAACGGTTGGAGACGTCTTCTTCCTACGAGTGCTTTTCCACTACTGTGCTTCTTCCTAGAGCGATCATGGGCTTTTAAACTCCTTCTTCTCCGTTGCTCATCCGCCGCCGCCGCCGCCGTGAAAATCAAAACCATCGTTAAAGTTTAGGCTGGGGTCCACCGTGGAGCCTAGTCGGGGCTTAGTCGGGGGCTTAGTCGGGGGCCTAGTCGGGGGCCTAAGCCAAGTCGGGGGCCTAGTCGGGGGCTTAGTCGGGGGCTTAGTCGGGGGCTTAGTCGGGGGCTAGTCGGGGGCTTAAGTCTAGTCGTTGACCTAAGGCTTTTGCGCGGGCTAAGGGTTGCGGCTCTTTTTTTCTTTCTTTTAAACTTCCTTAAAGAACTTTTTTAATATGAATCCGAACTGTGATGGTCTCTCCTCGAAAATTGACTGGCTCTCCGTTTTGATCGACTATTTTTATCGTAACGTTGTCGATTACTCGGGTTATGAGAGGTAAATAAACAACGGTCGAGGGTCGTTCTACTATTTTATACCCAGGTGGAACGGTTGGATAGAACTGATGAAGGATATGAGCGGTTTTGCCGTTTCTATAGGAGCCACCAACGATATTCGATTCGATTGACAGTGTTGCCATATCGAAAATCTGAACTACGGATGACGAAACATTTACCGCCGGGCTTTTGGCTAACCTGTCGCGGTCAGCGAACCCTAGGAGTTTTCCGATTGATCTTGGGAACGGTCCCAACCGAACCTCCTCGCTACAAACCAACTCGGTCTTTAACGTATTCGGATTAAAAGAAAGGGAGAAATACGGTGCCTCTTTTTTATCGCGTTCGGCTTTCTCTTTGAGTTGTTTGACTATGGTGTTGTTGAGGTCCGTTATCTCATAACACCCTTCCGGAATTTTATGACGAAGATTACCGATCTGTATCGCGCAATTACGATGGTCAATATTTGGAATCGAATGAAAGGACTCGAAAGAGAGTAATCCGACCACCCATTGATAACGGTCGTCTAAGTGAATGGGGGGAAAGTGATCCTCGGAAAGAAGTGACGTACGTCCTGAGAAAGATAAGGTGAAAGACATAATGAACGACCTCTCGAGATTACGTTTTCTTTTTATAGGGTATGCAGAATTAAAAACAATAGACAGAGATGGCCACACACTACCGTATTATATTCTTGAAAGCGATCACGGTTAAATTTTATCGAAAGACGACTGCCTGATAAGGAGAGTATGTAATCTATAAATTCTTTCGGGGGAGGTAAATTTCCAAAACTATCGAAATAGTAAACCGTACGTCCCTTTTTATAGTAGCTGACCCAATGCGTCCGGGACCCGTTGAGCTATCAAGGTTTATTATCCCTGTTTCCGTTGTACGTGGTGGGGTTCTCGGAAGTGAATCTCGCATAAATATCCCGCGAAAGAAAGGTATTTGAAGCTTATTAATGAGTCGGTAGAGGTCGCTATCAGTTAAGGCCCTTTCAGGCAGTCGTATTACAAGTTTTTTGGAGAGACAAAAAGACCGAGGCCGCTTTTATAGGGTCTTAAGTAGACACCTTTACCGAGTGCGACTTCCTCCATTTTATGATTATGTCTTTTCATTTCCTCGAGACGGTCCCTAGCGTCTTTTGCCGTGACCACCGCCTTTGCAATCGCCGCCGCCCCTCCAGACAGAGAACCAACAGCTGATAAAGCAGGTAGAGCGGCTAATAAGAAAGGTAAAAAACCACCCCGTTTTGGTACCTGTAAGACTCGAGGTTTTTTAGCAAACTTGTTTTTCACGTTCTTTTTAAGTATACGTAAGGCGACTCCTATTTGCTCCGGGAGGGACGTAGTTGGGTCAAGATTTTTTAACGAATCCTTAGCCTTTTTAATGAGCGATTTTAGATCTCCACCTTTTACTCGCGGGCGGCGAGGTTTTCGCCCCTTCGAAGAGGAAGAAGAAGAAGAAGTAGAATAAGCACTTTGTTTTCGTGAAGACGACGTCATGATGTTACTCCTTCGGTTGCAGAAACTTGATTGATACCTGTTCGTCTCATCCTAATATATATAAGAGATCGCGCGGAAGTTCAAATTCATTTACACTCCAGACGTAGACTTATGCGGTTCCGGAAAGTCTCGGGTGGTTATCTCAAGGTCGGCTCTTGGGATAAAATAGTTGCAGGGCGTGAGATAAGAAACCCCACACACGGACCTTTATTCCCAGACACAATAAGATGCATAATCGCCGGTCCGAGCGCTTGCGGAAAAACAAACTTAATATTAACGTTGCTTTTTGACAATGAGGGTTTACGTTTTGATAATATTTACATTTATAGCAAATCGTTAAGTCAGCCCAAGTACACGTTTTTAGAAGAGGTCATGAAGAAACTACCGGAAATTGGATATTTTACGTATTCGGACAATTGTGAGGTGATAAGGCCGGAAGAGTCGAAGCCGGACTCTGTGTTCATTTTCGACGATGTTATCACGGATAAACAAGAGAGGATAAGAGATTATTTCTGTCAAGGGAGACATAGAGGTTTAAGTTCGTTTTACCTCTGTCAGTCCTTTGCTCGTGTCCCTAAACAGCTTATTAGGGATAACGCGAATTTCTTAATTTTGTTCAAGATGGACGAGTTGAATTTAATTCACGTTTACAAAGAAAACGTCTCCACGGATATGAAGTTTGAGGAATTTAAAGAGATGTGCGCACAGTGCTGGAAGGATAAATTCGGCTTTCTGGTTATTGATAAAACGCGTGAATTAAACGACGGTCGCTACAGACGTGGATTTAACGAGTTCATTATGCTATAAGAGGGGATGTAATAGCGAGATCTGGTTCAGTCGAAGTCTGAAAATGAGCAACGAAAGAGCTTTGAAAAATGAAATCATTCGAGTTAGCGACTCGATTCGAATGAAGCATAAGCTATTGCGAGAGAATAAACGTGATTTCAAACTCTAATAGAAGAAAGATCGCAACCCATAGTGAAACCTCTCAACGAACTCGTGCAGGTTATGAAAGAGAAAAAGACAAACGACTTCTCAGAAGAAAACCTTGTCAACGAATTGATGTTGGATGAAAACGGAGGAGGAGGAGATCCAACCGAAGAAATCTCGTCTCTATTCGAGGAGGAGGATGGCACAAGGTCTGAAGAATTTGCGCAGGCTTTATCACCCATCTTGAAGTCGTCGAGGAAGAGGAAATTATCGTTCTCAACACCTATTGTAAAAGAGGAGGGGGAGGAGACCCTCGTGCGATCTCGTATCGACACTCCATACAGCTCTAAATTGCCTGCAAAGAGGTCTAAGAAGAGAAGGATGGCTACGAGAACAGCGAGTTGCGATCCAAGTTTGGACGAAAGCGGAAAAAGAGAAGATATATCGTTTACGCTGTCCATGTCGCCGTTGGAAGAAGTGCAATCGGCATTCGAAAACTCTAAGGATGATGATGTAGATGTCGATCAACATTTGTTCAATTTTGGCGAGCTTCCTAGGAAGTATATTAAACAGTTTCTGTTAAAGAAGTCAGACTCATACGACAACGTGTATGGCATTCGTTTTGTCTCAAACGGTTGGATGATAGGTGATTCTCCGGTAAGCGTGTCTGGAAACGATATCCACGTTAAAGGGAAGACTTATACCGGAAGCGAAGGCCTTTATCAACTTATTTTTATGAAGGATCCCGAAATGAAGCTGGTCACGGACTCGGACTTGCAAAATTACAAAAATATACTGATCGATACGAGTGCAGCCAGAAAGGGATATTCCGAGTCTCTTCCCATAAATTCAAATAGAAGCGCCAAATACTGCAACATTATTAAAAATTTGCTAGGGCAGAAGAAGAGAGGAGAGGCGTATATGGATCTGCTTCAACCTCGTGTTGAGTTTTGGGATGATCCAAACGAATTAGTGGACCGTCTTCGATTGCTGTGGGGTTCTAGAGCTGCGGGCCACACGGGCCATGATAACGAAATTTTATCGATAATTGAGGAGTTGAGGGAGGCGCATATTATTCATTGATTTTGTTTTCTTAGTACGCATGATGACGTCAGTGAGAGAGGATGTCGTTAGAGAGCTCCATACTCCCGCTCGTAAAAACTACCCACGTCGTCATATTTCGCTGCGGGGGATTAACGAAATGTATCAGGCGGATTTAGCCGATATGACTCGTTACCCTGATACGGGATATAGATACATATTGGTAGTAATTGATTGTTTTTCCAAGAAGGCCTTTGCTGCACCTATAAAAAGGAAAAGCGCTAGGATTGTTACGGACGCTTTCCGAAAAATTCTTGAGGGTATCCCAGCTTCGACGTCGAATGTGAGAAATTTACAAACTGATTGTGGAAAGGAGTTCTACAACAAGGAGTTTAAAAAGTTGATGAAACAGCATTCTATCAATCATTATAGCACTTTTAGTGGAATGAAGGCTTTCATGGCCGAACGTTTGATTCGAACATTGAAGCGAATGTTGTGGTTGGAGTTTAGTTTGCAGGGTAATCAAAAATGGGTGAAAATAATTCCGAGGATAGTCGCGCAGTACAACGCCAAATTTCATCGGAGTATCGGAATGGCACCAGATTCTGTAAATAGCTCAAACGAGAAGAGCTTAATTGAACAGTATTCTTGTCGCGGTGTGATTTCCAATAGGAAAAAAACCAAGCCGAAGTTCATGGTTGGAGACCGTGTGAGGATTTCAAAGTTTAAACATCAATTTTCAAAAGGGTATACACCTTCTTGGGGGACCGAGGTTTTCACTGTTTGTAAAGTTAATCGAACTCAGCCGTTTACGTACAATTTGAAAGACGAAGAGGGCAATTTGATAAAAGGCGTATTTTATGGTGAAGAAATTCTTAAGGTTAAACATCCAGACGTTTATTTAGTTGAGAAAGTGCTTAAGAGGCGAGGGGATAGATATTTCGTTAAATGGTTAGGTTTGAACTCTTCCCAAAATTCATGGATTGATAAATCGAGTTTAACGTAATAATAAATTCTATTGAAATGCTGACACTTTTTTTTCTCCCCTTCATTGTTTAACCTGAGATGCGGTCACTGACAGAGACAAGTCTGAGCTCGATCGCTGAGTAAGATCAATTATTCAGATCGTAGGAAAATAGAAAATATAAAGAAAAATTATTATTTTGATTAGTTTGCAAAGTAACATGGAGGAGTTGAGAACCATTCGAAAAAATCCTCGATTTGGTGTTTTTCTTAATGATTATGAAAATGTAAAAATCAATCATCCCTTTGCTTCGACATACGTTGGTCTAAATAAGAAGATTGAAGAATTAGAGAAAAGAGCCTCGCTTTGGACAACTAAAACCGAAAACGGCCATTACACCCAGTGCGTATGGAGTAATCCGCAGGTGTCTTCAGGACCGGATACTTGCCGTTGTAATAATTTTGGCTTTGAATTGTTTGAAATTGAACACATGTTGCATACTCTTTATCCATGTATTGATTAATTTTTTTTAAAATAAAATTGCTTAATTAATTAATTTATTTTTTTATGTATTTATTTTCCTCTCAAATACCCACAAATAATTTTGATAGAAACGAAACATGCTTGTGCTTGTTCGCAGTTAGGGGGGGGGGGGGGCTGGATAAACTATCTTTTTTTTTTCCCGTAAATCAGTTGACGAAATGATTCAAAGAGTATGGATGGGTTATCATTCTCTACTCATTTTAGGCTAGGTAGAGGGAAACATGCGATAGTTGGGTTATATTCCCTTTCATCAAACTTCCTCGATCCTTATGTGGTGTTAATGTGCCGAAATTCAAGTGCTGTGTGTATTAATGAACGGGACTGGGTGAAAATAATTGAATTATCGGAAAAGATAAACGAGTTCTTTTCTCAACGCAAAGATGGTGACCGTTTTGACTTGGAACAAATTTCGGTTTCGTTGGAGAAGAGAGTGCGGACGAGAATCGTTACTTTTGGCTACACCTATACGAATTTCCCAGATACATTTCCGCGTTCTCAGACTGTTAACTTCTTAAAGTCGGAGTTTAATAATTTGACCATTTTCTTCAATCGCATAAATGAGTGTATTTCCCTATTAAAGCAATTATTAATTATAAAATTTTTGGAAATTGAAAATATTCCGGTGTTACGAGCTGACGACGTTGCCCCCCACTCCTCTATTTTGGGTGAAGAGGGGGCTTTGATTATATAACGTCAGCACTCCTCCCACCAATCCATTCTACAGTTGAGATTTATCCAAGACAGATCTTCCCCTTCCTATTCGGTAAGTTAGTCAAATATTTATTCTATTATTTTATCTATTTATTTTGTCTAATTTTTTTCTCTCTTGAATAGATCATGGCGTTTCTCGAGCAATTAAACTTGGCTTCCAAAATAGTAGAAATAAAGAAAATGGATACGTTAAAGACAGGACATCCGTACCCGATGCAGGAAATCAATATGATGGAAACAAAATTTGGCAAATCGATTATCGCCACATTGGAGGATGGAGAAGGAGAAGTTTTTCGAGTCTTCTTACCACGACGTATCGGGGAGAACTTCGAGGAAAAGGACATAGAAGCCTATAACCAAAAATCGGTTGAACAAGTGTCGTTGCTTTACCTCGGCAAAATTGGACAGTGTTTTAATGTGGAGTTTATCGGTAAAGAAAAATAAATATTTGTAATACTGAATGAGGAAATAAATTTTCTTTGTCTTGAATTTTTTTTTCTTTCTTTCTTTCCTTTTCCATTCCTTAGAGTCCTTCCAAATTGGTTTGGAGCTGTTTCTGGTAAAAGGTGATTTGACCCTACCTACGAGGATTTTGGCATATTTAGAGAATCAATATGCAGCCGACTTCAAGTTTATTTTAATTTTATTTAAGTTTTATTGAATAAAGGAGAAAAAATGTCTAGACGATCGGATTTCCCATAGTAGCCTAGAGTTTCACGAGGGAGAGGCGGGGTTGTTGACACTCTCGATGACGTAGGAGAGGACAGGGAAGGGCGAGGGGTCGGAGTCTATGATCCATTAAATAGAAGTAATGAACAATAAGACGGCGTAGTGTAACGGATAAGGTGATAGACTTCCATGCAGGAGACTCGGGTTCGAATCTCGGAGCAGAAGAAAAATTTTTTATGTTGGTAGACTTGGTTTATAGTAGGCGAGGGGGGTAGGTAGGGCAGGGGGAGGGGGTAGTGGAAGACGGGGTAGGGCAGGGGGAAGGGGAAGGGGGGTAGTGAAGACAAGGTGAGGTGGAGCGATGGACAAGGCGGAAGGGTAGGTGGAGTCTGACTCAGCCTCCGCCTCCACTTGAGCTAGAACCGGCCTTTTTTATCTACTCCAAAAAACCCTTTTTACTGGATTTGCATGTGTTTTTCTACCCTTTTTGACGGATCGGTCGGTATTTTACTGATACATTTTAAACGCAATTTTTTGAAGGTCTTTTGGTCCCAAAAAACCGTTTTTACTCAATTTTCATGTGTTTTTTACCCTTTTTGAGAGATTCGTTTGTATTTTTTACTGATAGCAACATTTAAAGGCAGTTTTTGAAGGTGTTTTCTGCGAGAAAAGCCGTTTTACTGGATTTTTGTGCAGAATCCACGGTTTTTTTGTCCAGAAAAACCCTTGAAGGACGTTTTCAAGGGTCTTTTATTAAAGGAATATCACTGGATTAACCCTTGAAGGGCTTGTAGTATAGTAGGTAAAATTTTACTCGCATATTTTGGCGTTACTTGGACGAAGGCGTGTGAAAAAGAGTTTCGCTCACATCCCGACAGCCGGCGCTCGCCCAGAAAAAACCCGCGCGAGCTCTCCGCATTTTCAACTTTCAGTCGACTTCGCGGACTTTTTACGTCCGCTCGCGTTTCCCAATGTTTTTAACTCCCCCGAAAAAATGTTTTAAACTTCACCATGGCCTACGTAATCTGGAGAGTTTTCATGAAAAAATACACTCAAGTCAGACTCGGATTAATAAACCAGACTCAGGTAATTCTCTAAATTTTTATCGCTTTTATCATGACCCATAAAGTCAAAAATAAACCGATTTCTGATAAGGAATTTATTAAAAAAATCTAAAATCAATAACATAATACGCAGAAATTCAAAGATTTCAAATCGCAAAATTGAATATAAAAAATAATCGAGTAGGCAGTCGTAGGATGAAAAGCGGAGGCAGGTTTCTTCATATCGAAATAGTCGATGTGTCCATATGACCTTGAAAATATCGCTATTTCCGTAATTTTCACCGCAATTTTTCCGGCGGATGTTCTTTTTTTTCGGGAAGTTTTTTTTTGAAATCTCACGATTAATTGTGAGATTCTTCACGATTTCTCTCTTTTTCTGTCTGATGATAATTTTCATTTTATTTCAACGTTTTGACAAAATAATAAACCATGTTGTAATCATTTGTTGCCTTTTTGAGAAGTTTTGTGGGCGTTCGAGGATTGTTTAGTCTACGGGGGTGCCGGTCAAAAATGAAACAAACCACGAAACGCCCATAAAAGCGAAACCTTGAACCTTGCAAAATTTTCAGTCGGCCTTTTTCTTCTTGGATGAAAAGTTAAAAATCGGAGGTGAAAGAAGTGGAAATAATATGGCTCCAGACTTTTTTAACGGCGTGAATGAGAAATGAACTGTTAACACGCGAACTGTAATAGCGAAAATAATCTCTTAAGTAATGAACGCTGTTTGTTATCAATTACGCCAAATTAAATTACGATCTTCAGTACCATTAGGAAGGTTGGTAACACTGGAGAAAGAGGAAACTCCCAAAAATAGTTACAGAACCGGAGACACCAGCAAACATATCTTGGCCATTTTTGTGTTTTTAAAAAAAAGCTTTAGTCATTTTTTAAGTTGCTACAAAAGGAAGAACCTGTAAAAATTTGGTGAAAATCGGATGAAATGGCCGGACGCAGAAACGGACGGACGGCCGGCACCACAGACAGCCTCAGACGGCGAAGATCACTAATAAGTTTTCCTCTAGGCGGAAGACCCTTTTTCTGTACCGTAGCTCGAGGGTATCACAATAACTTCTTTGGAGAAGTCAAAATGTGGGTTTCGAGACGGAAAAACGAGATAGAAAATGAAGAAAAGCGCTAAAATATTTTGATAAAGATCGTATTTTCAACATTAAAATGGGACAGAGTCCTTAAGGGCAATCGTATCGCCCGAGCATTTTGTTTAAGGGGATATGAGGGTTTTAAGTTGGTTGCTTTGTACATTTTTCGTTGTGAGCAACGGTTTTCGGTTTTTCCCTTCTATCTTGGAAACCGTTGCTCAAAACGAAAAAATGTCCTAAGTAAAAGTTGTAGCTACAAAAATTTACTACATAAAATATCTTATTAGTTTTTTCCGTCAGAGCAATATTTTAGGAGATATGAAGGTTTTAAGTTTTCAGACAGGCTCTGTAGGATTATTAGTTTTAACCTCATAACTCCTTAAATATTGCTCTTATGCAAATAATGAATAAAAAAATTTTTGCAGAAAATCTTTGTACCTACAACTTTTACTTAGGACATTTTTTCGTTTTGAGCGACGGTTTCCGAGATAGAAGGGAAAAACCGAAAACCGTTGCTCACAACGAAAAATTTGCAAAGCAACTCACTTAAGAACCCTCATATCTCCTTAAGTATTGCTCTGACAAAAAAACCAATGAGGTCTTTTTTATAGGAAATTTCCGTAGCTACGACTATTACTAATGACATTTTTTCGTTTTGAGCGACGGTTTCCGAGATAGAAGGGAAAAAACGAAAACCGTTGTTAACAACGAAAAATTTGCAAAGCAACTCACTTAAAAACCATCATAACTCCTTAAAAAACAAGAGATCGAAGCCTAAAATTACTTCAAATCTTTGTAAAAGGATTACGACGAAACTATTCATCGGATTTTCTTTTATAAATATTTTTGGAAAGAGCTCGTCAAAAGCTACAAAATGGCTAGCGGGTTTTTTGAAAAAAATGTTTTAGTCGAAAAATAAGCTTTCCATTTTTCAAAGGAAAACTTTTTCGGAAAAACTGCTTCCAAGGCCGCCTAGATATTCCCAAAATTACTAGAACTAGCTTTTGAAAAAAAATTTCCGACGATTTTTTGTGCTCAAATATAGGAAAGTAATTTTAAGCATCTTCCCTCTCTAACACTTGGTTGAATTTTGAGGTAGGATTCCCCTTAAATTTGGCTCAGCAATTTTTTTTTTGCCGGGAAACCGACCAAAACGCTAGAAAATCTGGAAAAAAGAGAGTGTTATAGCCCAAAGAGTGAGGAAAATGACCCTAATATTCAGAAAAAAAGGTTTTTGGCAGGAAAAACGCCTAAAAACCAGTCCTGATCCCACTGATACCGTTGGTAACACTGGGTTATGAGATAGTAGACAACTCGATAAATTTTTTTTATGCCAAAACAAAAAATCAGACCGTTAATTTGACCTTCCAGACTGTACATATTCGGTCATATGGTCCAAATAAACTTGAAATAAAAATCATCTTATAAAAGGGTTCAATTCATGAGTTCGAAAATTGGAACAAGACCTTCGACTATGAAGAGGAGACTCAGCGAAACGTTCGAAGGCGATTTATTTTTCGTTTATTTCCTTGTTATCGGATGGGTCACCATCACTACTTTACTCATGATTTCTTATATCTACAACTACATTTTATAAACAACTTTTCCGAACATGTGGACGATTTTCATCGAATGGATATAAAAACGAGATAAAAGAAAAAAAACATCAATAAAAATCGACCTACGTTGAAATTTCACTTTTGACCTTAGAATGTAAAAAAAAAGATTCCCTAATTCTCTTTCGAAAACAACTTTATGATACCCAGCTGGTTTTTAAGATCTGACCTCCAAATTCAACCAAATTAGACAGAAAGGGAAGATGCCTAAAATTACTTTCCTATATTTGAGCACTAAAAATCATCAGAAATTTTTTTTCAAAAGCAAGCTCTCGTAATTTTGAAAATGTCAAGGCGGTCTTGGGAGCAGTTTTTCCGAAAAAGTTTTCCTTTGGAAAATGGAAAGCTTATTTTTCGACTAAATCATTTTTTCCAAAAAAAACCGCTAGCCATTTTGTAGGTTTTGATGAGCTCTTTCCAAAAATATATTATATAAGAAAATCCGATGAATAGTTTCGTCGTAATCCTTTTACAAAGATTTGGAAGAAAATTTGAATTCGACTTAAAAATTGAAAATCACCTCGGGAGCGAATTATTGATGCAGCGATTTTTGATTTTCGATCAAAATTCTGGGTGTTCCATGGACGGGCGGTCCATGTCTCCTGGCTGGGGGAAGTCTTTATTTTTTCTACCTCCATTTTGGGTGAAAAAATTATACTTTTTGAAACTGCACATTCTGTATGCAAAGTCGGGTCTCAAAGAGGACAAGGCCGAATATGATTCACATCCTGAGTTTCTAAGTTCTTTGACATCCAATTATTCTCTAAACATCGTTTATTATATTTTTTCCCTTGAACTTGCGTAAAATTATATCGTGGAAAAAATTATTTCCAAAGCCCAAACGCATTTCCCCATTTCGGTCCGATTGCCTTTTTCGTCCAATTATACCTCTTTAATTTGTGGCAATAATACGTGTGAAAGTAAGTGAAACTTATGTGAAAAGAACCGCTTGAATATGAATAATAAAATAAAAAAGGCGAGCAGAAAAATGGTAATCGGATACCTTGACCACTGTATATTTTTAGACTTCACACTCACATAATTGAATAAAAAAAAAGAGAGTAGAAGATACGAATTTCCCTTACTTCCTGAAGGTCAACCTGAGTAATAGGCTTAAAAACGTAAAATATCCGATAAATCTTCTGACTTATCGGGTTTCATTAGGCTCGTTTTATGTTAAAATCGTTCTTATTACGTCCCTTAATCCGAGTCCTGTGATAAACTGTTGTGGGAAGATCGGACGACTAGTAACGGTCCTTCGTTTTACAATAATTAAAGTGAACGTTCTCATGTGTAAAAAGGGAGAATTAGTACGAACGCTAGGATTCAACGGATTATACCGTTTAGCATGTTTAATGTTTTAATTTGTTGTTCCGCCTGCTAACATATGATTAGCGGGGGTTTTCCTGAGTTTCAATGGGCCACCTGAAGTCCTGGAAAAGTCCGCCGGTTCCTCCGTCACGTATAAAAAGTGATACTAAAGCCCATTAATTTCATTACTTTGTAGAAAATGAGACAAAAAAAAAGTGGTAGAAATTCCATTAACTCGTCCTAAAATGGAAACAGAATGCTATGGGATTGGGACATGGATTGGGCATGGATTGGACATGGATTGGACATGGATTGGACATGGATTGGACGTGGATTGGACGTGGATTGGACGTGGATTGGACATGGATTGGACATGGATTGGACATGGATTGGACATGGATTGGACATGGATTGGACATGGATTGGACATGGATTGGACATGGATTGGACATGGATTGGACATGGATTGGACGTGGATTGGAAATGGATTTGATATGGATTGGACATTGGTTGGACATGGGTTGGAAATGGGTTGGAAATGGGTTGGAAATGGGTTGGAAATGGGTTGGAAATGGGTTGGACATGTGTTGGACATGGGTTGGACATTTGTTGGACATGGGTTGGACATTTGTTGGACATGGGTTGGGCATGGATTGGACAAGGATTGGGCATGGATTGGACAAGGATTGGACATGGTTTGGACATGGATTGGAAATGGATTTGATATGGATTGGACATAGGTTGGACATGGATTGGACATGGATTGGACATGGATTGGACATGGATTGGACATGGATTGGACGTGGATTGGACGTGGATTGGAAATGGATTTGATATGGATTGGACATTGGTTGGACATGGGTTGGAAATGGGTTGGAAATGGGTTGGAAATGGGTTGGAAATGGGTTGGAAATGGGTTGGAAATGGGTTGGAAATGGGTTGGACATGTGTTGGACATGGGTTGGACATTTGTTGGACATGGGTTGGACATTTGTTGGGCATGGATTGGGCATGGATTGGACAAGGATTGGACATGGTTTGGACATGGATTGGAAATGGATTTGATATGGATTGGACATTGGTTGGACATGGGCTGGACATGGATTGGACATGGATTGGTCATGGATTGGACATGGATTGGACATGGATTGCACACGGATCGGACATGGATCGGACATAGATTGGACATGGATTGGACATGGATTGGACGTAGATATTTAGTAACAGCTAGTTGGGCATTAGAAATGCCATTAAGTCACAAAATAACGTCTAGAAGCTCAGTCAACTCGTAGAAAAAGAGGCATGAAAATATGGATTGCAATGGATTGCACCTGGATTGGACATGGGCTGGACATGGTCTGGACATGGATTGGACATGGATTGCACACGGATTGGACATGGATCGGACATAGATTGGACATGGATTGGACGTAGATATTTAGTAACTGCTAGTTGGGCATTAGAAATGCCATTAAGTCACAAAATAACGTCTAGAAGCTCCATCAACTCGTAGAAAAAGAGGCATGAAAATATGGATTTCAATGGATTGCACCTGGATTGGACATGGGCTGGACATGGATTGGGCATGGATTGGACATGGATTGGACATAGATTGGACATGGATTGGACATGAGCTGGACATGGATTGGACATGGATTGCACCTGGATTGGACATGGGCTGGACATGGATTGGACATGGATTGCACCTGGATCGGACATGGATTGCACCTCGATTGGACATGGGCTGGACATGGATTGGACATGGATTGCACCTGAATTGGACATGGATTGCACCTCGATTGGACATGGGCTGGACATGGATTGCACCTGGATTGGACATGGATTGCACCTCGATTGGACATGGGCTGGACATGGATTGGGCATGGATTGGACATGGATTGGACATGGATCGGGCATGGATTGGACCTGGATTGGACATGGGTTGGACATGGGTTGGACATGGGTTGGACATGGGTTGGACATGGGTTGGACATGGATGGGACAAGGATTGGACATGGATTGTACAAGGATTGCACATGGATTAAACATGTGTTGGACATGTGTTGGACATGGATTGGACAAGGATTGGACATGGATTGGACTTGGATTGTACAAGGATTGGACTTGGATTGGACAAGGATTGCACATGGATTGGACATGGGCTGCATGACAACACATAGTTGAAACCACAATAAATTTTTCTCTCTCCGTCACCTTTCCAAATACATACCGAGGTAAAAAACAGGAAAAAAGAGGCATGAAAATAGTAGAAATGTCATCAGCCATTAGAATGTAGGCTAAAAATGCATTTTCCTGGTAAAAAAGGAACAAAAAGGGCCTAGAAAGCCGTTGTAAAGTTGAAAAAAGGACAGAAAAAGCTTAAAATGCCATTGATTCGCAGAATAAGGGCTGGAAATTCCATCAACCAGTATAGGGGCATAATATGGTAGAAATAATAGCTTTTTTCCAACCGTGAAACTCCTGGAGCATGCGCAGAAGGATTTGGACGTCAAAGTTAACGTCGTTCAAATAGTTTTTCCATCAAATCTGAAGTCATCTGAGGTCCTTCTGCGCATGCTCCAGAAGTTTCCAACCAGTTTTAAGCTTGGAACAAAGCCTATAGTTAAAAGATTAAAAAATCTGCTTGAGTGAATCCAGTGAGGCCCGAAGCATTTGATCCACCCGAGTTTGTCCCAACTTTTACGGTCAATTGAATTTTTATATAACACTACTATAAAAGTAAAAAACAATAGAAATAAATTGAATTTTCATGATCCCGGAAAAAACTACTTGTAGAAGGGGCAAACCGCAAAGCGCATGTCTTCCAAGTACATCCCGGACGGTATCACCAGTCTAGCTAAGGCGTTCCACCGATAACAACCCCTCAAAAAAACCGAACCAAAACTATAATTTTGTTAATAAAAAAACGGTACATTATAAAAATTTCTCCCATATTTCCCGCATTCCCTCCACCTCCGTCGCAGTCCGCCGAGCGTGTTTCCTGTCCGGCGTGCGCTTCTTGTCAGTCGACGTGTTGTGCTCATTGTGGATTATTTTGTGTTTTTTACTAGAATTATGTTTCATCTCGCAGATTCCGTCTTAAGAAGGATAAAGGTGATATTTAAATTTCCCCTTAAATGCAAATCTAGACCCTTGTCTTCCGATAATATTCAAATTAGACTTTTTTATATCAAAATATGCAATCTTTTTATTCTAACTAATTTTTAAACTATTTCCATCCCTTCAAAATGATCTACCGTAGTTGCTTTCATGAACCACATATTTTATGATATTAGGCAAGTCAATTTGCTTTACCGGTTTAATTTATGTATTTATGAGGTCTAAGATAAGCCGACATTATTAATATTTGGACCATTAAAACTTTCGTAAGTCGATGTATAAAGGCGTGTAGGTGTGCAAGATTCCGACGAGTTATTATACCTATTATGGACAACTTAAATATTTTTAAGCAATAAAAAAAAACCCAAAAATTGATGAAAATGTCAATTTTTCCGGTTAAATTCAAACGTTATGATTTCATGATCAAATCTATTGCATCCAGCTGATCAACTAATGTCGATTTCTCTTATCCTGCTGCATAATTCTTAAAGTAGATCCCGTTTTCTCAAGAAACCGCAATTTTTACAAAATTTTCGGGACCCGGAGGTTTTTTTGGCCATAAAAACCCTAATTTTAGCGGATTTTCAGGATTTTTTCCTCATCAAAAATGGCTGTTTTAAGCAGGTTTAGGAGGCATGTGATTCTTAAGCGTTTTTACGATTAAGGAGGCACTGAATTAAATTTAAACCCGGGGTTTAAGAAGTTAAACGGTCATCAAAAATGGCTGTTTCAAGCAGATTTAGGAGGCAGGTGATTCTTAAGCGTTTTTTGCGATTTAGAAGGCACTGGAATAAGATTAGGTCAGGGATTTAAGAAGCCAGATGGTCATCAAAAATGGCTGTTTTAAGCATATTTAGAAGGCAGGTGATTCTTAAGCGTTATTAAGATTTAGAAGGCACTGAATTAAGTTTAGACCAGGGAATTTAAGAAGTCATGTATAAAGGCGTGCAAGATTTATTTTTTTACCCAGTAAAATATCCCAAAAGTTTATGAAAATGTCAATTTTCCCGGTTAAATTCAAACGTTACGATTTCCTGATCAAATCTATTGCATCCAGCTGATCAAAAACCACTGTAAATTTATCTTATCCTGCAACATCACAAGTAGATCGCGTTTTCTAAGAAACCACTATTTTTACAAATGGACCGGGAGGTTTTTTTGGCTATAAAATCCAAATTTTGGCGGATTTTCTGGTTTTTTCCTCAATTTTTTTTTTTTGGGGCAAAAAACCCCATTTTTACAGTACAAAATCTACTGCATCCAGCTGATCAAAATCTAGGTATTCAAAATTTTGCACTATCAATATCCTGATTTTAAAACCAAATCTATTGCATCCAGCTGATCAATAATTTTGAAGAAATGAATTTTTTCTTTGGGAGGGAAATGTTTTAAAGATGAAACACCCATAAAAAGTTTCAAGAAAGTGGGTAAATAGGTTCACTTACTATAAAATCTTCGCTAATAAAGTTTTTTTATTTATTCACAATTTCACTTGTTAAAAATAGAAACAATAATGGAAAGTTGATGCCCCTTCCGATTTAATTAGAATGTCGGGCTTGTTTACGTGTTTATAAATCTTAAAAGAGTAGTTTTCGAAGAAGTTTATGGTCCAATTAACAATTACATTCGCTTGTTTTCTGAGAGGTTACTTTTTTTGAGGTTAAGAAGTTCCGTTTACGCATTTCTTCGTGTGCATGTCAAGTCTCCATTGAATGATATTTGTGAATGGGGAGGTAAAAGAAGGTTATTTTGGGGGACGAGTGTCTGCTAAATCGGGTCAATCAATAAGAGCCTCCCTCTTTTTCCACCGTTTTCCCAGATTCCTTGGGTGTAGGAAATTTAATATGTGATGTTACATCATTAATAAGGACATTGACCCAAAAAATCGATAATTTTATTAATTCATTTGTACCCCCACTTGACAGCTTCCTTGAAAAAACGGAAGGAAATCGGAAGGATTCCTTCTATTTAGCCAACCAGAGGGGTCCGTTCGAGGACCCCTTAAAATCTACCTTGAAAAAACTGAGGTTTCCTTTAATTTAGCCAATGAGCGCCCTCCGTTATAGGACTCTACAAACAGTTTTAACTTCCTTAAAGAAGTTATTGTGATACCCTCGACGTCGGGTTTTTGGGGGTCTTCCAGACCCCGTAGGGACAATACGAATGTTGATCTTTACCGATCTCAACTTTGTCTGTGGTGCCAGGCGGCCGTCCGTAGCATTTTTTCCGGAACACTTTACGGCCACAGTTTTCATCCGATTTTCACCAAATTTTCGCACAAATTTCTTTAGCCGGTGAAGAAGAATGTAGCGAGGGCAATTTTTGAATTTCGAAAAAATGGCGGAGATATGTCTGTTTGAAATTTTGGAAAATTCGCTGGGGCCAAACCGTTGCAGTTGGTCCGATTTTCACCAAATTTTTACCAATTACTCCTTATATTTTTTAAGAATTTTTGGTGTAAAAACATTGCCACTTTTTAATTATTAATTGTTTTTAGTAGGGAGAAATTTCGTACTTCTACCCTTTACGAGAGGCACATCCCTAGGCCAAAGAGCCCATTATTTCTACCTTGACACTTAAAAAAATTTTGGAAAAAAGAATTTAGAAAATTTTTCGAAAAAAAAAAAACTCGGAAAATGAAAAAAAAAACTCGGAAAATTAAAAAAAAACTCGGAAAATTTTTCAAAAAGAACTTAAAAAATTTCTTGAAAAATCATAGAAATTTTTTCGAAAAAAACAAACTTGGAAAATTTTTCGAGAAAAAAAGAAAACTTGGAAAATTTTTCGAAAAAAAAAAATTCCCCCTCCCTTATACTTCCTCTTCCTTATACTTCCCCTCTCTTATACTTCCCCTCCTTTATACTTTCCCTATCTTCGTTATCCTTTCGTTCCCTTATACTTCCCCCTCCTTTATACTTTCCCTATCTTCGTTATCCTTTCGTTCCCTTATACATCCCCCTTCGTTATACTTCCCCTCTATTATACATCCCCTCCCATATACTTCCCCCTCCGTTGTACGTCCCCTCCGCTATACTTCCCCCTCCGCTATACTTCCCCCTCCTATATTGTTACTTCTCTTTAAGGAAGTTTTCGTTGGAAACTATTCAAACAAGTACTTTACCTTCTTTAAGGAGGCAGTGGCTTTTATAAGTTTTGTACGATTTAGCAGGCAGTGGATTTTAAAAAACAGGGTGGATCCAGAAA
This sequence comes from Orius insidiosus, assembly GCA_014119065.1. Classification (NCBI taxonomy): domain Eukaryota; kingdom Metazoa; phylum Arthropoda; class Insecta; order Hemiptera; family Anthocoridae; genus Orius; species Orius insidiosus. The sequence goes on along the minus strand of JACGAQ010000010.1, from coordinate 730,279 downwards.
AAAAAGCTTAATTCAGGCACCCATATGGTCGGATATTATGTTACACCGGATAATTGGAGCAGATGCTTAGGGTGGTTTTGATTGTCGGAAACCTGAAAGTTTATGCTTGATCAAAATGGAAAATTAGGTAGGGTAACGAATCCGTTGTTTGGCTACTTAAAAAGGGGGGCGACGACGTTTAACAAATCGATAAGGAGCGTAGTAGCCAAGGTCACGCCCATCCCTTTTTCTTATTTCCCCAGAAAAGAAAAAAAATAGGAAAGTCCTACAAAGTATCCTTTTTACGACTCTCTCACGAATTTCGATGTCAAAAAAACGTCGTTTTTGAATAGAAATGTTATAAGGTCAAATTTCATGGAGGATTTACGTAGGAGTTGACCGTTTCTAAACGGTGCCAAACATTTCTTTTTCTTCAAAAAAAACGTTTTGTTAATCCTTTACAAAAATTTTCTCTTATATCTTAAAACTGGGGCAATTACATGCTCACCTAAAAGTGAAGGAACCGTGTCGGATTTCGTCCGTTAAGTAAATTTCTTAATTTTCTGCTCGTTGAGAGCTTAAGAAAACGTAAAGAAGTCTTTTTTATGTCCAAAGTAATTAAATCTTAAGAAAATAGAAGTTTGGCAGTACTTTTTGTTTGCAAAATCGCTATTTTTATGTCTAAAATATATAATCACCGTGGTATTACGGCCCGGAAATGGGTGGCGATCGTTCCCCCACATTGGTTTCAAAAAGCAGTTCTTAACTTAGTTCAATGCCTTCTAAATCGTAAGAACGCTTTAGAATAATTTGCCTTCAAAATGTGCTTGAAACAGCTATTTTTCGGGACCATTTAGCTTCTTAAATCCCTGATCTGAACTTAATTCAGTGCCTTCTAAATCGTAAAAACGCTTAAGAATCACCTGCCTTCTAAATATGCTTGAAAAAGTCATTTTTGATGATCATTTGACTTCTTAAATCCCTGGTCTAAACCTAATTCAGTGCCATCTAAATCTTAAAAACGCTTAAGAATCACACGACTCCTGAATTTGCTTCAAAAAGCCATTTTTGATGATCATTTGACTTCTTAAATCCCTGATCTAAGCCTAATTTAGTCCCTTCTAAATCGTAAAAACGCTTAAAAATCATCTGCCTCCTAAATCTGCTTGAAACAGCCATTTTTGATGACAATTTGCTTCTGAAATCCCTGGTCTAAACCTAATTCAGTTCCTTCTAAATCGTAAAAACGCTTAAAAATCACCTGCCTCCTAAATCTGCTTGAAAAAGCCATTTTTGATGATCATTTGACTACTCAAATCCCTGGTCTATACATAATTCAGTGCCATTTAAATCGTAAATACGCTTCATAATCACCTGCCCCTAAATATGCTTAAAGTAGCCATTTTTGATGATCGTTTGGCTTCTTAAATCCCTGGTCTAAACCTAATTCATTGCCTTCTAAATCGTAAAAACGCTTAAGAATCACCTGCCTCCTAAATTGCTTGAAAAAGCCATTTTTGATGATCATTTGGCTTCTTAAACCCCTCGTCTAAACTTAATTCAGTGCCTTCTAAATCGCAAAAAACGCATAAGAATCACCTGCCTCCTAAATCTGCTAAAAACAGCCATTTTTGATGACCATTTGGCTTCTTAATCCCTGACCTATACTTAATTCAGTGCCATCTAAATCGTAAAAACGCTTAAGAATCAACTGCCTCCTAAATCTGCTAAAAACAGCCATTTTTGATGACCATTTGGCTTCTTAAACCATTGGTCTATACTTAATTCAGTGCCTTCTAAATCGTGAAAACGCTTAAGAATCTCCTGCCTCCAACATCTGCTTGAAACAGCCATTTTTGATGACCATTTGGCTTCTTAAATCCCTGACCTAAACTTAATTCAGTGCCTTCTAAATCGTAATACGCTTAAGAATCACCAGCCTCCTAAATATGCTTGAAACAGCCATTTTTGATGACCATTTGGCTTCTTAAACCCCTCGTCTATACTTAATTCAATGCCTTCTAAATCGTAAAAACGCTTAAGAATCACCTGCCTCCCAAATCTGCTTGAAACAGCTATTTTTCGTGACCATTTAGCTTCTTAAATCTCTAACCTCAACTTAATTCAGTGCCTTCTAAATCGTGAAAACGCTTAAGAATCACCTGCCTCCCAAATCTGCTCGAAACAGCCATTTTTGATGACCATTTGGCATCTTAAACCCCTCGTCTATACTTAATTCAGTGCCTTCTAAATCGTAATACGCTTAAGAATCACCAGCCTCCTAAATATGCTTGAAACAGCCATTTTTGATGACCATTTGGCTTCTTAAACCCCTCGTCTATACTTAATTCAATGCCTTCTAAATCGTAAAAACGCTTAAGAATCACCTGCCTCCCAAATCTGCTTGAAACAGCTATTTTTCGTGACCATTTAGCTTCTTAAATCTCTAACCTCAACTTAATTCAGTGCCTTCTAAATCGTGAAAACGCTTAAGAATCACCTGCCTCCCAAATCTGCTCGAAACAGCCATTTTTGATGACCATTTGGCATCTTAAACCCCTCGTCTATACTTAATTCAGTGCCTTCTAAATCGTAAAAACGCTTAAGAATCACCTGCCTCCCAAATCTGCTCGAAACAGCCATTTTTGATGACCATTTGGCATCTTAAATCCCTGCTCTGAACTCAATTCAGTGCCTTCTAAATCGTATAAACGCTTAAGAATCACCTGCCTCCTAAATGTGCTTGAAACAGCCATTTTTGATGTCCATTTGGCTTCTTAAATCTCTAACCTCAACTTAATTCAGTGCCTTCTAAATCGTGAAAACGCTTAAGAATCACCTGCCTCCCAAATCTGCTCGAAACAGCCATTTTTGATGACCATTTGGCATCTTAAATCCCTGCTCTGAACTCAATTCAGTGCCTTCTAAATCGTATAAACGCATAAGAATCACCTCCCTCCTAAATCACTTGAAACAGCCATTTTTAATGACCATTTGGCTTCTTAAATCCCTGGTCAATTCAATGCCTTCTAAATCGTAAAACGCTTAAGAATCACCTGCCTCCAAAATCTGCTTGAAAAAGCCATTTTTGATGATCATTTGACTTCTCAAATCCCAGGTCTAAACTTAATTAAGTGCCTTTTAAATCGTAAATTGGCTTCAGAATCACCTGCCCCTAAAATATGCTTGACGTAGCCATTTTTGATGATCGTTTGGCTTCTTAAATCCCTGGTCTAAACCTAATTCAGTGCCTTCTAAATCGTAAAAACGCTTAAGAATCACCTGGCTCCTGCTTGAAATAGCTTTTTTTATATTTATTATCATTAGACTTCTTTTATTTCTTGATATTATATTTATCTTTATAATATGTCGTTGAAAAATGACGTTATGAATAATGAACCTCTGAAGTGTCATGAGGAATCTGAGGTTTCTGTTGAAAAAATTTCATGAAGAAAAATGTCACGCCATTATTTAGATCATGATCGTAGACAAACGATTATTTAAATGAAAGAGGGGAGACGTAGGCGTTTTCTGATAGTGAGAGTCATCCAGTAAATCAAACCCGAAGATATTAATTAGAATCAAACTGCTGCGGGTCACACGCGGCGGGGTGTTGATGAAGGGCCTTCGAAAAAAACGTGATCCGGATCCGGACGTCGGCAATAAATATCAATATTTAAAAAAATTTGAATTAAACCCGGGCTTGCTTAAGAGCTCATATATCAGAAACATCGAATTATAAGACCAATGGACCAAATGTTACCCTTTAGACCCCAATATACAACACACACTGAAAAGAAGTCTGGTCAAACGGTCATCTAAAATGGCTGTTTCAAGCAGATTTAGGAGGCAGGTGAGTCTTAATCGTTTTTTGCGATTTAGAAGGCACTGAATTAAGTTTAGGTCAGGGATTTAAGAAGCCAGATGGTCATCAAAAATGGCTGTTTCAAGCACATTTAGGAGACAGGTGATTCTTGAGCGTTTTTACGATTTAGAAGGCACTGAATGAAGTTTAGACCAGGAGTTTAAGAAGTAAAAGATCATCAAAAATGGCGGTTTCAAGCAGATTTAAGAGCCAGGTGATTCTTAAGCGATTTTACGATTTTGAAGGCATTGAATTAAGTATAGACCACGGGTTAATGGAGCCTGGTGGTCATCAAAATGGCTGTTTCAAGCATATTTAGGAGGCATGTGGTTCTTAGGCGATTTTGCGATTTTGGAGGCACTGAATTAAGTAGAGGTAAGGGATTTAAGAAGCCATATGGTCATCAATATGGCTGTTTAAGCATATTTTGGAGGCAGGTGATTCTTAAGCGATTTAGCGATTTTGAAGGCACTGAATTAAGTTTAAGTCAGGGATTTAAGAACGGTCATCAAAAATGGATGTTTCAAGCACATTTAGGAGGCATGTGATTCTTAGGCGATTTTGCGATTTTGGAGGCACTGAATTAAGTTTAGGTCAGGGATTTACGAAGCCATATGGTCATCAATATGGCTGTTTTAAGCATATTTTGGAGGCAGGAAGGCAGGTGATTTTAAGCGTTTTTACGATTTAGAAGGCACTGAAATAAGGTAAATCCAGGGATTTAAGAACGGTCATAAAAAATGGCTGTTTTAAACAGATTTAGGAGGCAGGTGATTCTTATGCGTTTTCACGATTTAGAAGGCACTGAATTAAGTTTAGACCAGGAATTTGCGAAGCCTAAAGATCATCAAAAATGGCTGTTTCAAGCAGATTTAGGAGGCAGGTGATTCTTAAGCGTTTATACGATTTAGAAGACACTGAATTAAGTATAGACCAATGGTTTAAGAAGCCAAATGGTCATCAAAAATGGCTGTTTCAAGCAGATTTAGGAGGCAGGTGATTCTTAAGCGCTTTTACGATTTAGAAGGCACTGAATTAAGTTTAAACCCGGGATTAAAGAACGGTTATCGAAAATGGCTGTTTTAAACAGATTCGTGATTCTTATGCGTTTTCACGATTTAGAAGGCACTGAATTAAGTTTGGACCAGGGATTTGCGAAGACAAAAGATCATCAAAAATGGCTACTTCAAGCATATTTAGGGGCAGGTGATTCTGAAGCGTATTCACGATTTAAAAGTCACTGAATTAAGTTTAGACCAGGGATTTGAGAGGTCAAATGATCATCAAAAATGGCTGTTTCAAGCAGATTTAGGAGGAAGGTGATTCTTAAGTGTTTTTTCGATTTAGAAGGCACTGAATTAAGTTTAAACCCGGGATTAAAGAACGGTCATCAAAAATGGCTGTTTTAAACAGATTCGTGATTCTTATGCGTTTTCACGATTTAGAAGGCACTGAATTAAGTTTAGACCAGGGATTTGCGAAGCCAAAAGATCATCAAAAATGGCTGTTTCAAGCAGATTTAGGAGGCAGGAGATTGATTCTTAAGCGATTTTACGATTTAGAAGGCACTGAATTAAGTATAGACCAGGGATTTAAGAAGCCAAAATGGTCATCAAAAATGGCTGTTTCAAGCACATTTAGGTGGCATGCGATTCTTAAGCGATTTTACGATTTTGGAGGCACTGAATTAAGTTTAAACCAGGAATTTAAGAAGCCAAATGGTCATCAAAAATGGCTGTTTCAAGCATATTTTGGAGACAGGTGATTCTTAACCGTTTTTTGCAATTTAGAAGGCACTGAATTAAGTTTAGGTCAGGGATTTTAGAAGCCAAATAGTCATCAAAAATGGCTGTTTCAAGCACATTTAGGTGGCATGCGCTTCTTAAACGATTTTACGATTTTGGAGGCACTGAATTAAGTTTAAACCAGGAATTTAAGAAGCCAAATGGTCATCAAAAATGGCTGTTTCAAGCATATTTTGGAGACAGGTGATTCTTAACCGTTTTTTGCAATTTAGAAGGCACTGAATTAAGTTTAGGTCAGGGATTTTAGAAGCCAAATAGTCATTAAAAATGGCTTTTTAAGCACATTTAGGTGGCATGCGATTCTTAAGCGATTTTACGATTTTGGAGGCACTGAATTAAGTTTAAACCAGGGATTTACGAAACCAAATGGTCATCAAAATTGCTGTTTCAAGTATATTTTGGAGGCAGGTGATTCTTAAGCGTTTTTACGATTTAGAAGGCACTGATGATCAATCGGCGATAATCTCACATTGGAGGCAATTGAGCTTTTTCTTTGAAGATTTCACTAATTGCCGAATCGCCGTCGCGAGAAATGTGTGAAAGGTTTCTCGAAATATTGTTTCCCACGTTTAAAATATGGATAGAGAGAGAAATAAAAAAAAATAAGAAAGGACGGTTTGTTTGTATTGTAAAACCCTCTGGTGACATATTTATGGTCGCGGTTGAATGCACTCCCTTGGGGCTTAATTCTACAGGGGTGGCCACAAAACGACATTCACTTGTAACCCGAGTATAATAAATTTATCGTCCCTTTAATTTCTTCCCCCCGCCCCTTTCCGACCATTTTCACTTGGCCAATAAAATCCATTTATGTTTAATTCATTAATTTAGAGGTTTTTCTATTTGATCACGTGTCTCCTTTTTATAGTTTATGACTGTTTACGTAAATAAATCAGAAACCCCCGTCCCGTTGTCCATTCATAAGAGTAGAAAGGGATGATGCACGAGTCATTCAATAAATTTTATTTTTTTGAAATGAAGAAAGTCCTCACAAAAGAAAGAGGGAGAAAAAAAAAAGTTATTTTTCATAAAACTTTCGAGTTTTAAAAGAGTAATCACACGAAAGGGCTTCTAAGGGCTTTAATTAGGGAGCTGCCAGTAACTCTCCGAACTTCCAATTTTGTCCTACACCTTCCACGCCCAACAGATCACGAACGTCCTAATTTCAAAATAAAATAAAATACGTCAAGTTTCAATTCTAGATAAGTTGTTTTGATAACTTTCGCTCTCACGATTTTGAGAAAGATACGATTTAATTTTTTTTTCTGACGCCCCTGGCTGTCAGAGGAAATGTAAAAAGAAACAAAACGATTTTTTAAAAGAGTTTCTCGGGAGAACACCGTTCGACATAACGCATTTCACCCTAAAGCAGTTGAACAAAATCTGCAATTCGACATAAAAAATCTGTAGTTCACTATAATGCGTTACGACATAAAGCTCTCAAAAGTTCGAAAATTTTGTGCATAATGCATTTCAACTTAAAGCGTTTCGCCATAAACAATTTCAATAAATGCAAGTCACCATAAAAGCCTCTCTTTAAACTTGTTGTTTCACCATAAAACAGTTTCTGTCGCTTCTGCATAATTCATCTCACCATAAACTAGGGATAACGAAAGAGTAAGCCTACTTTCGCTGTTTAAAACGCGATTATGGAGAAACGACAAAAAACATAAAACTTGACAGTTCACCATAATGCAATTCAACATAATGCATCTCACCATAAACTAGCAGGCAGCCAATGGGATCAGCTCGTTTTATGACACAAGGGGGCTAATTTTTTTCTTCTCGCGAGGATGTGCGATTTGCATTATGGTGAATTGTCAAGTTTTAAGGTTTTTTTGTCGTTTCGCCATAATCAAACGGCGAAAGTAGGCTCGTGAATTATTGGAGTTTTTCTGAGGCCGCAACACCCGACTATCTAAGCAACCAAAAAAGAATTATCACCCGGCTGACTAAAAGAAAATTAACATTGAAAGTAGGCTCTTTCGCTGTCCCAAGTTTATGGTGAGATGTATTATGCCCAAACGAAAGAAACAGTTTTATGTCGAAATGACAAGTTCTTTAAAATGAAAGTTTATTTTCAACTGCGTTATGTTGAAATAATGCATCTCACCATAAACTAGGTAAAGCAAGCAGGCAGCCAATGGGATCAGCTCGTTTTATGACACAAGGGGGCTAATTGTTTTCTTCTCGCGAGGATGTGCGATTTGCATTATGGTGAACCATCAATTTTTAAGGTTTTTTTGTCGTTTCGCCATAGTCAAACGGCGAAAGTAGGCTCTTTCGCTGTCCCAAGTTTATGGTGAGATGTATTATGCCCAAACGACAGAAACAGTTTTATGGCGAAATGACAAGTTCGAAAATTTTGAGCATAATGTATTCCAACATAAAGCGTTTCGCCATAATCAATTTCAATAAATGCAAGTCGACATAAAAAAAAGTGCAAGTCACCATAGCACTTCCCACCATAAAAGCCTATCTTTAAACTTGTTTTCACCATAAAACTGTTTCTATCGTTTCTGCATAAGACTCACCATAAACTAGGGACAGCCGAAGAGCAAGCCTATTTTCGCAGCTTAAAACGCGATTATGACGAAATGACAAAAAACTTAAAACTTGACAGTTCACCATAATGCAATTCAACATAAAGCATCTCACCATAAACTAGGAAAAACAAGTAGACAGCCAATAGGATCAGCTCGTTTTATGACACAAGGGGGTTAATTTTTTTCGTCTCGCGAGGATGTGCGAATTGCATTATGGTGAACCATCAATTTTAAGGTTTTTGTTGTTTCGCCATAATCGCGTTTTAAACGGCAAAAATAGGTTTGCTCTTACAATACTTTTTCTAACATAACGCATTTCGCCTTAAGCAATTGAACTTTAAAAATCTACATTTCGACATAAAAAATCTGTAGTTCACCATAATGCGTTTCGGCATAATGCGATTGAACATAAAGCGCTCAAAAGTTCGAAAATTTTGAGCATAATGCATTCCAACATAAAGCGTTTCGCCATAAACAATTTCAATAAATGCAAGTCGACATAACAAAAAGTGCAAGTCACCATAGCACTTCCCACCATAAAAGCCTATCTTTAAACTTGTTTTTTCACCATAAAACTGTTTCTATCGTTTCTGCATAAGTCTCACCATAAACTAGGGAAGTTAGGTTCCGTTGGGGGCACCCTGTATATCCAAACGCATTTTAAACTTCACCATCAAATTCTTTGATTTTAATTTAGGGGGGGGTTTACGTTTAACTTATTTTCATAAAACCACTTTTTAACGCTCTCCCAGACGTAGGTATGCCATCTTTCCCTTATACTTCCCCCTCTGTTATACTTCCCCTGACTTATACTTCTCCTTCCGTTATACTTCCCCCTCCATTATACTTCCCCTGACTTATACTTCGCCGTCCGTTATACTTCCCCCTCCGTTATACTTCCCCTCCGTTGTACGTCCCCTCCGTTATACTTCCCTCTCTTATATTTTTACTTCTCTTTAAGGAGGTATGATGGTTTTTAAGTGAGTTGCTTTGCAAATTTTTCGTTGTTAACAACGGTTTTCAGTTTTTCCCTTCTATCTTGGAAACCGTCGCTCAAAACGAAAAAATGTCATAAGTAAAAGTCGTAGCTACGGAAATTTCCTACAAAAAAGACCTCATTGGTTTTTTGTCAGAGCAATACTTTAGGAGATATGGAAGTATTTAAGTTGGTTGCTTTGCAAATTTTTCGTTGTTAACAACGGTTTTTGGTTTTTCCCTTCTATCTCGGAAACCGTCGCTCAAAACGAAAAAACGTCCTAAGTAAAAGTCGTAGCTACGGAAATTTCCTACAAAAAAGACCTTATTGGTTTTTGTGTCAGAGCAATACTTAAGTAGGTATGAAGGTTCTTAAGTGAGTTGCTTTGCAAATTTTTCGTTGTGAGCAACGGTTTTCGGTTTTTCCCTTCTATCTCGGAAACCGTCGCTCAAAACGAAAAAATGTCCTAAGTAAAAGTTGTAGGTATTAAAATTTACTACATAAAATATCTTATTAGTTTTTTCCGTCAGAGCAATACTTTAGGAGATATGGAAGTATTTAAGTTGGTTGCTTTGCAAATTTTTCGTTGTTAACAACGGTTTTCGGTTTTTCCCTTCTATCTCGGAAACCGTCGCTCAAAACGAAAAAATGCCTTAAGTAAAAGTTGTAGGTACAAAGATTTCCTACAAAAATTTTTTATTCATTATTTGCGTAAGAGCAATATTTAAGGAGTTATAAGGTTAAAACTAATAATCCTACAGAGCCTGTCTGAAAAATTAAAACCTTCATATCTCCTAAAATATTGCTCTGACGGAAAAAACCAATAAGATATTTATATAGTAAATTTCCGTAGCTACAACTTTTACTTAAGACATTTTTTCGTTTTGAGCGACGGTTTTCAAGATAGAAGGTAAAAACCGAAAACCGTTGCTCACATCGAAAAATGTACAAAGCAACCAACTTAAAACCCTCATATCCCCTTAAAGAAGTTTTCGTTTGAAGCTCTTCAAACAAGTACTTTTCTCAACTTTTGGCCTAGGAGCACCCATTTTAAAGCATTTTTCAGATAATAGGGAGGAGGAAGTTAATTCTTAAGGTTGTATGTAGGCAGTGGAAACTGGAATTTAAAACATGCCCAGATATGATAAAAGATTTAGGAGGCAGTGGATTCTCTTAAGGTTGAAAGATTCTTCGGAAGTCACCGTTTCGAACGTTTTTACGACGGTGAACTCGCTGGGATAAATTTTCGAACGACGCCACGGATACAAAAGCTAGACGTAGTTAAAGTTTCTGCCATCCCTAACATATGTTTACCCACTTTAATTTCTTTTTACCGGTCGGGGTGGAAGGTTATAAATGAAAGAACTTAACGGTGAATCCATCTCTAAATAGGGTTTTACGATCCACTTAGCCGATCTACACCGTAGCTATTCTTCTCTTAATTTGAGGGGTGAACCTCCGACTTACGATCACTAACTCATAGACTGATTACGATTCTTTTTTTCTTCCTCCCGAGAGTTTAATTTCTTGAGTACAAAGACCATTCAACTTGTTCGTTAGAAGACCTTTTAAAATGTTTACGGCTTAAAGAACGTCATATTAAGTACCGGAATCCGGAAACGTTTACTTTCATATTTGGAGAATTTTTACGGTTCAAACGTTTACGAAATTGTAGCTTCGATCCTTTTTTAGACGAAAATTTCTTTCGACTTATTTTTTGACCCATTTCATACACAAAATTTCAAGTTCAAATTTTATGATGAGTCTTAAAAATATTTTCTCACAGTCATTTTAAACAGTTATTTTTTAGCGGAATCTTTACAATGTTTTTAAATCATAAGTCCCGAGTTTCTTGGCCAAAATACCGTAGCCCGAAAGCCCAAAACAAAAATTCTCACGGCAAGCGGAAAAATCGAGGATATCGACGAAAAAGTGCTCTACAAACCTCCGAGTGTACAGGGTGTCCGGAAACACATGGCAAGCGTCTGGGAGAGCGTTAAAAAGTGGTTTTACGAAAAAAAGTTAAATGTAAACCCCCCTTAATTTAAATCAAAGAATTTGATGGTGTAGTTTAAAATCCGCCTGGATATACAGGGTGTCCCAGACACAACCTAACTTCGTTATTTCAAATAAGAACCCCTATTTTTTATATAAGATTCGTAATCTACGCAAAATTTCAAGTAGATTTGAGTACTCATATGACGATTTTAGACAACTTTTAAAAAATGTCAAAATTTAGCGTTTTTTGCGCTAAAATCCGTTAAAATTGACCTAGGAGACTCGTTTTTTTTTAATTCCACTTATTTTTTCCCGAAGAATCCAACTGTCTCAAATTTGAGCATCTTCGCATTCAGCATCACGAGATTTCGTCGCTAATGGCCTTTTTTCAAGTTAGAACCCAAATTTTTAGTTCAGAAATGAAAATTAGCACTTGTTGAAAGGAATTTTTCTTTCGGACCACAAATTTTGAAAGAGCTACAGCGTCTTTTGTGTTTATGCATCAAAAATTAAAATTCCGTCAACAAATCGCTAATTTCCATTTTTGAAGTATGGAATTTGGAGTAGTTAAACTTGAAAAAAGGCCATTAGCGACGAAATCTCGTGATGCTGAATGCGAAGATGCTCAAATTTGAGACAGTTGGATTCTTCGGGAAAAAATAAGTGGAATTAAAAAAAAAAAACGAGTCTCCTAGGTCAATTTTAACGGATTTTAGCGCATAAAACGCTAAAATTTTACATTTTTTAAAAGTTGTCCAAACTTGTCATATGAGTACTCAAATCTACTTGAAATTTTGCGTAGATTACGAATCTGAAATAAAAAATAGGGGTTCTCATTTGAAATAACGATGTTAGGTTGTGTCTGGGACACCCTGTATATCCAGGCGGATTTTAAACTACACCATCAAATTCTTTGATTTAAATTAAGGGGGGTTTACATTTAACTTTTTTTTCGTAAAACCACTTTTTAACGCTCTCCCAGACGCTTGCCATGTGTTTCCGGACACCCTGTATACTTGTCGACATAATGCGGTTCGCCTTAATGCATTTGACCATAAAATAGAAGAAATCGCGAGTTACTGATCGCCATAAAAAATCTCCAACTCAACATAAAGAAGTCGAAATAGTTCACCATAATGCATTTGAACATAATGCAACTCACCATAACGAAGAAATTAATCATTTGTCGTTTCGACATAAAATTTGTCGTTTCAACATAACGCAGTTGAAAATAAACTTTCATTATAAAGAACTTGTCATTTCGCCATAAAACGGTTTCTGTCGTTTGGGCATAATACATCTCACCATAAACTTGGGACATAAACGGCGAAAGTAGGCTCTTTCGCTGTTTGATTATGGCGAAACGACAAAAAAAACCTTAAAACTTGACAATTCACCATAATGCAAATCGCACATCATCGCGAGAGGAAAAAAATTAGCCCCCTTGTGTCATAAAACGAGCTGATCCCATTGGCTGCCTGCTTGCTTTACCTAGTATATGGTGAGATGCTTTATGTTGCTTGTATTATGGTGAACTGTCAATTTTTAAAGTTTTATCGTTTCTCCATAATCGCGTTTTAAAAAAATCATATTTTATCGTTTTTTTGCGCTAAAATCCGTTAAAATCGACCTTAGAGACTCATTTCTTTTTAAATTCCACTTATTTTTGTCCGAAGATTCCAACAATCACAAATTCAAGCATCTTCGCATTCTGCATCACGAGATCTCGCTAACAGCCTTTTTTCAAGTTAGAACCTTTTTTTTTTTTTTTTTTTTTTTTTTTTTTTTTTTTTTTTTTTTTTTTTTTTTTTTTTTTTTTTTTTTTTTTTTTTTGAAAAAATGAGTCTCTTAGGGCGAATTTAACGGATTTTAGCGCGAAAAACGCTAAAATTTGACATTTTTTAAAGTTATCGAAAATGGTCTTGTGAATAGTCAAATCAACTTGAAATGCTGCGTAGATTACGAATCTGAAATAAAAAATAGGGATTTTTCAAATGAGATAACGATGTTAGGTTCTGTTGGGGGCACCCTGTATATCCAAACGCATTTTAAACTACACCATCAAATTCTTTGATTTATATTAAGGGGGGTTTACATTTAACTTTTTTTCTTAAACCACTTTTTAACGCTCTCCCAGACGTGTGCCTTGTGTTTCCGGACACCGTGTACAATAAAACGTTTTACGTAATTTTTCGTTGGGCTTTCTAAATTTTGGTTTTTTTCGCTTTACATAATTAGAGAGGTACCGTTTTTGGCTAATAACCTAGCGAGGCGAACGAGAGAAACAATGTTTTAATAAAGACGTCCTTTAATGTCAACAAGGATGTTTATGTATATTATTAAAAACGAAAGTAACGTGGGAAGAGGGGGATGATTTATAGGCGTTTGATGTAAACAAGCGTTTCGGTTTGTAGGGACCTGATGACACTATTCCGACAACGAGGTTACCATTGTGTTACGTCGAAAACGAAAGGGAAAGACTTTCACTCTTGAAAATTCACATTTGGTGAAGATAAAAGGCATAAAATAGGGTTCGTTGATAAGATTCTTAATTTGGGGCTTTCTATTAACCTCGACTTTTTTGCGGGTGACCCCGAGCGATGAGAAAGAGGCCGAGTCGAAAACGATGACGTCGCCTGTTAAGTACAGACGCATACTTAACGCGGTTAAGTACAGACGCTTACAACACGGGGCGGTTAAGTACAGACGCATACAACACGGGGCGGTTAAGTACAGACGCGTACTTAATGGGACGAAAAAATTTTTTTTTTCAAATCGCAAAACCGACTTCGTATTTCTCACCCCAAGAAACGTCAAAAACCACATTTTGAGCGATTTGAAAAAATAAAAATTTTCAGATTTGTATTATCGCGGTTAAGTACAGACGCGTACTTAATGGGGCGGTTAAGTACAGATGCTTACTTAAAGGGGCGGTTAAGTACAGACGCGTTCTTAACGGGGCGATTATGCTTACTTATCGGGATGTTTAAGCACAAACACTTACTTAACCGGATGGTTGAGTACAGCTTATTTAACGGGGCGATTAAGTAGCAGCGCTTACTTAACGGGGCGATTATGCTTACTTATCGGGATGTTTAAGCACAAACACTTACTTAACCGGATGGTTGAGTACAGCTTATTTAACGGGGCAATTAAGTACCAGCGCTTACTTAACGGGGCGATTATGCTTACTTATCGGGATGTTTAAGCACAAACACTTACTTAACCGGATGGTTGAGTACAGCTTATTTAACGGGGCAATTAAGTACCTGCGCTTACTTAATGGGGCGGTTAAGTACAGACGCTTACTTAACGGGGCGGTTATGCTTATTTAACGGGATGTTTAAGCACAAACGCTTATTTAACGGGATGCTTGAGTTCAGCTTATTTAACGGTCTGTTAAGAACAGCTGATCTAACGGGGCGATTAAGTACCTGCGCTTACTTAACGAGGTGCTTAAGTTCAGACGCCTACTTAACGGGGCGGTTAAGTACAGGAGCATACTTAACGGGGAGGTTATGCTTACTTACCAGGATGTTTATGCACAAACGCTTATTTAACGGGATGCTTGTGTACAGGTTATTTAACGGTCTGTTAAGAACAGCTTATCTAACCTGCGATTACTTAACGGGGTGCTTAAGTTCAGACGCTTACTTAACGGGGCGGTTAAGTACAGACGCATACTTAACGGGGAGGTTATGCTTACTTACCGGGATGTTTATGCACAAAAGCTTATTTTACGGGATGGATGAGTAATTAACGGGCTGTTAAGTACAGCTTATCTAACCTGGCTATTAAGTACCTGCGATTACTTAACGGGGTGCTTATGTTCCGACGCCTACTTAACGGGGCGGTTAAGTACAGAAGCATACTTAACGGGGAGGTTATGCTTACTTACCAGGATGTTTATGCACAAACGCTTATTTAACGGGATGCTTGTGTTCAGGTTATTTAACGGTCTGTTAAGTACAGCTTATCTAACCTGCGATTACTTAACGGGGTGCTTAAGTTCAGACGCTTACTTAACGGGGCGGTTAAGTACAGACGCATACTTAACGGGGAGGTTATGCTTACTTACCGGGATGTTTATGCACAAAAGCTTATTTTACGGGATGGATGAGTAATTAACGGGCTGTTAAGTACAGCTTATCTAACCTGGCTATTAAGTACCTGCGATTACTTAACGGGGTGCTTAAGTTCAGACGCTTATTTAACGGGGCGGTTAAGTACAAACGCTTACTTAACGGGGAGGTTATGCTTACTTACCAGGATGTTTAAGCACAAACGCTTATTTAACGGGATGGTTGAGTATAGCTTATTTAACGGGCTGTTAAGTATAGCTTATCTAACCTGGCTATTAAGTACCTGCGATTACTTTACGGGTTGCTTAAGTTCAGACGCTTATTTAACGGGGCGGTTAAGTTCAAACGCTTACTTAACGGGGAGGTTATGCTTAATTAACGGGATGTTTAAGTTTAAAATAAGACTCAAAAATGTTTTTTGATACGATTCTTAATTTGGGATAAGATTCCTAATTTGTCTTAAGATTCTAAATTCTTAATTTTCTATTAACCTCGACTTATTTTTGCAGGTGACCCCGAGCGAAAAGAAAGAGGCCGAGTCGAAAAGCGAAGACGTCGCCTGGACCGAAGATGAAGACTCGAATTACGAATTCAACCGGAAGTCTTTATCAAAGTCGAAACGGGTCAAAAGTTATTTACAGAAAAAATGTCGGGACGTCGAAGTCAAAGTGAGATCGAGATCGAAATCCGGCTCGAGGGCGAGCGCCTCTTCATCCTGGTACATAAATCAAGATACACCTGAAGAAGTCGTGCAGGATGATTCACGTACAGAAGGCGGTACGGAACCGCCGGAAAACCGAGAGGAAAGTGAAAATAAAGAGATCGACGAAATAAAAGAGGCTGAGAACAAAGAGGACGATTCAGACACGGCTTCTGAGGGAACTCTATTGGACGAAACACAATCCGAACTACTCCTCGTACCTCTTCAGGTAAACCTCGTTGTCACCTTTTCCCCTCGTTCTGTTTCTTCCGAACTGTCGAATATTTTTTTTTCTATTTAAAAAAAAAACGATGATAAATAATTCAAAGGTTTCACTATTTCTCTGGGATAGGGCAGAGGTCGGATTTCCTTCTTTGGACGTCCAAGTTCTGGGCCAGGTCACGGGCGCTGCATAAATACCACCGCCGGCAAATATGTCACAACTCAAATCCAAGAAAATAATCGAGAGAAAAAGTTTCTTTTATCGGTTTAAAGACCCCTTTCTTTTGTATAATTAATCCTCATCGACTTCCTCAACGTGAACAATATAATTTTAAACAGTTACATAAAATTCTTGGGTTTTTTGTTTTCTAAAATTGATAATTACAACATAAAAATCATTGGTGTTTTTATGTTTCGCTGTTCCGTAAAGAGCTGTATTTAACGAGAATCGAGAGCCGTGGAGTTTCCTACTTTTGCTTAAAATGTACTTTTAATAGAACTTCCTCTATTTCTTAAAAGGTCGTAGTAGTTTTTTTCCGCAAAAAAATTATGTTTCTATTTTGAAAACAGAAAACAGAATTATAAGTTTTTGAGGATAAGGTAGTCCAGTTTGTAGGTTTTGAGCTGCAGGAAGAAGAGAAGAAGAGGCAAGTTAGATGGAATACCTATCCAGGGACCTATCCCTAGAGGCATTTTGGAAGAAGAGGGACATCTTTTTACTTAACGCGAGGGTTAATGTATAAATGTGTACTTAAGGGGATATGAGGGTTTTAAGTTGGTTGCTTTGTACATTTTTCGTTGTGAGCAACGGTTTTCGGTTTTTCCCTTCTATCTTGGAAACTGTCGCTCAAAACGAAAAAATGTTCTAAGTAAAAGTTGTAGCGACGGAAATTTACTACATAAAATATCTTATTGGTTTTTTCCGTCAGAGCAATATTTTAGGAGATATGAAGGTCTTAAGTTTTCAGACAGGCTCTGTAGGATTATTAGTTTTAACCTCATAACTCCTTAAATATTGCTCTTACGCAAATAATAAATAAAGAAATTTTTGTAGGAAATCTTTGTACCTACAACTTTTACATAGGACATTTTTTCGTTTTGAGCGATGGTTTCCGAGATAGAAGGGAAAAACCGAAAACCGTTGTTAACAAAGAAAAATTTGCAAAGCAACTCACTTAAAAACCATCATACCTCCTTAAAGAGAGCAGGGTTAAGTGATGGGGCGGATAGTGATTAGGGGCGGTTGAGTTTAACTGGGCGGTTAAACACTCGCTTACTTAACGGGGTGGAGTAAATAGAGACACTATTTAATGGAACGCTTAAGTTCCGACACTTATTTAAGTAGGCGGTTTAGTACAACTTAACGTGCTAGTATGCTTACTTAACAGGATGAAGTAGAATCGCTTAGGCGGTTAAGTACAGACGCTTATTTAACGGGGTGGTAAAGTACAGACGCTTAATTAACGGGGCGGTTATGTACAGACGCTAACTTAACTGGGAGGTTAAATATAGACGCTAAATTAACTGGGCGGTTAAGTACAGACACTAACTTAACGGACCGGTTAAGTACAGATGCCTTACTTAACGGAGCGGTTACATATGCCTTACTTAACGGACCGGTTAAGTACAGATGCCTTACTTTACGGACCGTTTAAGTACAGATGCCTTACTTAACGGACCGGTTAAGTACAGATGCCTCACTTAACGGGCCGGTTATGTACAGACGCTAACTTAACTGGGCGGTTAAATATAGACGCTAAATTAACTGGGCGGTTAAGTACAGATGCGTTACTTAACGGACCGGTTACGTACAGATGCCTTACTTAACGGACCGGTTAAGTACAGATGCCATACTTAACGGACCGGTTAAGTACAGATGCCCTACTTAACGGACCGGTTAAGTACAGATGCCCTACTTAACGGACCGGTTAAGTGCAGATGCCTTACTTAACGGACCGGTTAAATACAGATGCCGTACTTAAGGGACCGGTTAAGTACAGATGCCGTACTTAAGGGACCGGTTATGTACAGCCGCCTTACTTAACGGGAGGATAAGTACAGCTGCTTTATACACTTATAGACGCTTTATATACTTAACGGGGCGGTTAAGTAAAGATTATTTTACGGGGCGATTAAGTACCTGCGCTTACTTAACCGTCGAGCTCTGTAAAATCGCGAAACCCCCATTTAACTCTCAGTTAAGTTCCTAACTTTAGTAAGGTAAAAAAACCTAACCGTAGGCTTTAAGTAATCCTCGAAACCCTGAAAATTTAACCGCCCAGTTTAGTAAACCTCATAACTTAACCGTCTCGTTAAGTGAATGCCCCTCCCACCCAGCTTAATCGCCTTGCTAACCTTAATATCTCAAAACTTAACCGGGAACCTCAAAACATAACCTTACCGATATGAACTGCCTCGTTTTTAGCTGTAACGTAACCTCACAACTTAATCGTCCGTTCAGTAAAATCGCAAAACCCCCATTTAATTCTCAGTTACTTAAGTAAACTCCTAACTTTCGTAAGGTAAAAAACCTAACCGCAGCCTTTAAGTAATCCTCGAAACCCTCAAAATTTAACCGCCCAGTTTAGTAAACCTCAAAACTTAACCGTCACGTTAAGTGAATGCCTCTCCCACCCAGCTTAATCGCCCTTAAACTTAACCGGGAACCTCAAAAATTAACCGTATCGATAATATGAGGCGCTCCGGGTACGAAGGGCGAACTCGACATCGGACAAATTTTTTTAACTTTACTTTAAGAAGTTATTGTGATACCCTCGACGTTGGGTTTTTCGGGAAGGGTCCTCCAGTTTTTTTTCATTTTCAGATTCTAGACCTCTTGGTGAATACACCCATATAATTTGAGTTGAGTTCGCCATTTTTTCCCCTTCAAATACGTAAAAACCGAAACTTTAAAATGCGAATATCTCGAAACTACGTTTTGTCGAGTTCGCCCTTCGTACCCGGAGCGCCTCATATGAATTGCCTCGTTTTTAAATGTAAAGTAAACTCATAACTTAACCGTCTCTGTAAAATCGCGAAACCCCCGTTTAACTCTCAGTTAAGTTCCTAACTTTAGAAAGGTAAAAAAACCTAACCGTAGCCTTTAAGTAATCCTCGAATACCTCAAAATTTAACCGCCCAGTTTAGTAAACCTCAAAACTTAACCGTCTCGTTAAGTGAATGCCCCTCCCACCCAGCTTAATCGCCTTCCTAACCTTTATATCTCAAAACTTAACCGTATCGATATTCGATATGAACTGCCTCGTTCTTAAACTTGAAGTAACCTCACAACTTAACCGTTCCGTTCAATAAAGTCGCGAAACCTCCATTTAACTTCTGACTTTCGTATGGTAAAGCGAGTACAATAGATTGTTAATTAATATTGAAAAAGACGTCCATAAACGTCCCACGCGTTTATGAATTTTCTCGAGCTGTAAACTCGGGTTCTCTCCGGAAGGGAAAATTATAATTTACGGTGTAGCTGATAGTAGTCAAGATTGGCAGTTAAGATTCAAAAACGTTATCTCCTATTTTTATAGCAGGTCCGGATAAGGAATTAAGAAATCAACAAAGTGACTCGTATAATTATTTTATTACAATGTAAGCCCTGATGACATTTCCTTCTTGGGAAAGTCGCCATCAACAGCAAGAGTATAAACATTTATTGTCAATTCATGTTGTAATAAAAAATTTGAGAAGTAGAACATTCTTTTAATTAGAAATTGTATTTTTAAAAAGGGGCTTAATAAAGTGAAAATTTATAACCGAAGGGAGAAGTTATTGGAACTTTTCTCTAAAACTAATTTATGGCTCGGTTGTAAATTCATTAGAAAAAAAAGGTTTTGGATAAATCGAAAAACAATTTTCACTCCTCGTTTCAGGTCTTTTATCTTTATTTCCGATCAGGCTAATAAGCGGCGTAGGAATAGGCTTTTGATATTTCATTAGGGCCCAAAAAAGATCTAGGCAACTTTCATTTTATAGAAGAGGGAAATAATTCAAGGAGGCGGGCGGGTGCCTCCTCCGTTCCGCGGAGATAGTTTTTCAATAGAGCTATCTCATGATATCTCACAATGGGACAACTTGTTCAGATTCTGACTCGATAGCTTAATACGGGAGGCCTTTTACACAAGTCATCCGGTCCCAGTTTTAAATTACAAGTAGCAAACACTTTCGATCCTCCCATTAGATCTAGTTGAACTCAATATAAGCGTCAGTACTCAACCGCCCCGTTAAGTATATAAAGCGTATATAAGTATATAAAGCGTCTGTACTTAACCGCCCCGTTAATTAAGCGTCTGTACTTAACCGCCCCGTTAAGTTGTGAGGTTACTGTACGAGGCAGTTCATATCGATACGGTTAAGTTTTGAGATATTAAGGTTAGCTAGGCGATTAAGCTGGGTGGGAGGGGCATTCACTTAACGAGACGGTTAAGTTTTGAGGTTTACTAAACTGGGCGGTTAAATTTTGAGGGATTCGAGGATTCCTTAAAGGCTACGGTTAGGTTTTTTACCTTACTAAAGTTAGGAGTTTACTTAACGGATGTGAAATAAATGAATGCTAAATTTTAGCATTTATGTTATTTTTACGTATCGTCCCATTACTTAACGTGCGTCGCTTTACTGCGGCGTTTAAGTTCACGCGGTGTGCTTAACGGGTCGGTTAAGTATCGCCCTTTTACTTAACGGGTCGGTTAAGTATCGCCATTTTACTTAACGGGTCGGTTAAGGATCGTCCCCTTATTTAACAGGTCGGTAAGGTATCGTCCTTTTACTTAACGGATCCGTTAAGTATCGTTCCTTTACTTAACGGGGCGGTTAAGTTTACACGGTATACTTAACGGGTCGGTTAAGGATCGCCCCTTACTTAACGGGTCGGAAAGGTATCGTCCCCTTTACTTAACGGATCCATTAAGTATCGTCCCATTACTTACCGGATCCGTTAAGCATAGTTCCTTTACTTACCGGGGCGGTTAAGTTTACACGGTATACTTAACGGGTAGGTTAAGGATCGCAGGATCGCCCCTTACTTAACGGGTCGGTAAGGTATCGTCCCCTTACTTAACGGATCCATTAAGTATTGTCCATTTACTTAACGGATCCATTAAGTATCGTCCATTTACTTAACGGATCCGTTAAGTATCGTTCCTTTACTTAACGGGGCGGTTAAGTATCGTCCCTTTACTTAAGGACGTCGTGTAAATTTAGTTCTTTTTACTTTACAGGTCGGTTAAGTTTACCTGGCATAATTAACGGGGCAATTAAGTTTACATCTTAATAAGCCTGTTAAGTATCGTTCCTTTTTACTTAATGGGTCGGTTAAGTTTGTTCCCTTACTTAACGGGTATGTTTTCCTATACTGCGTGAGGCGGTTAAGTTTTACCCAACATACTTAACGGGCGGTTAAGGTCTCACGGAGCACCTATCTGTGCCGTTAAATTTACACGGCAAACTTGCCCGGGGGGGGGGGGGGGGTTAACAGGACGGTTAATTTTCATGATGAGTTAAGGTTCAAAGTACATAAGGGAAGTTTCTAGTTCAACTTAACGGACGATTTAAGTACAATTTAATTGAACAACTTTTAACGTTGACGTTCTAACTTTAAAAAACTTAAAGGGTACCCAAATTATAAAAGAAGGGTTAGGTATCCAGGTCCTGAAAGCCTTCATAATCGAATATAGGACAACTAATCAGAGTTTAAAAAAAGCATTTTATCAAAAAACCACAATTTCACACCTGCCACGAGAATCTCGTACTTTACTATTCACACCTTTTTTTTTCTCCCCTAGTCAAAAATGTAAAAAAATTGATTTTACGCTTCTACGATCGATCTCCATAAAGCTTTCACTCTCTCATCAAAAAAATGCGTCTACAGGTCGATTTATTTAAACACGTACATTTTCACTTGATGTTTAAATTTATCGGTTGATTATTTTTAAAGTAGGTGAGATTTCTAACTAGCTGTAAATAATGGACGTTTAAATGCTAAACTATAAACGTAAATTTTAAACAGTCGTCGATACACCTGGTTTATGTGTAGATTTTAGAAAGATATCACTATAAAATTTTAATAGCATGAACTATAATAAAAGTAGTTGAAGAAGTGCCCACCCGGAGTGTCAATGGGTGGAAAGAATTTTATTTTGCTCTTCCAGCTAAAATGTCAGTTCTACCAACTTATATGTTGGAAATCACATCCTTCTAGCAAGCCTCCTATCCCTTTTCTAGGTTGGCTCCTACCATCTTTTCTAGCTTGCCTCCTATCCTCTTTTCTAGCTTGCTTCCTATCCTCTTTTCTAGCTTGCCTTCTATCCTTTTTTCTAGCTTGCCTCCTATCCTCTTTTCTAGCTTGCTTCCTATCCTCTTTTCTAGCTTACCTCCTGTCCTCTTTTCTAGCTTGCCTCCTGTCCTCTTTTCTAGCTTGCCTCCTATCTTCTTTTCTAGCTTGCCTCCTATCCTCTTTTCTAGCTTGCCTCCTATCCTCTTTTCTAGGTTGCCTCCTATCCTCTTTTCTAGGTTGCCTCCTGTCCTCTTTTCTAGCTTGCCTCCTATCCTCTTTTCCAGCTTGCCTCCTATCCTCTTTTCTAGCTTGCCTCCTATCCTCTTTTCTAGGTTGCCTCCTGTCCTCTTTTCTAGCATGCCTCCTATCCTCTTTTCTAGCTTACCTCCTGTCCTCTTTTCTAGCTTGCCTCCTGTCCTCTTTTCTAGCTTGCCTCCTATCTTCTTTTCTAGCTTGCCTCCTATCCTCTTTTCTAGCTTGCCTCCTATCCTCTTTTCTAGGTTGCCTCCTATCCTCTTTTCTAGGTTGCCTCCTGTCCTCTTTTCTAGCTTGCCTCCTATCCTCTTTTCCAGCTTGCCTCCTATCCTCTTTTCTAGCTTGCCTCCTATCCTCTTTTCTAGGTTGCCTCCTGTCCTCTTTTCTAGCATGCCTCCTATCCTCTTTTCTAGCTTGCCTCCTATCATCTTTTCTAGCTTGCCTCCTGTCCTCTTTTCTAGCTTGCCTCCTATCCTCTTTTCTAGCTAGCCTCCTATCCTCTTTTCTAGCTAGCCTCCTACCCTCTTTTCTAGCTTGCCTCCTATCCTGTTTTTTTAGCTTGCCTCCTACCCTCTTTTCTAGCTTGCCTCCTATCCTGTTTTATTTTTTAAAGCTTGCCTCCTATCTTGTTTTTATAGCTTGCCTCCTACCCTCTTTTCTAGCTTGCCTCCTATCCTGTTTTTTTAGCTTGCCTCCTACTGTCTTTTCTAGCTTGCCTCCTATCCTGTTTTTTTTTTTAAAGCTTGCCTCCTATCTTGTTTTTTAGCTTGCCTCCTACCCTCTTTTCTAGCTTGCCTCCTATCCTGTTTTTTTTAAAGCTTGCCTCCTATCTTGTTTTTATAGCTTGCCTCCTACCCTCTTTTCTAGCTTGCCTCCTATCCTGTGTTTTTTTAAAGCTTGCCTCCTATCTTGTTTTTATAGCTTGCCTCCTACCCTCTTTTCTAGCTTGCCTCCTATCCTGTTTTTTTAGCTTGCCTCCTACTCTCTTTTCTAGCTTGCCTCCTATCCTGTTTTTTTAGCTTGCCTCCTACCCTCTTTTCTAGCTTGCCTCCTATCCTGTTTTTTTTTTTAAAGCTTGCCTCCTATCTTTTTTTATAGCTTGCCTCCTACCCTCTTTCTAGCTTGCCTCCTATCCTGTGTTTTTTTAAAGCTTGCCTCCTATCTTGTTTTTTTAGCTTGCCTCCTACCCTCTTTTCTAGCTTGCCTCCTACCCTCTTTTCTAGCTTGCCTCCTATCCTGTTTTTTTAGCTTGCCTCCTTCCCTCTTTTCTAGCTTGCCTCCTATCCTGTTTTTTTTTTTTTTTTTTTTTTTTTTTTTTTTTTTTTTTTTTTTTTTTAAGCTTGCCTCCTATCTTGTGTTTTAGCTTGCCTCTTACCCTCTTTTCTAGCTTGCCTTCTATCCTGTTTTTTTAGCTTGCCTCCTATCCTCTTTTCTAGCTTGCCTCCTATCATTCCCGCCTTCTAGTTTGTCAAGAGATCCGCAATTTCTACTTTTGATTTACAAATTGAATTTTAACAAGTTGCAATTATTCTAGAAAGACATCTTGATTTTAGAGCAAAGTAATTTATCGTTTTAATTATCACATTTAATTCATTCATCTCGAGAATCGCGTGACTTGAACGTTTGATGTCGTCCGTTTTAGTATGCATCCGATATCAAAGGTTTAAGGTCAAGGATCAAGGCTGTAGCGGAGCTTTTTTTGACAAATTTATTCATAACTTTTACCGCAGCCTTCGTTTTTAACAATAACGCACTTCTCTGAATTTATGGGCCTTTTTCCATAATGGAAGAAGCGCGAGAGAGAGAAGGAAAAAAAAAGCGTCCGAGAGAGGATCGCTTTCACTGAAGGAAGCGATAATCGGCACTTTGAAACAATCACGAGAGCACTATGTCTTTCTCGAAAAACGGTTTATCACGAATTAATTGGAGAGAAGTTTACATTCGAGAAAACAAGCGGACTTTTTAATCTTAATCTTTATTTTATGTAAGAGGATAAAAATTACTAGATCGAAAATATTTCGAAATTTGGCGATGAGGAGACTAAAAGCGCCTTTTTAGGCATTTTAAAATCCTGACTTCTTTGGCCAAATGAAAGGAAGGATTTGAAAGACTTAAGTGTGAAATGCTCGCAGGTTGTCCACAATATTTTATTGCGAATGGATAAATGCTTTCATAAATTCTTCCATATTTTAGATAAAATAGTAAATAAGATCATCAGCTAAGCCATATAATCGACTTAAAGATTACCATAAAATACTTGATTTGCAGGCTTATACTTATAACTTTCTAAGAAAAAGTTTGGCGTAAAAAAATATAATTGTGTAAGAGACGGAATCTTCTCAATGTGCAGGGCGACTGGAAATGTTGGATTGTTGAACACTCGAAACCTAACCGGGCGTTAAGTTAACCCTCGAAACTTAAACGCCCGATTAAGTGAACCCTCGAAACCTGACTACCCTAAAAGTAATCCTTGGAACCCTCAACGAATTCAATTTTGAAGCTCAATATCCTCTTTTCTAGCTTGCCTTCTATCCTTTTTTCTAGGTTGCCTCCTACCCTCTTTTCTAGCTTGCCTCCTATCCTCTTTTCTAGCTTGCCTCCTATCCTCTTTTCTAGCTTGCTTCCTATCCTCTTTTCTAGCTTGCCTTCTATCCTTTTTTCTAGGTTGCCTCCTATCCTTTTTTCTGTGCAGGGCGACTGGAAATGTTGGATTGTTGAACACTCGAAACCTAACCGGGCGTTAAGTTAACCCTCGAAACTTAAACGCCCGATTAAGTGAACCCTCGAAACCTGACTACCCTAAAAGTAATCCTTGGAACCCTCAACGAATTCAATTTTGAAGCTCAATATCCTCTTTTCTAGCTTGCCTCCTATCCTCTTTTCTAGCTTGCCTCCTATCCTCTTTTCTAGCTTGCTTCCTATCCTCTTTTCTAGCTTGCCTTCTATCCTTTTTTCTAGGTTGCCTCCTATCCTTTTTTCTAGCAAGCCTCCTACCTAACCGGGCGACTGGAAATGTTGGATTGTTGAACACTCGAAACCTAACCGGGCGTTAAGTTAACCCTCGAAACTTAAACGCCCGATTAAGTGAACCCTCGAAACCTGACTACCCTAAAAGTAATCCTTGGAACCCTCAACGAATTCAATTTTGAAGCTCAATATTTATTTTAAAATAATATGCTCTCATAAGCGTCTGAACTTAATCTCCCCGTTAAGTAAGCATAACCGGCATGATAAGAAAGCGTCTGCACTTAACCGCTCCGCTAAGTGAAGTCTGTACTTAATCGCCCCGATAAGTAAAAGTTTTAACAACCCTAGTAAGCGTCTGACTGAACCACTCCGTTAAGTTAGCGTTTGTACTTATCCTGCTCAGTGAGCTGAGCATAACCTTCACGTTAAGTAAGGTACTGCACTTAACCGACCCGTTAAGCAAGCGTCTGATCCCAGTTCACTAAAAGCTTAACCGTAAAATCGCGAAACCCTCCGTTAAGTAAACTCCTAACTTTCGTAATGTAAAATCCAAACCGTAGCCTTAAAATCCTCGAAACCCTCAAAATTTAACCGCCCAGTTTAGTAAACCTCAAAACTTAACCGTCTCGTTAAGTGAATCCCCCTTCCACCAAGCTTAATCGCCTTGCTAACCTTAATATCTGAAAACTTACCGGACAAGTCATTTTTCCAAGGTTTTCAGAAGAGCCAAAATACGGATTAATTTCACCGGAATCAATGCATCACCTGTTGGCTAAAACGTGAACTACGCGTTTTCTGTTGGTAATACGGTTAAACTACCAACGGAATTCGATTCTCCACATAATTTACCATCAGAAAAATGCCTAAATCAAAATTGATAAAAAATGACTTATCCGGTGTTAGAACTCATTTATGGCAACATCCGTTAAGTAAAACTTAACATCCGTTTAATTAAAAGTTAACATCTGTGTTTCTCAAACGACTTTTAACTTTTTTACAATTAAAAAGAAAACTCTGATTTGTTATTATTGGATTATGGCTTTCAGGACCTAAGGCTAACCCTTATTTTATAATTTAACTTTATTTTGAATATTTAACTAGACTTATTAGCATAGAGTACAACTTTCTATCATTTCTCATAATTACGCCGGGCACTTCTATTCATAAATTTTTTCTCATTTTCAGGGTAAATGGGACGTCGGATGTCTCGTAGATAAATATTTCGGACAAGTCTACCCACAGTATATTTCCGTCCGTGGTCCTCTCGTACGTGAAGCACGTGATCTTCTGGTAACGAAGTTTTTCGGCGACGCCGAACGTTTCGAACTCGAATTTTGCGTACCGGCCGCCGGAGTCGCTCGTTCTTTGGCTGTCACCGCTCATCAGCAGGTATGTAATTTTTTATATAAAAAAACTCATTGTAAAATGCATTCCTCCTTAATTATCAAGTTATTATCCTATCAGGATGACGTATAACTTTTTTTTCTCTTCTATAACTTTCTCTTTCGGACACGATCTACTAAACGTCCTTAATTCCACCTGTATTACTCTCATTAGTCAAGTTTTGAATTTTTTTTTTCTTATAAAAATTCAATTTAAGGAAGAGTGTAAAATATGAGGGCGATTTGTCTTTTTATATCTGATACACGTGCTTGTCGTTTTTCAAAGGTTTGTACAAAATTTAAAAAAAGGATGAAAAATCGTGGTTACGTGGCGTTTACGTGAAGAAATAGGGAAGACCCTTATTTCGTCAGTCTATCTCAGTTTTTGGCTATAAAAAACCCTTTATACTGATCTTATCTCATTTTTTGGCTGAAAAACACCCTTTTTGGCGGCAAAATTCCCTTTTAGCACAGTTTATCTCAGTTTTTGGCGTGAAAACCCCTTTTTACTGAGTTTATCTTAGTTTTTGTCCGGAAAATTCTATTTTTACACAGTTTATCTCAGTTTTTGGCTATAAAAACCCTTTATACTGATCTTATCTCATTTTTTGGCTGGAAAACACCCTTTTTTGGCGGGAAAATTCCCTTTTTGCACAGTTTATCTCAGTTTTTGGCTATAAAAACCCTTTATACCGATCTTATCTCATTTTTTGGCTGAAAAACACCCTTTTTTGGCGGGAAAATTCCCTTTTTTGCACAGTTTATCTCAGTTTTTGGCGGAAAAACTCCCTTTTTACTGAGTTTATCTTAGTTTTTGTCCGGAAAATTCCCTTTTTACACAGTTTATCTCAGTTTTTGGCTATAAAAACCCTTTATACTGATCTTATCTCAATTTTTGGCTGAAAAACACCCTGTTTTGGCGGGAAAATTCCCTTTTTGCACAGTTTATCTCAGTTTTTGGCGGAAAAACTCCCTTTTACTGAGTTTATGTTAGTTTTTGTCCGGAAAATTCCCTTTTTACACAGTTTATCTCAGTTTTTGGCTATAAAAACCCTTTATACTGATCTTATCTCATTTTTTGGCTGAAAAACACCATTTTTTGGCGGGAAAATTCCCTTTTTGCCCAGTTTATCTCAGTTTTTGGCGGAAAAACTCCCTTTTTACTGAGTTTATCTTAGTTTTTGTCCGGAAAATTCCCTTTTTGCACAGTTTATCTCATTTTCGGCTATAAAAACCCTTTATACTGATCTTATCTCATTTTTTGGCTGAAAAACACCCTTTTTTGGCGGGAAATTTCCCTATTTGCACAGTTTATCTCAGTTTTTGGCGGAAAAACTCCCTTTTTACTGAGTTTATCTTAGTTTTTGTCCGGAAAATTTCCGTTTTACACAGTTTATCTCAGCTTTTGGCCGGAAAATTCCCTTTATACAGAGTTTATTACCTCAGTTTTTGGCGGGAAAATTCCCTTTTTGTACAGTTTATCTCAGTTTTTGGCGGAAAACTCCCTTTTTACTGAGTTTATCTTAGTTTTTGTCCGGAAAATTCCCTTTTTACAGTTTATCTCAGTTTTTGGCTATATAAACCCTTTATACTGATCTTATCTCATTTTTTGGCTGAAAAACACCCTTTTTTGGCGGGAAAATTCCCTTTTTGCACAGTTAATCTCAGTTTTTGGCGGAAAAACTCCCTTTTTACTGAGTTTATCTTAGTTTTTGTCCGGAAAATTCCCTTTTTACACAGTTTATCTCAGCTTTTGGCCGGAAAATTCCCTTTATACAGAGTTTATTACCTCAGTTTTTGGCAGAAAAAAAAACCTTTTTTGGCGGGAAAACTCCCTTTTTGCAGAGTTTATCTCAGCTTTTGGCCGGAAAATTCCCTTTATACAGAGTTTATTACCTCAGTTTTTGGCAGAAAAAAAAACCTTTTTTGGCGGGAAAATTCCCTTTTTTGCACAGTTTATCTCAGTTTTTGGCGGTTAACGGACGGTTATGTCTACTTAACGAACGTTTATGTATACTTAACGGACGTTTATGTCTACTCAACGGACGTTTATGTCTACTCAACGGACGTTTATGTCTACTCAACGGACGTTTATGTATACTTAACGGACGTTTATGTATACTTAACGGACGTTTATGTATACTTTACGGACGATTATGTATACTTTACGGACGATTATGTCTACTTAACGGACGTTTGTGTCAACTTAACGGACGATTATGTCTACTTAACGGACGATTATGTTTACTTTTTGATCGTTTACCTTTAGGAATTTCGCGTATACTTTTAGGACGTTTAGCAGTTTAAATTGTCTACCATTAGAACATCATCTAATGCGGGTGCAACCAGCTGGGTAGCTGGTAACTTGACCGCTGCTTAAATTGTACATCCACCTGGTTAAATTGTGTACCTTTTGAACACGCCGTAATATTAATCTAATGCACTCAGCTGGTTATAGTGTTCGCAATGTTTATGCCCTCTATCAACTCGAATCTTAACCCAAATGGTCGAATGGTGATCTTTTTGTTTCTGTTGTTTAAAATCTATTGATTTGAAAAGCTGGAGAAATTGGAGTTTTTGACGCGGTAGCCCTTCTAATGTCTTTTTTCTAAAAAGCGATTACAAGGCTGACCTTTGATTTACGACTAGATAATGACTGCCAATAAAAAAGGCTCACCTGTTCCCCTTTTTTTTCGCGAAAGAAGAACGGTACGGTTTTAGCCTGAGGGATAGTCGTGATCGATTCATATCAATAGAGGCCTTCCTATCTGGAAGTCCTGCCTCAAGGGTTACTCAAGTTAGGCCTCAAAGAGGCATTCATACATAGTCAAATCTAGCAGACTTCAACTCCTGAGGGGACGGTTATCTAGAAGACTGGCCTCCTTTTTTAATTGGATAACCCGACAGACCGTTGTATCATCTCCCTTATTTTTACTGGCTACTTTTGACTACCTGATTAGCCTACATTCCTTTTTTTATACGATCGATCAATCAAAAGTTCAATGACGAAAATAAAGGTCTTCCCTATTTCTTAACGTAAACGCCACGTAACCACAATTTTTCATCCTTTTTTTAAATTTTGTACAAAACTTTGAAAAACGACAAGCACGTGTATCAGATATAAAAAGACAAATCGCCCTAAAAGTATACGCGAATCACTAGAGGTGAACGATCTAAAGTAAACATAAACGTCCGTTAAGTATACATAAACGTCCGTTAAGTAGACATAAACGTCCGTTAAGTAGACATTAACGTCCGTTAAGTAGACATTAACGTCCGTTAAGTAGACCTAAACGTCCGTTAAGTAGACATAAACGTCCGTTAAGTAGACATAAACGTCCGTTAAGTAGACATAAACGTCCGTTAAGTAGACATAAACGTCCGTTAAGTAGACATAAACGTCCGTTTAGTAGACATAATCGTCCGTTAAGTAGACAACATCGTCCGTTATATACATAAACGTCCTAAAAATAGACGTAAACGTCCGATAAGTAAACAAAAACGTCCGTTAAGAAGACATAATTGTCCGTTAAGTAGACATAATTGTCCGTTAAATAGACATTATCGTCCGTTAAGTAGACACCATCGTCCATTAAGTAGACCTAAACGTCCTAAAAATAGACCTAAACGTCCTAAAAATAGACTTAAACGTCGGTTAAGTAAACATAAACGTCCGTTAAGTAGACATAATCGCCCGTTAAGTAGACATCAACGTCCTAAATGTAGACGTAACCGACCTAAAAGAAGACGAAACCGTCCCAAAAGTAGACGTATCCAGTCAACCTACTTATTAAACTTAAACGTACTTTAAGAAGACATAAATGGCCTTCAAGATGGAGGTTAAGTGTACTTAACAGATGTTTACGTTGAAACCTTTGTTCAAAAGGTAGACTATTTAACCAGGTGGGTGTAAAATTTAAGCAGCGGTCAAGTAACCAGCTGGGTGCATTAGACCTGAGTTTAGATGATGTTGTTTAGGTAGATAATTTAAACTGCTGGTCAAGTTAAGTAGACGTCAACGTCCAAAAAGTATATGCGAATTTCCTAAAAGTAAACGATCTAAAAGTAAACGTAAACGTCCGTTAAGTGGACATCAACGTCCGTTCAGTAGACATATTCGTCCGTTAAGTAGACACCATCGTCCGTTAAGTAAACAAAAACGTCCGTTAAGTGGACATAATCGTCCGTTAAGTAGACATCAACGTCCGTTCAGTAGACATCAACGTCCGTTCAGTAGACATAATCGTCCGTTAAGTAGACAACATCGTCAGTTAAGTAGACATAAACGTCCTAAAAATAGACGTAAACGTCCGTTAAGTAAACAAAAACGTCCGTTAAGTGGACATAATCGTCCGTTAAGTAGACATAAACGTCCTAAAAATAGACGTAAACGTCCGATAAGTAAACAAAAACGTCCGTTAAGTAGACATAATCGTCCGTTAAGTAGACATCAACGTCCTAAAAATAGACATAAGCGTCCGTTAAGTAAACATATACGTCCGTTAAGTAGACATAATCGTCCGTTAAGTAGACATCAACGTCCTAAATGTAGACGTAATCGAACTAAAAGAAGACGAAATCGTCCCAAAAGTAGACGTAACCAGCTACAAGCTTGTTAAACTTAAACGGACTTTAAGAAGACATAAATGGCCGTCAAGATGGGGGTTAAATGTACTTCTTAATGTCTTCTTAAAGTACGTTTAAGCTTGTTGACTGGTCTAGTTAACGGACGTTTAACTCTACTTAACGGACGTTTAAGTCTACTTAACGGACGCTTAAGTCTACTTAACGGACGTTTAAGTCTACTTAACGGACGCTTAAGTCTACTTAACGGACGTTTAAGTCTACTTAACGGACGTTTAAGTCTAGCCAACGGACGCTTAAGTCTAGTCAACGGACGCTTAAGTCTACTTAACGGACGTTTAAGTCTGGTTAACGGACGTTTAAGTCTGGTTAACGGACGTTTAAGTCTACCTTTAGGACTTTTAAGACTAGTTAACGGACGCTTAAGTCTAGTTAACGGACGTTTAAGTCTGGTTAACGGACGTTTAAGTCTGGTTAACGGACGTTTAAGTCTGGTTAACGGACGTTTAAGTCTACTTAACGGACGTTTAAGTCTACTTAACGGACGTTTAAGTCTACTTTTAAGACGTTTATGTTTACTTTTAGATCGTTCACCTCTAGAAATTCGCGTATACTTTTAGGACGATTACGTCTACTTAACGGGCGAATGTTCACTTTAACTTTTTAGTTTCCTCTTCGGTTTCTAGTTTTTATCTTAACTCTGAGATTACGTCACAATTTCGTTTTTGATAGTTTGACGTCACTTTTGGGGAACTTAGTCATTTGTGAGGTCACTTTTCCCTCATGGATTTTAACTTCAGAATTTTCATTTCTTTCCTAAATGAAATTACATGCGCAATATCTTAAATAGTCATAAACCGACTTCCGATATTACCTTTGACTTAATCGCTCGTTAAGAACCATTAAAATCTAACTAGTTTTTAATAGATCAAAAAGAGCAATAAAATATGTCAGATTTTAAATTATTTATGAGAAAGTATATGAGGTAATAAAATAAAATAAAAATATTCGTCCTTGAAGTTATCTAATTTTTAAATAAGAAAAAAAAATATATATTTTACTTGTAAGACGGTTCTATATTTTATGAGCCTACCCTAAAAATCTTTATGAAGTTACCGTCTTTTTTTTTATTTGTTCCTCCGCCTTACTGAAAGTTTTATTCGTTGCGGTAAATCACGAGGCGTTTGGAATCCGACCTAACAGAAGACAAACTGTTCGGACTAAAAGTGGGTTATTTTAGAAACCTCAAAATAGCCCCCATATAAGTTATTATTTTAAATAGTAAATTTTTACGCCGGGGGATAAAAATGGAAGAAAAAAGGTGATAAACTAATCAGATTTAGGGATGAGAAGAAATAAAGAGGGAAAAAACCCTCCTTCCGTGGGTTAGTGGTCAAATGTTATAGACTCCCGCTAGGGATCTCGGGCTTCTTAGAAAAATACTAGTTTGAAAAGCTTCCAAAGAAAACTTCCTTAAAGAGAAGGAACAATATAGGAGGGGGAAGTATTGTGGAGTATATAACAGAAAAAAAGCTGATTGAAAAACGGAAAATTATTCGTAAAAAAAAATTTTTTTTGACAAAAAAAAACTTAGAAATTTTTTTGAAAAAAAAATCGGAAAATTTTTTGGAAAAAAACAAAACTCGGACAATTTTTCAAAAATAAACTTAGAAAATTTTTCGAAAAAACACACTTGGAAAATTCTCCTTTATACACGTACTTCCCCTTCCATATACTTCCTCCTCCATTATTCCTCCCCTCCCTTATACTTCCCCCTCCTATACAGATACTTCTCTTATACATCCGAAAAGTAGACGTAAATACCCGAAAAGTAGACGTAAATACCCGATAAGTAGACGTAAACGCCCGTTAAGTAGAGTGAACCGTTGACTAAGTAGACTTAAACATCCGAAAAGTAGACGTAAACGTCCAAAAAGTAGACGTAAACGCCCGTTAAGGAGAGAAAACATTGACTAAATAAACTTAAACATTCGAAAAGTAGAAGTAAACGGCCAATAAGTAGGCGTAAACGCCCGTTAAGTAGAAGTAGACGCCGGTTAAGTACCGCCCATAAGTAGAATTAAGCGCCTGTTAAGTAGAGTAAACCGTTGACTAAGTAGACTTAACATCCGAAAAGTAAACGTAAACGTCCAAAAAGTAGACGAAAACCCCCCGTTAAGTAGAAGTAAACGCCCATTAAGTAGAGTAAAAACTAAATAGACTTAAACATCCGTTAAGACCTAAACTTACATTAAGTGGACATTTTAACCAGCTGAGTGCATCAGATTTGAATTATTGGGAAGACACTACGTCCTAATTGAGCTTAGAGGATGTTCAACATTCAGACAAAAATAAAACTGGGTACGTTTTTGAATTTTAAGGTCTTCAAGACGATTTAACCAGCTAGGTGCACTAGATGTGGCTTAACCAGCTGAGTGCATTAGATTTGAATTATTGGGTAGACACTAAGTCCTAATTGAGTTTAGAGGATGTTGAACATTCAGACAAAATAAAACTGGGTACATTTTTGAATTTTAAGGTCTTCAAGACGATTTAACCAGCTAGGTGCACTAGATGTGGCTTTAGTGGATGACCAATATTTAAAAAAATCAAGAATCTGTGCTGGAAAGCTTAGTGAATTATCGAGATATTTTACAGCTTACACTGGATTCAAAGTAGTCAAGTAAATTTAAACAGCTGGGTGCGTTAGATTCGAGCTTTGAGGATCTAGAATTTGAAATTCTGAGAGAAAAAGCAACCTGCTAGGTATAAAAGAGTTGAATGAACCTAGTAATCTCGATATCTATCTTTCAACAAGTTTTGATTCTCACTTTTTGAAGGTCGAGACTCCCCCGTAGAATTCAAATCGATTTTTTATCGAGACCACCCTCGTATTAATGGACTTTTATAGTTTTTCGATATCTAATGTGATTTTAAATGGCCAAATTTTACAGACTTTCCCCTTAAAGGCAAGAAGATAAGGAGTTCTGAATTTTCGATAACTATGTCAATGAGAAAAGTGTAGTTATGTCCCTTTAGTTGGAATGTCAAAAAAAAACTGAGATAAGCTCAGTATAAAGGGTGTTTTCCCGCCAAAACGGAGATAATAAATTTTGTTTAAAGGGGGTTTTCCCGCCAAAAAATGAGATAAGATCAGTATAAAGGGTTTTTCTCGCCAAAAACTGAGATAAACTGTGTAAAAAGGGAATTTTCCCGACAAAAACTAAGATAAACTCAGTAAAAAGGGAGTTTTCCCGCCAAAAACTGAGATAAACTGTACAAAAAGAAAATTTTCCCGCCAAAAAAAGGGTGTTTTTCAGCCCAAAACTAAGGTAATAAATTCTGTATAAAGGGAATTTTCCGGCCAAAAACTGAGATAAACTCTGCAAAAAGGGAATTTTCCCGCCAAAAACTGAGTAAGCTCAGTAAAAATGATGTTTTCCCGCCAAAAACTGAGATAAACTGTGCAAAAAGGGAATTTTCCGGCCAAAAACTGAGATCAATTCTGATAAAGGGTGTTTTCCAGCCAAACGATGAAATAAACTGTGTAAAAAGGGAATTTTCCCGCTAAAAACTGAGATAATAAACTCTGCAAAAAGGGAATTTTCCCGCCAAAAACCTTTTTTTGCAGACGCGGCTTTCCCTTAAAGAGCCAGAAGATAAAGAGTTCTGAATTTTCAATAATTACGTCAGCGAGAAAAGTGTTGTAATGTCCCTTTTGTTGGGATGTCAAAAAAAATCTCTCAGTTTCTATTTGAACGAATATTGTCGCTCATCTACGTAGTGAGTGTCAATAAAAAGGGACTTTATCACTTAACTTTCATCTCTTTAAAGTCCGAGGCGAGACTTAACCTAGGGAACAATAGTCGCCCCAGAGATAGAAAGGGGTTTCCGAAACGTCAGCGCCCCCAGAAATGTGACGTAATCACTTTCCTCACGGCCTCACGAATCGTCTTCGGAGGTCGAGTACCTATCGTCGACATTAAGAAGCTCCTTCACTTAAGCACACACTGATCCTTTCTCATTTACAAACCAATTTGTCAACACATATTTGTTTCTCACACTATTTCGCAACCCCAAATTAATAAAAGTCAACATATCCTTACATAAAAAAATCTTTTATCTGATCAAATAAGCCACGACGTCCTAAAACCTATTATTAAATTTTTTTTTTCTTTTATAGAATTCATTTCCTCATATGAAAAAGTCTCTTTGTTCAAATCCAAATTGTAAAGCGATTTTGGACTGTACTTTCGCTTGATGATAAAAGGTTTGAATTTAGAGGGTGTTAACAGCTAGATTTAACCAGCTTTCTGCATTAGATGTGAATTCAAATAGCTCTCAAAATTTAGACAATTCAATCAGCTGATTTGAATTCCGAAGCCCTCCTTTTTTAACTTCCTTAATAAAGTTACTGCGATACCCTTAAAAGTACTGGTTTGAAGAGCTTCCAACGGAAACTTCCTTAAAGAGAAGTATCTATATAGGAGGGGGAAGTATAACGGAGGGGACGTAAAACGTAGGGGGAAGTATATGGGAGGGGAAGTATAACGGAGTGGGAAGTATATGGGAGGGGAAGAATAATGGAGGGGGAAGTATATGGGAGGGGGAACTTTAACGGGCGTTTACGTCTACTTAACGGGCGTTTACGTCTACTTTTCGGATGTTTTAAGGTAGCTACACACTGCTCTGACGAAACGTGTTCCCACGTCACATCAGATCGTGTGGGACCACGTCAGGCAGGACACGGTGTTCACATTGTTCTGACGTTTTGGTCAGAAAAAGGTACCTTCGTCAGTTTCATACTATCTAAACTAGTGGTTTACCTTCTGACGCTTTCTGACGCCACGAAAATATCAAAACGTTTTGATTTCCTTCACACGCGTCAGAAGGGGCATTAACGTCAGAAAGCGCCATCCCACGTGTTACCACGAAGGATCAGTTCAATGTGAACGCTTACTCCTAAAACAATGATCTAGATTTTTACTTCACACGCATTAATGCGTCATTACACGTCATTACATGTTTCGTCAGAGCAGTGTGTAGCTACCTTTAGTCTTCTTAGTCAATGTATTAAAACTTAATATTTTCCTACTTTTTCCTCACCTAAAATAGTTAATAGCGAGACTAAAAATTGATTGCGTAAAAGGGAGCTTTTCTATGAAGAAACAAAAAACGAGATGATGCGGGGTGTTTAAATAGATAAACGGGAGGTTTCGTAACCTTTTTTTTCGTTAATAACCAATCAAGGAGGCTGATTTTCTCGAAGAAAACTACTCGAGCATAACATATTTAGTGCGTTTTGGTCGAGAAGACATTATTAATTTTTAATTCCACAATCGTGTTATTTCATAAGGCCCGGAGACTTCATAAAATTGTATATTTCTCGGGGTGAAAGTTATGTCGAAAAAACGAAATTAAAACATAATTGAGATAATACTAAATACTTTATGGTTTATTAAAGATTATTGTGTTTCTTTTTCTTTCTTTTCGCTAATGAATATCACAGAGCCAAAAAGAGGTAGCACGAACTTTGAGATTTATTTCGAAGAAAAGAAAATTTCTTAATAACCCCATAAAATAAGTTTCGATCACGAAAATCGTTACTGCGAATTTTAAAAAAAGTTGTCGGGGCTATTTTATTGTTTTTTAAGGAATAAAAAAATGTAGAAAGTTATGCTAGAATAGAAATATCAAATGTAGCGGATTTGCATCTCAAGAAAAATTGAAGAGCACAGGAGTAAAAGTTACGGCCTAAAAGTAGACTTAAACGATCGTTAAGTAGAAGTAGACGTCCGTTAAGTGGAGTAAAACGTTGATTAAGAAGACTTAAACATCCGAAAAGTAGACGTAAACGCCCAAAAAGTTACTTAAAGTAAACACCCGTTAAATAGAACTAGACACCCGTTAAGTTAAGTAAAACGTTGACTTAGAAGACTTAGATTTCCGAAAAGTTGACGTTAAGTCCAAAAAGTAGACGTAAACGCCAGTTAAGTAGAAGTAAACGCCCGTTAAGTAGAGTAAAACATTGACTAAGAAGACTTAAACATCCGAAAAGTAGACGTAAAGTCCAAAAAGTAGACGTAAACGCCTGTTGAGTAGAAGTAAACGCCCGTTAAGTAGAGTAAAACTTCAACTAAGTAGACTTAAACATCCGAAAAGTCCAAAAAATAGACGTAAACGCCCGATAACTAGAGTAAAACGTTGACTAAGAAGACTTAAACATCCGAAAAGTACTGGGGAAAACTCCTCCTAATTGGCTACGAAAAGGTTTTTTTCCCGCCAAAACGGGGAAACACTTCTCTTAATTGGCAATAATAAGGTTTTTTTCCCGCCAAAACCGGGAAAAACTTCTCTTAATTGGCAATAAAAAAGGTGTTTTCACAAAGTAAAACAAAACCAAACGAAAACAAAACCAAACAAAACAAAACGGGGAAACACTTCTCTTAATTGGCAATAATAAGGTTTTTTTCCCGCCAAAACCGGGAAACACTTCTCTTAATTGGCAATAATAAGGTTTTTTTCCCGCCAAAACCGGGAAAAACTTCTCTTAATTGGCAATAAAAAAGGTGTTTTTCCATCAAAAACTGGGGGGAAACTTCTCTTAATTGGCAATAATAAGGTTTTTTTCCCGCCAAAACCGGGAAACACTTCTCTTAATTGGCAATAATAAGGTTTTTTTCCCGCCAAAACCGGGAAAAACTTCTCTTAATTGGCAATAAAAAGGTTTTTTTCCCGCCAAAACCCCGAAAAACTTCTCTTAATTGGCAATAAAAGGGTTTTGTTCCCGCCAAAACCGGGCAAAACTCCTCCTTATGGCTACGAAAAGGTGTTTTTCCATCAAAAACTGGGGGGAAACTCCTCCTAATTGGCTAGAAAAAGGTGTTTTTCCGTCAAAAACTGGGGGAAACTCCTTCTAATTGGCTATAAAAGGTGTTTTCTCGCCGAATACTGGGTAAAACTCCTCTTAATCAAAAACCTTAAAAACCACTTTTTACTAAAAAAACATTTAATCCTAAGGTTTTGTGTAAATAATCAAGGATTATGTTATCAACAGCCAATGATAGGCCTCCGTTTAAGTATATTTCAGTAAAATTTAACATCTATGTTTGGGGAAGAGGGAAAGCCGGATGGAGGTTTTTGGCGATCCGACATCTTCCGTGTGACCTTGAACTTTCAGCGGACCAAAAGCGGTACTCCGATAGTTTTCATTCATCTTAAAACTCGAAATTGATAAGAATGCTAATTAAACTACTTTTACTTTTTATGCTTACAAAACAATATTTGCAACATAAAAATTGATAAGAGACTATTTTGCTTATCTATTGAGTTTAATAAGGCGGCTATTGAAATAAGCCTAGATAAGCTCCAATTTAAAGTCTCATACGCACGATTTTAATCACACGAGGTTTGTAGGAAGAAAAAAAAAAGTCGGCTTTTAAAAAAACCAAGGGCCCTGAGATTTTAATCGTCAGAGCATTCTTACAACTCGCCAGTTTTCTAGCGGAAGATCTTCGGATACAAAAGAACCCGAAGGCGAGAGCGAAAGTTCTTTTTCGCGCGTACACGGAATTGTTATCAAAATTTTTATTGTTTTAAAAAAACCTGTGATGATTTAATGGTATATCTGATTGTCGGAAAAAATGATTTTTGAAAAAAGAAGAAATAAAGGAGAAAGCTCGATTATACCTGAAAATGATTCATAACAATCGGGACGCCTTGTTTTATAAAACTAACACGGTTTTAGGTAGTTGAATAAATCATGCCGAAACAAAGGTCAAAATTCGGAGTATTTTAAGTACAACACCACATACTGGGAGAAGTTCCATAAAAATCCGATCATTCTTCCTTTTCATCGGCGTATTCAAATTTTGAAAACAAAAAAGAGCGGTTGTGGGAACAGGCGTCAGTTTATGCCGAGAAAAAAAATCGTTTCTAGTCAATTTGTTAGATTCTTCTCCGTTTTTTGAGAAGAAAACACCTTTTTATAGCACATTAAGAGGAGTTTTACCCAGTTTTCGGCGTGAAAACACCTTTTTATAGCCACTTAAGAGGTGTTTCCCCCAGTTTTTGACGGAAAAACATCTTTTTGTAGCCAATGAGGAGAATTTGACCCCGGTTTTGGCGGATAAACACGTTTTTATAGCCAATTAAGAGGAGTTCTACCCAGTTTTCGGCGTGAAAACACCTTTTTATAGCCAATTATGAGACTTTTTCCCATTTTTTGGCGGGAAAATACCTTTTTATAACCAATTATGTGGCGTTTGCCCCAATTTCTGGCGGCAAAATACCTTTTTATAACCAATTACGGGGTCCCCCCCCCCCAGTTTTTGGCGGGAAAACACCTTTTATAGCCAATTACGCGGAGTTTTCCCCGTTTTTGGCGGGAAAACACCTATTTTATAACCAATTAAGAGAATTTTTCCAAGTTTTTGGCGGCAAAATACCTTTTTATATCCAATTATGAGGCTTTGCCCCAATTTTTGGCTGGAAAAGACCATTTTACAGCCCACTACGAGGTGTTTCCCCCAGTTTTTGGCGGGAAAACACCTTTTTAAAGCCAATTAAGAAAATCTTTCCCAGTTTTGGTGGGAAAATACCTTTTTATAACCAATTATGAGGCGTTTTCCCAAATTTTGGCGTAAAAACACTTTTTTTTAAGTAGCCAATTCAGAGGAGTTTTCCCCAGATTTGGCGTGAAAACACCTTTTTATAGCCAATTAGGAGTTTTCTTCTCATTTTTGGTGGAATACCGTCATTTTTATTCAAAATGGTCGAATTTTTCTCAGTTTTTGCTGGAAATACGTCTGTCATAACCGTTTTTGTGCTGTTTCTCAGTTCCTTTTGCGAGGAAACACCCTTTTTAGCAAATTAGGTGGAATCCACTTTCTATTTTTAGTGTGAAACACCATTTTGAGACCATTTGCTAAAGTTCTCATGACTTTTTTGGTGGGAAAACACCATTTTAGTGAATGTCGTGGAAATTTCCCAGTTTTTTAGGCGGTAAATTACAGTTTTTAGCCGATATTGTGGAGTTCATCTCAGTTTTTCGTAGAAAACTGTAGTCAATTTCGTGAAGTTTTCTTCACTTTTTTTTTGGGTGGAAATTTCTTTTAGAAAATTAGGTTTTATCAGTTTTTTTAGCCGAAAAACAGCTTTTTCATTAGATTTAGCGGAGATTACCTCAGTTCACGTAGACTCCAAGGGGTCTGAACGACCCATTCTCAAAAAAACGTTCATGGAGAGTGTCACATATTATTCTTTTACTCATAAATATTTGTGCTGGGCGTGATAGTTCTTTTAAATAATGTGGGCGTATATCGAAATCGACGGATCCGGAATAATTGGTCGGAAAACACTTGTGTACAAGAGGTTCTATTCAAATGATGAACCGAGCCGAGCAATTACCTAGTACCGCGACCGGTTATCCGAGGGAAAAAAGAGGAAGGCCCATCTTACGCATTCCTTGTTAGAATAAGATTTGTGTAGGTTATTTCTTTTAGATTGATCACATAAATTTCAATATAGAAACTCACGAGTAGGAGATCCCAATTACATTATGTCATACAAGCGGGACCAGTGGCGAAGCCGCAATTCATGGAGGTTTTTTAGGTAGATTTCTTTTCTTCAAAAATCTACCTATTGTAATGTACCAAGTAGTCGCAGATTCAAAAATTTTCTATACGTTTTTCGTTTCATACCTCCTGGACCCCAAAACCATCCTCAGTTGAAAAGTTTATATATATATATATATATATATATAAACTTTTTTGCACTGGTTATAGATAGGTAGAAAAAAAAACATTTAAAAAAGAGGACTCACAAATGAAACAAGAGCTTTCGGCGGTTGCCTTCGTCAGTTAGAGAGAGAGTGAAGATGGTCGAAGGCTGTAGTGGGAGGGGTTCCCCTTCTTCGTTCCGAATGTCAACGGTTTTTTTGAATACGTCACTCGCGGACGGTGTTGGCGGGGGAAAGTGCCTCTGTGGTCGGTGAGAAGGAGGGGTGGGGTGGGGATTAGGGATT
This sequence comes from Orius insidiosus, assembly GCA_014119065.1. Lineage (NCBI taxonomy): Eukaryota > Metazoa > Arthropoda > Insecta > Hemiptera > Anthocoridae > Orius > Orius insidiosus. The sequence goes on along the minus strand of JACGAQ010000010.1, from coordinate 688,614 downwards.
TAGGGATAGGGAACGCGCACCCACAACCCTTCCCCCACTCTAGACGATATATTTAATGTCTTACTGATAAAAAATTTCCCAATAAACACACCTACAATAGACATAAAATCATGGGAGAGGGGCATTATCTGGTCCCTAGACGCCCACATTCCCCCCGGCATCAACATAGAGAAGTAGTAACCTTTTTATTTTATTTTTATTTATTTATTTATTATTATTATTTTTTTTTTTTTTTTTTTTTTTTTTTTTTTTTTTTTTTTTTTTTTTTTTTTTTATTTTTTTTTTTTATTTATTTATTTATTTATTTATTTTTTTTATTTTTTATTTTTATTTTTTTTTTTTTTTTTTTAATCCCTTAATTTTCTAATCCCTAAATCCCTAATCCCCACCCCACCCCTCCTTCTCACCGACCACAGAGGCACTTTCCCCCGCCAACACCGTCCGCGAGTGACGTATTCAAAAAAACCGTTGACATTCGGAACGAAGAAGGGGAACCCCTCCCACTACAGCCTTCGACCATCTTCACTCTCTCTCTAACTGACGAAGGCAACCGCCGAAAGCTCTTGTTTCATTTGTGAGTCCTCTTTTTTTAAATGTTTTTTTTCTACCTATCTATAACCAGTGCAAAAAAGTTTATTAAACCACAAGTGGTTTTTCTTCGTTTTCCAAAATTAAATTATATATATATATATATGAGACGGCCGGAGAGAATTCGAGGATTTGGCCCTCTTCCGGGTCAGAATCCGCCATGTGGGCCGGAGAATTATCAACGAAAAAACAGTCAATGAGAAACAATAAGTCTTTATTTAACTCTCGACGAGCGCACTCCCCCTTGACGGACGGAAAAACAATATTTAGTTCAAAACAAAAACAGAAAAACAATAATTAAAGATGATAATTCACAATATATTCAAAACGTGGTTAGCAACATGCGTTCTGTACAAATCTCTGTGTAATAATAATATGGCGTCCGTCAGGGGTGGCTTGAGCGGCTCAAGACGACACTTAAAAGTGTTTCGAGAAATAACAAAATTAAACATTAAAATAATTAAAAACATAATGAATAAATTAAAGTTTCATAATTTAAACAATAATTAATTTGAAATTCAAAAGTAAATTAATTTGAAATAAATGTAAACAAAAGTAAACGCTCGATAGGTAGCGTGGCGAGCGCTTTCACAAGAAGGGATGGTTTCTGAAGATGGGATGCCGCTACATCACACGGCGATCCTGACATTGCTTCCGTCCTCGGGAGCACCAAGCAAGGAGCAGCAAATTAGGTAGGACGGCGAACATGATCCGTGCCAGAACCTACAAAAGAAATGCCAAACGCATAGAAAAGGCATGAGCGCACAAGAGAAAAACGCATAATGCGCTGCACAGAGTGGAGGAACAGACAGAGTAATACAAAAGAACAGCTTAGTCTAGTAAACAGTAAAATAAAAAGGAACACATCGGTAACGCGCAGATCGTCACACAACGATCGCAAAACATTAAAATAAAAATAACATCTGTAACGTCGCACACATAGCGCAATGCGTCACAACAATCGCAAAACAGTAAAATAGAAATAACATATCTGTAACGTTGCACACATAGTGCAATTCGTCACACAGGGACAAACAAACAAAGAGCCCACGAACGAAGTGCGCACAAGCTTAGCAAATAACAAGAACAAGTCAGGGAAAAATTAGGAAGATAAACAGAGAGGCTCGAGCTCACTTGGGCTTGACAATCCCTCTATCAGAAAAGAAGAGACTGTGAGACGCCGGCATCGTAAAGGGGAAGAACGAAGAGAGTGTTCAACCATGACGGAGCCGACGTAAGGTGCCAAGCAAGATAGAGACTACAACTGCAGAAGTCAGAGAAAAGAAGTAGGAAGGACAGAGAGGCTCGAACTCACTTGGACTTGACAATCCCTCTATCAGAAAAGAAGAGACTGTGAGACGCCGGCATCGTAAAGGGGAAGAACGAAGAGAGTGTTCAACCATGACGGAGCCGACGTAAGGCGCCAAGCAAGGTAGAGACCCCAATTGCCCATTTACAACTCTCAGCACACCGGCAAAAACACTGTGTAACAACAATAGCCACGAAGGCGAAAGCCACGAGGCGAAAAAAAAACAACAGCCACTAAGGCAGAACCATAAATCGACCTGGCTCATCCAAGGTCACCAGAAACACAGCGAAATGCCAAATGTCACTGAGAGTAAAAACAATAACCAGCCACTAAGGCGGAATCATAAATCGACCTGGCTCATCCAAGGTCACCAAAAACACAGCGAAATGCCAAATGTCACTGAGAGTAAAAACAATAACCAGCCATTAAGGCGGAATCATAAATCGACCTGGCGCATCCAAGGTCACCAAAAATACAGCAAAATGCCAAATGTCATTCAGAAGACTCCCCATCATCAGGAAGACTCGTATCGGTCATAGAAGGAGCTTTGCGCAAACGTTCGTGGGGATATTTCAAAAATTTCTTAGGTTTTCCAGTAATAGACTGTAACATATAGCGATCATTTGGTAAAACTTTAACAATTTTATAAGGGCCACGATAGGCATCATCCAATTTAACTCTGTTCCTCACCTCTGTCTGAGCAAAAACCAAATCATTCACATTTAAACGTTTAACAGCAAGTTTTCCATTATCAAACCTTGCTTTACTAGTTACAGCTTGCTTATCAATTAACTGTGCGGCAGTTTCACGCAAATCTTGAAGATCGGGAGAAGGCTGAACGGTTAGGTGGCCAGTCACAGAAATTAATTGCAGGGGTCTGGAAACCCTCCCAAACATTAATTGGAGTGGGGATATCTTAGTTGTACTGTGTGGTGTAGTATTAAGTGCCAATTGAATATGCCCAATACAAGATTGCCATGTTTTATGCTCATCAGCTTCAGCAACTGTAAGCATATTGCGTAAGGTGCTCATAAGACGTTCCACTTGACCGTTGGAGCGCGAGGCACCTGTCGCTATAAAATGGAGGTCAATTTGATGGGAGACACAAAATCTTGGAAGTCTTTGGCAGTAAAACTAGTACCCTGATCACAAATGATACGTTGGGGCGGACCAAAGAAATTTATGACAGCTGTTAAAGCTTTAATCGAACTAGTGGCATCTAAAGAACGGGTATGTTGCAAAACGCAATATTTTGTAAAAGCATCAATAAAAACATAAAGGTATTCTTTAGAATCCTTTTTCCCACTCAATTTACCAGTGGCATCTAAGTGAAGGGTATGCCAAGGTTCAGAAACTTTGGGTATCGGGTGAAGTTGAATTTGTCTAGGACCTGAATCTGTTTTCGACGTTTTGCACACAAGGCAGTTATCGACAAATTTGCGAACATATTTTGCCATATGTTCAAACCAATAATGTTGGTATAATGCTTCAAAAGTTTTCTCGTATCCGAGATGAAAAATAGAATCATGAACATTTGAAACTACAGCATATCGAAGGGAATGAGGGACTATCGGGAGAAATCTAGTCCGGGTATGTCTTTGAACTTTACGGCACAGGATACCAGAATGCATTTCATAGGTGTTTTGCAGGTCTGGGTGTATTTCGTCATTGCCTAACTTTTGAACAATATCCGAAATAAATGGATCAGTTTGTTGGGCAGTAAGCAACCAATCAGTAGAAATTGCTGTTAAATCCACACGTTTTTCACAGGATTCCACACTACGAGAATCTTTAACATTTCGCAATTTCCCATGTGGTCTCATCTTTTGGTTATCAAGGTTAACAACCGTTAATGACTGGGATATTTCCTTAGGGCTTTCAACTGTTAATGACTGGGATATTTCTTCAGGGCTTTCAACTGTTAATGACTGGGATATTTCATCAGCATCCATAGGATGACGACTAAAAAAATCAACATGTTGCATTCGGGCAGATGGTCGATACTCTAGCTTAAAATCAAAGCATTGCAGAAAAGACCACCATCTTTGGACACGGGGTATCAGGTCCTGCTTAGATTGCGAAGCACGGAGAGAAGCGCAGTCAGTAACTACGGTAAAATGGTAACACTGCAGATAATTGTGGAAGTGCTTAATAGCGTAAACCACCGCAAGTGTTTCTAATTCATAGGAATGGTATTTTGACTCCGCTGGAGAAGTCCTTTTACTGTAATAAGCCACAGGTTTTGGCTTTTTATTTACAATATTGATTAAAATAGCACCGAATCCCAAGGAACTTGCATCGCAGTGCAATTCGATTGGGTGTGAGGGATCAAAAATTGTTAATATGGGCTCAGAAGTTAGCAGGCCAATAAGTTGCTGCCTAACTTCCTCATGACTTTCAGTCCAATCAATCGGGCGGTTCTTACTATCATTATCAGTTTTTCGAGTCAATCTAAATAAAGGGGCTGCAATTAGTGCAAAATTTCTTACAAAATGTCGGAAATAGGAGGCTAAGCCAAGAAATTGGCGAAGGGACCGAAGATTAGTGGGGGGTGATAATTTTGTAAGAGCTTCAATCTTTGTTTTATTAGGTCTAAGCTCTCCATTATTAATTTCATATCCAAGATATTTCATCTTGGACACAATAAAAGAGCATTTGGATAAATTAAGGGAAAATCCTGCAGATGTTAGAACATCAAGGACCTTATCTAAGCGATCTAAAGCCTCAGCTTGAGAACTAGCTGTGATAAGAAGATCATCCATGTAGCAAACGACATAATTAAATGTCAGATCACCTAAGGCTTTCATAATAGCCCTCTGATAGACACTGGGGCCATTCCGCACGCCAAAAGGCATAGCTAAAAATTCCCATTGTCCATCAGGGGTAACAAAGGCAGTTTTTCGATTGAATTTGTTTCCACCGGAATCTGGTGAAACCCACTTGCCATATCAAGACAACTAAAAAATGTTGATCCACTTAAACGAGCAATTTGGTCAGAAATCAGTGGAAGGGGAAAGCGATCAGGCACTGTATTGGAGTTTAGCATTCTATAATCAACGGCAAGTCGGTAGCCCCCTGTTTTCTTTGGGACTAGCAATATTGGACTGGCAAAAGGCGAAGAACTGGGACGGATAACATTAGCCGCTTCCAATTCTAAAATTCGTTCCCTAACAGCTTCCCGCTGAACAGGACTTAATTTGTAGGGACGCCTATGAATGATTTTACTGGGATCGATTAAACGGATAGAAAATTCCCCAGATTTTACTCGACTAGTTGGGATCCCATCGATAAAATATTGGGAATATTTATGTAAAATGTCTAAAAGTTCTTTTCTTTGATTAACCGGAATATCAGTGTGAATGCTATCAAAATCAGCATTGCTTACTGGCATTACTTCAAGGGGTTCTGAAGCTGAAAGATTTTCAGTACTAAAATCAAGGCCAGGGACTTCAGCTCTGTGACCACCTAAAACCCCACCGAACAGCTCAATCTCCTCTTCATCGCAAAGATCAAGGGAAAATTGATCAGCTGATATTTCTGATATCACGGAATTTCTAAGGTCTGAGGTGTCAGAATGCATAGCTCCTCCTTTGGTCATGCTAACCATTAATTCAAATTGACTGGGCTCACATTCAGTTTGCACGCTTTTATCATGAGCGCTGCAAATAGTCGGAGGATCATTCTTCCGCAGCCTACACATTGAGGCATTAATCACCAACTTCTGGGTGAGAATAAAAATAAGCCGTGAAAACAGGCATCAACAGATTTACAGAGGAGTGAGCATTCTGACCCCGAATCAAAATAATATTTGAAAAATATCACCCTTATGAAGGAAGGTGCCTTCTCGGTTAGCCACACAGAGGCCGACGAGCTTCTCGGCTTGCTGCGATGACTTCAGCGACGACTGCTGGCCGCTGGTCAGGTTCTTCTTCCTCGGGCAGTTGGGAGCAATGTGCCCCTTCTCCAAACAAGAATAGCAGGTCATGTTGTCGCTGGTCGTCTGGGACCGGCATTCTGAAGAAAATTTCCCACATCTGGGAGCAGATGAAGGTTTTACGTTGGGAGAAGGTTGGTACCTTTTTGATGGGCCTCCACCTCCTCCTTTCTGATGAGACGGCCATTTCCTCCAAGGAAGAGTGGCTGGTTAATCATTTAAACGTAGCGTAGAGAATCTGGTGATCCCACTTCTGATGAGACGGCCGGAGAGAATTCGAGGATTTGGCCCTCTTCCGGGTCAGAATCCGCCATGTGGGCCGGAGAATTATCAACGAAAAAACAGTCAATGAGAAACAATAAGTCTTTATTTAACTCTCGACGAGCGCACTCCCCCTTGACGGACGGAAAAACAATATTTAGTTCAAAACAAAAACAGAAAAACAATAATTAAAGATGATAATTCACAATATATTCAAAACGTGGTTAGCAACATGCGTTCTGTACAAATCTCTGTGTAATAATAATATGGCGTCCGTCAGGGGTGGCTTGAGCGGCTCAAGACGACACTTAAAAGTGTTTCGAGAAATAACAAAATTAAACATTAAAATAATTAAAAACATAATGAATAAATTAAAGTTTCATAATTTAAACAATAATTAATTTGAAATTCAAAAGTAAATTAATTTGAAATAAATGTAAACAAAAGTAAACGCTCGATAGGTAGCGTGGCGAGCGCTTTCACAAGAAGGGATGGTTTCTGAAGATGGGATGCCGCTACATCACATATATATATATTAGCACGATAACTGGAGCAATTTTAATGTGAGGGTGACGATATCCGGTATTTAGAGCTTTTATCTCAATAGCTCGGACGAGTTCGTTAATGGCTGAAATCGGACCAGCGATTCACCTACTTTACTTAGGGCTTAAAAGACAAAATTGGCATTTTCTATTGAAATCCTAGTCCTTTTGCAAAAAAAACTTTAAGACCTCTGCGAGGGCGTGTAAAAAATTAATTAAAGCAGGTTTGGACGAGCCAGGCGCAAAATATTGAACTAGCTAAACTTTAAAAAAAATTTGAATTTATACCGGGAAATTATTAAATATTTTATTAATAAAATTATCAGATGTTTTTCTACGGGCTCAGTGGCGCAATTTTTCTTATATCATCATTTTTATAACATAATTATATATTTTGTGTTTATACATTTTAATTTTAATCATGAAAAGAAATCTACCTTTTAGTCCCTGCTACCGCAGGGTCATTATTTTTCTTTTCATTTATTTTTTTTTATTTTATTATCATTTTTTTTTTTTTTTTACGGTAAAGCACCATTTAAACAGAGATTATCTCTCTTTTTGGCGGGAATCATATAGAGTTTATCTAAGTTTTTGGAGGAAAACACCCTTTTACAGAGATTATCTCAGTTTTTGGCGGGAAAACACTCTTTATAAATAGTTTATCTCAATTTTTTGGAGGGAAAACTCCCTTTATAGTAAGCTTATCTCAGTTTTTGGCGGGAAAACCCCATTTTACAGAGATTATCTCTCTTCTTGGCGGGAATTATACAGAGTTTATCTCAGTTTTTTGGCGGGAAACACCCTTTTACAGAGATTATCTCAGTTTTTTGCGGGAAAACACCCCTTATAAATTTTTTTTGATATCCGGGGGCGGTGCTAGCTTTGTAGCCCCTACGCACTTAAATCCTAAGGGATCTATTGTGCTGCACCCCTTATAAATAGTTTATCTCAATTTTTTGGAGGGAAAACTCCCTTTATATTAAGCTTATCTCATTTTTTGGCGGGAAAACACCATTTTACAGAGATTATCTCAGTTTTTGGCGGGAAAACACCCTTTATAAATAGTTTATCTCAATTTTTTGAAGGGAAAACTCCCTTTATATTAAGCTTATCTCATTTTTTGGCGGGAAAAACACCATTTTACTGAGATTATCTCTCTTCTTGGCGGGAATTATACAGAGTTTATCTCAGTTTTTTGGCGGGAAACACCCTTTTACAGAGATTATCTCAGTTTTTTGCGGGAAAACACCCCTTATAAATTTTTTTTTGATATCCGGGGGCGGTGCTAGCTTTGTAGCCCCTACGCACTTAAATCCTAAGGGATCTATTGTGCTGCACCCCTTATAAATAGTTTATCTCAATTTTTTGGAGGGAAAACTCCCTTTATATTAAGCTTATCTCATTTTTTGGCGGGAAAACACCATTTTACAGAGATTATCTCAGTTTTTGGCGGGAAAACACCCTTTATAAATAGTTTATCTCAATTTTTTGGAGGGAAAACTCCCTTTATATTAAGCTTATCTCATTTTTTGGCGGGAAAAACACCATTTTACTGAGATTATCTCTCTTTTTGGCGGGAATTATACAGAGTTCATCTCAGTTTTTGACGGGAAAACACCCTTTATACATAGTTAATCTCAATATTTTGGAGGGAAAACTCCCTTTATACTGAGCTTATCTCAGTTTTTTGGCGGGAAAACTCCCTTTATAGTAAGCTTATCTCAGTTTTTTGGGGATAAACACTATTTTTATCCAATTTTATTACACAAACAGAGATTATCTCTCTTTTTGGCGGGAATTATACGGAGCTTATCTCTGTTTTTGGCGGGAAAACACCCCTTATACAGAGATTATCTCTCTTTTTGGCGGGAATTATACAGAGTTTATCTCAGTTTTTGGCGGGAAAACACCCTTTATACATAGTTTATCTCATTTTTTTGGAGGGAAAACTCCCTTCATCTCAGTTTTTTGGCGGGAAAACTCCCTTTATAGTAAGCTTATCTCACTTTTTGGCGGGAAAACACCCTTTTTTACAGAGATTACCTCTCTTTTTGGCGAAAATTATACAGAGTTTATCTCAGTTTTTGGCGGGAAAACACCCTTTATACATAGTTTATCTCATTTTTTGGAGGGAAAACTCCCTTCATCTCAGTTTTTTGGCGGGAAAACTCCCTTTATAGTAAGCTTATCTCACTTTTTGGCGGGAAAACACCCTTTTTTACAGAGATTACCTCTCTTTTTGGCGGGAATTATACAGAGTTTATCTCAGTTTTTGGCGGGAAAACACCCTTTATACATAGTTTATCTTAATTTTTTGGAGGGAAAACTCCCTTCATCTCAGTTTTTGGCAGGAAAACTCCCTTTATTGTAAGCAGTTTAATAGAAATTTATAGAAAATTTTATAGAATTTAATGCCCTTTTTCGAAGTTTTGAACGATTTTTTTGGACCGTTTCCTCCAGTATTTTGGGCGTTTTCCTCGCTTGGTAAATACCCACCTTTTTGGCGTTTTCTTAGATGTTTGGTTGGACCTAAGTCACCATTTTTGGTGTTTACCGAATGTTTAGTCAAACAAACACCTTTCTTAGCGCGTTTTCCTGGATGAGTTTCGGCGGATAAACGCATTTTTTGACGTTTTTGGTTTCTTGACCAAAGAGCCCTTTATACCGATATACCGTTAGAGGTGCCGGCCGGCCGTAGCTTTTTTTCCAAAACATTTTACGGCCACAGTTTTTCACCAAATTTTCCATTAATCTTCCTTAGTCGGTGAACAAGAATGTAACGAGGGCAATACTTCCCCTCCGTTATACTTCCCCTCCGTCACACTTCCCCCTCCATTATACTTCCCCTCCGTTATACTTCCCCCTCCAACATTTTTACTTCTCTTAAAGGAAATTTTCGTTGGAAGCTCATCAAACAAGTACTTTTTTTTAAACTCTCATAGAAAATCACCATAATTTCAATAAAGTTCATTAAGTTAAAGTCCATATTTTTAAGTACCATCATCTCAAAGAATAGACGCTATAGATCAATATAATTAACATGAACATTAATCTTAAACTTCATAGTATTTCCGAGAAAGTTAAAAAAAAAGACTTTTACCACTTCGAAGAATAAACAGGAAACAATAGAGTACATGATGGGAAAATTTTACAACTTTTTTTTTTTTTTTTTCCGAAAACATGAGTGTATAAAAATGCGGAAGGGTCGGGGTCATACGTGGTTATAGTTTGCAACGGATGATTCTGAGCATTCGGCGTCGTTGTACCGTTAGCGACTCGGACGCCAGATGTAATGCATGTCCATCGATTTATCTCATCACATAAATCACACGTTTTACGTTCAATTCGGCCATTTTTTTCTTTTCCCGTTACTCAAGAATTTAAAATATGATATCGAAATCTGATCGGAAAGATCCAATTAATCTAAAATTAAAAAAGACTAAAGGGCCGCCACATGTAAATCCTCAAGCCCTTCCCTTCTTTTTAAATTATTAACCCGAAAACCCTCTATATACAGAGTACATCTCTTTTTTTGGCGGGAAAACTCTCTATGTACAAAGTTTATTTCAGTTTTTGGCGGGAAAACTCTATATACAAAGTTTATCTCAGTTTTTGGCGGGAAAACTTCGTTTATACTGAGTTTGTCTCAGTTTTTGGCGGGAAAATTCCCTTTTTTACAGAGTTTATCTCAGTTTTTGGCGGGAAAACTTCGTTTATACAGAGTGTATCACAGTTTTTAGTTAAAACATTCCCTTTTTTGGCTAAGTTTATCTCAGTTTTTGGCGGGAAAACTCTCTATATACAGAGTACATCTCATTTTTTGGCGGGAAAACTCTCTATATACAAAGTTTATTTCAGTTTTTGGCGGGAAAACTCTCTATATACAAAGTTTATTTCAGTTTTTGGCGGGAAAACTCTCTATATACAAAGTTTATCTCAGTTTTTGGCGGGAAAACTCTCTATATACAAAGTTTTTCTCAGTTTTTGGCGGGAAAACTCTCTATATACAAAGTTTATCTCAGTTTTTGGCGGGAAAACTCTCTATATACAAAGTTTTTCTCAGTTTTTGGCGGGAAAACTTCGTTTATACTGAGTTTGTCTCAGTTTTTGGCGGGAAAATTCCCTTTTTTACAGAGTTTATCTCAGTTTTTGGCGGGAAAACTCTCGATATACCGTTACTCAAGAATTTAAAATATGATATCGAAATCTGATCGGAAGGATCCAATTAATCTAAAATTAAAAAAGACTAAAGGGCCGCCACATGTAAATCCTCAAGCCCTTCCCTTCTTTTTAAATTATTAACCCGAACCCTCTAACTCTTGTTAAAGTGAGAAAGAGAGAAACACTACCTTATTATAAGATTTACGCTCTACAATCTCTTATTTATCGTCCTATACAATGTTTTCATAGTGGGGGAGAATCTACTTTTCCGTTTTTTCTTCATTTAGAAAAAAAAACCTTCTTTTCACCACTTTCATTTCGATTTTATAAACATCCTGTAATAGAATATAAACGTCAAATTATGCCCTAGATTATAGATATTAGAGTGCATGCGAGTTTTATTGGTACGAAACGCCTGGTACAGGCCGACATTTCGTGCGTAAACTCACGAGCTACATCCTGTCCATCTTATTTGGTCGATAAAAACGTCTAGGATTTTTTTTCTGTTTAAAAATAGTTCATACCAAATTCGGGATATTGGCGAAGGGAAAAAAAGTAGGAGGGCGGGAAAACTCCTTTTATTCTGAGTTTACCTCAGTTTTTGGCGGGAAAACTTCCTTTATACTGAGTGCATCTCTTTTTTTGGTTGAAACATTCCCTTCTTTGGCGTTTATCTCAGTTTTTGGCGGGAAAACTCTCTATATTCAGAGTTTTTCTCAGTTTTTGGCGGGGAAATTCCATTTATACAGAGTTTACCTCAGTTTTTGGCGGGAAAACTTCCCTTATACTGAGTGCATCTCAGTTTTTTGGCGGGAACATTCCCTTTTGTACAAAGTTTATCTCAGTTTTTGGCGGGGAAATTCTCTTTTTTACAGAGTTTACCTCAGTTTTTGGTTGAAACATTTCCTTTTTGGCGTTTATCTCAGTTTTTGGCGGGAAAACTCTCTATATACAGAGTTTATCTCAGTTTTTGGCGGAGAAATTCCATTTATACAGAGTTTACCTCAGTTTTTGGCGGGAAAACTTCCTTTATACTGAGAGAATCTCAGTTTTTTGGCGGGAACATTCCCTTTTGCACAAAGTTTACCTCAGTTTTTGGCGGGGAAATTCTCTTTTTACAGAGTTTATCTCTGTTTTTGGCGGGAAAACTTCCCTTATACTGAGTGCATCTCAGTTTTTTGGCGGGAACATTCCCTTTTGTACAAAGTTTATCTCAGTTTTTGGCGGGGAAATTCTCTTTTTTACAGAGTTTACCTCTGTTTTTGGTTGAAACATTTCCTTTTTGGCGTTTATCTCAGTTTTTGGCGGGAAAACTCTCTATATACAGAGTTTATCTCAGTTTTTGGCGGAGAAATTCCATTTATACAGAGTTTACCTCAGTTTTTGGCGGGAAAACTTCCCTTATACTGAGTGCATCTCAGTTTTTTGGCGGGAACATTCCCTTTTGCACAAAGTTTATCACAGTTTTTGGCGGGGAAATTCTCTTTTTTACAGAGTTTATCTCTGTTTTTGGCGGGAACATTCCCTTTTGTACAAAGTTTATCTCAGTTTTTGGCGGGGAAATTCCATTTATACAGAGTTTACCTCAGTTTTTGGCGGGAAAACTTCCCTTATACTGAGTGCATCTCAGTTTTTTGGCGGGAACATTCCCTTTTGTACAAAGTTTACCTCAGTTTTTGGCGGGAAAACTTCCTTTATACTGAGTGCATCTCTTTTTTTGGTTGAAACATTCCCTTTTTTTATTAAGTTTATCCCAGTTTTTGGCGGGAAAACTCTCTATATACAGAGTTTATCTCAGTTTTTGGCGGGAAAACTTCCTTTATACTGAGTGCACATCAGTTTTTTGTTGAAACAATCCTTTTTAACTTCCTTAATTTACTATGTTTTTCTCAGTTTTTGGCAGAAAAACTCCCTTTATAGAGAATGTATCTCATTTTTTGGTAAACTGTGTACAGAGTTTATCTAGGTTTTTGGCGGGAAAACTCCTAATATAAAGAGTTAATCTCAGTTTTTTGACAGGAAAACTCCCTTTATACAGAGTTTATCTAAGTTTTTTGGCGGGAAAACACCCAAAGTTTTTAAGTATCGAGGTACCTAGAAATGGGGCCGTCTGCCCAAAGGATGTTCCTCTCGCCAGTGGTGAAAGTATCAAATTTCTCCCTACTAAAAATGTCTTTTTACACCAAAAATTCGTAAAAATAATAAGCTTTGTTCTCAGGTCTTGCGGGACTGGTAGGTCTACTTTATTGAAGGCACTTCCATCATAGAATTTCTCACGACCGCGACCCCTTCTATCGCGCTGAACTTTCACGTTTTTCACAACTTGAAAAAAATCCATATTAATATGTATTTTCAGTAATGATTCCGATTAATAAATTAGTTTCTTATAAAAGTACGTTTTCACCTTATGGCGTTTATTAATCCCCATGCGGGTGCATAATCTACCATCTTCATGTACGCTCACGATTTATTTGTTTGAATTATTTTATAAAATAGTTTCAACTTTTGAAAAAGAAAATTTTATATTTTACAACCATGCGGTTTTTCGTACTCACGCTTGTTGACCCCTTATATCAGGTCCTCCATGATAAGGAAGTTTTATGCCAAGAGAAGGAAATTCACATCCGGGTAAAAACATAGGTATTTAAGGCGTTATTTGGCGTTATTTTTCTGGGCAATAAGCCGGTATTTCGGGTGTTTCCTGGATGCTTTTACCATTAAACATTCTTTTTTGGTGTGTTTCTGGATGTTTAACACCCTTTTTGGTCGTTTTTCCGGATGTTTTGCCAAATAAACAATCGTTTAATACCCTTATTGGTATATATATATTTTTTTTATTTTTTTTTATTTTTATTTTTTTTTTTATATTTTGGCCTATAAACATCTTTTTAGGTATTTTTTTGGATGTTTTTCCTACTGAACACCCTTTCCGGTCGTTGTTCTGGACTTTTCGCCCAATAAACACCCTTTTAGATGTTTTTTTTGTTGTAAATTTTGATGTTTTGGCCAATAAAATCCTTTTAGGTATTTTTTTGGATGTTTTCCTAATAAACACCCTTTTTGGTCGTTGTTCTGGACGTTTCGCCCAATGAACGCCCTTCCCTTTTAAATCGTTTTATTATTCTTATTCTTATTATTATATTTTGTACAATAAACACCCTTTTTGGTCATTGTTCCGGATGCTTTGCACTATAAACATCCTTATAGGTATTTTTCAAAAATATTGTCGCGTTAATTCTAACACCGGACAAGTCATTTTTTGTCAGTTTTGAGTTAGCCATTGTTTCTGATGGTAAATTTTGTGGTGGATCGAATTACGTTGGCAGATTAACACTATAATCAACAGAAAACGCGTAGTTCACGATTTAGCCAACAGGTAATGCATTGATTCAAATGAGAAGACAATCCGTATTTTGGCTCTCCTGAAAACCTTGGAAAAATGACTTGTCCGGTTTTAGAATTAACGCGACGATATGTTATTCCAAATAAAAAAACTTTCTTTCTTTCTTAAACACCTTTTTCGGGCGTTGTTCAGGACGATTTGCCCTATGATCACCCATTTAGATCGTTTTTTAAAGTTTTCCCGGATGTTTTGTAAAATAAACTCCTTTTTTGGTCGTTCTCCTGGTTGTTTTACACAATAAACTCCCTTTTGGGTCGATTTTTTGATGTTTTCCCAATAAACACCCTTTTTGGTCGTTATACTGTACGTTTTATCCAATGTCCACACTTTTAGATAGTTTTTTTAGTGCTTGGTTCAATAAACACCCTTTTAGATCGTTTTTTTTTTTTTTTTTTTGATGTTTTGTACAATAAACACCATTTTTGGTCGTTTTCCCGGTTGGTTTGCACAATAAGCCCCCTTTTGGGTCGATTTTTGGATTTATTCCCAATAAACACCTTTTTTGGTCGTTGTACAGTACGTTTTTCCCAATGAACACGCTTTTAGATCGGTTTTTTCGACGTTTTGTCCTATAAAAACATTCTTTTAGGTATTTTTTAAAATGTTTTTCCCAATACATATCCAATTACTTAGAAATAAAATTTCTCTCTTCCTTAAACCCCTTTTGGTCGTTGTTCTGTACGTTTTATCTAATGATCGCCCTTTTAGATAGTTTTTTAAGTGTTTGGTTCAATAAACACACTTTTGGTGATTGTTCCGGATGTTTTGTACAACAAACACCCTTTTTTAGTCGTTTTCCAGGATGTTTTGTACAATAAACACCCTTTTTCGTCGATTTTTGGATGTTTTGCTCAATTAACACCCTTTTTGGTCGTTGTACAGTACGTTTGCTTTGACCAATGAAAACCCCTTTAGATAGTTTTTTTTAGTGTTTGGATCAATAAACACCCTTTTAGATAGTTTTTTGGGATTTTTTGCAAAATAAACTCCCTTTTTGATAGATTTTAGATGTTTTTCCAATAAAGACCCTTTTTGGTCGTTTTTCTGGACGTTTTGCCCTAGGAACACCCTTTTAGATCGATTTTTTGGACCATTTACCCAATAAACACCCTTTTAGATCGCTTTTTTCGGATATTTGTCCAATATACACCCCTTTTGGTCATTTTTCTGGATGTATTGCTTTATATACACAATTTTTGGCCGTTTTCCCGAATTTTTCTCACAATAAACTCCCTTTTTGGTCAATTTATGGATGTTTTAACAATAAACACCCATTTTGGTTGTTTTTCTGGACTTTTTGCCCAGTGAACACTCTTTTAGATCGGTTTTTTGGGACCGTTTACCCTTTTATATAGTTTTTTTTTTTGGATGTTATGTACAATAAACACCGTTTTTGGTCGTTTCCCTGAATTTTTCTCACAATAAACTCTCTTTTTGGTCGTTTTTCCGGGTATTTTCCCCAATAAACTCCATATTTGGTCAAAATAACCCCTTTCGGTTTCATCTTTTCATCAAATATCGTTTGATACAGAATAATTTTTTTCCATACTTTTAGAGTATAGTCTCGTCTGGGAGACACTCAGACAATTTACAGTTACCTATCCCATGAAATCCGAAACGTGGAGTTCAAGAGGTGAATAGATTGTTGTCATTATACAACTAAAAGAAAAAGAAAAAAGGTTCAATCACCTTAGGATTAGAATAGTTTTTGTTTTTTTGTCAAAAGGGTCAGTTCCGTCCGTTATCTACCATTACCGACTTCCCTCCACCAATAAAACCATCAATCATTTAAAAAGAATCTGATTGATGGGACAGCTAAATCAAAACGTAGGCGTTTTAATCTTTGTGATCTCCTCTCGGGAGGCTAAACACTTCCTGGCCGAAAAAAAGAACGGGTCACCCCAAATTTTTATGAACAACATTTTAGTGTCGACGAAATGATTATTATCCGTTATGCGTTGACCAAATAGAGTTTCATTGTTGAAGGGGTTCTCGAAACTGATTGTTCCGTGCCATGTGTGCCGACCCGACAAAATGAACCGTCGCCGACGAAATTAATAAAGACAAAAATAGCCTCAGCCATAAAATCGAGCGCGCAATCGATAAATTGAGAACGTAGAACGTGTTTTTTATTAACCTATGTAAAGATACGAACCGTTTGATCTTTGAGTATTAACCGTCCCATTCTGGAAACTGTTCTCTCCGATGAGATTTTCTCTTTAGTGACCTTGAAAAGCGCCTAAAAAGGGTGTTTATTGACAAAAACGTGAAGAAAAACGCCTAAAGTACCGGTTAAAAGGGTGTTTATTGGTCCAAGATATATTGAAAACGCCTGAAAAGGAGGCTTATTAGCAGAAAAATTCGGGAAGACGCTCGTAATACTGGATTCTTAGGTTTAGAAATCGTGGAATACGCCAAAAAGGGTGTTTATTGAGCAATACATCCAGAAAAACGACCATAAAGGGGTGGTTATTGTACAAAACATCAATAAAAATGACCAAAAAGGGTGTTTATTGGGCAAAATAACCCGGAAAAGGCTAAAAATTAAATGTTATTGATTAAAATATATAAGGAATGGACCAAAAAGAGTGTTTATTGGGCAAAACATAATTAAAAACGACCAAAAAGGGTGTTTATTGGGCAAAGCATTCAGAAAAATGACCAAAAGGGTGTTTATTGGGCCAAACATCCAGAAAAATGACCAAAAGAGGTGTTTATTGGGCAAAACATCTAGGAAGACGAACAAAAACTGGTATTTCGTAAAAGAATACTAAAAACGGTGTTTATTGGGAAAAAACCTAGAAAATCGACCAAAAAAGGTGTTTATTGTGCTAAGCAAAAAAGAACCAAAATGGGTGTTTCTAGAAAAACAAACAAAAAGGGTGGTTCTAGAACAAGAAAAAAACAAAAAGGGTGTTTACTGGGCTAAATATCCAGAAAAACGACCAAAAAGGTGTTTCAATAAAATCGACCAAAAAGGGTGTTTGCTGGGCAAAACATTTAGAAAAACACCAAAATGGGTGTTTTATGGGCTAAATATTTTAAAAAACACCAAAAAAGGAGTGTATTGGATACATGCAGAAAAATGACCAAAATGGTAGTTTTTTGGGCAAAATATTTAAAAAAACACCCAAAAAGGATCAAATTGGGCAAAACATGCAGAAAACCGACCAAAAAGGGTGTTCATTGTGCAAAACTTTCCGTAATACAACCAAAAAGGGTGTTTATTGGGCGAAAAATCCAGAAAATCGACCAAAAAAGGTGTTTATTGTGTTATACAAAAAACAACCAAAAAGGGTGTTTCTCGAAAAACAAACAAAAAGGGTGGTTCTAGAACAAAAACAAAAAGGGTGTTTATTGGGCAAAATATCCTGAAAAACGACCAAAATGGGTGTTTTTTGGGTTAAATTAAAAAAAAACACCCAAAAAGGGTGTTCATTGTGCAAAACTTTCCTTAATACAACCAAAAAGGGTGTTTATTGGCCGAAAAATCCAGAAAATCGACCAAAAAAGGTTTTTATTGTGTTATACAAAAAACAACCAAAAAGGGTGTTTCTAGAAAAACAAACAAAAAGGGTGGTTCTAGAACGAAAAACAAAAAGGGTGTTTATTGGGCAAAATATCCAGAAAAACGACCAAAAAAGTTTTTCCATAAAATCGACCAAAAAGGGTGTTTTCTGGTCAAAACGTTTAGAAAAACGACCAAAATGGGTGTTTTTTGGGCTAAATTTAAAAAAAAACACCCAAAAAGGAGTTTATTGGGCAAAATATGCAGAAAACCGACCAAAAAGGGTGTTCATTTTGCAAAACTTTCCGTAATACAACCAAAAAGGGTGTTTATTGGGCGAAAAATCCAGAAAATCGACCAAAAAAGGTGTTTATTGTGTTATGCAAAAAACAACCAAAGAGGGTGTTTCCAGAAAAACAAACAAAAAGGGTGGTTCTAGAACAAAAAAGAAAAAGGGTGTTTATTGGGCTAAATATCCAGAAATAACCAAAAAAGTTTTTCCATAAAATCGACCAAAAAGGGTGTTTACTGGTCAAAACGTTTAGAAAAACGACCAAAATGGGTGTTTTTTGGGCGAAATTTAAAAAATCACCCTAAAAGGAGTTTATTGGGCAAAACATGCAGAAAACCGACCAAAAAGGGTGTTCATTGTGCAAAACTTTCCGTAATACAACCAAAAAGGGTGTTTATTGGGCGAAAAATCCAGAAAATCGACCAAAAAAGGTGTTTTTTGTGTTATGCAAAAAACAACCAAAAAGGGTGTTTCTAGAAAAACAAACAAAAAGGGTGGTTCTAGAACAAAAAACAAAAAGGGTTTTTATAGAAAAACGACCAAAAAGGGTGTTTATTGTGCAAAACTTCCTGAAATACAACCAAAAAGGGTGTTTATTGGATGAAACATCCTGAAAAACGACCAAAAAGGGTGTTTTTTAGAACTGTGATAGTTCTTGGCAGGAATTTTCAATATTGAAAGTCCAGGAGGTCTTAAGTTTCAGAAGCAGAGTTCATGAATTATTTATTTAAAAAGCGATCAGCCTTTTGGTATGACGGTATAATGGTGCTATTACTCGGGCGTATTAACCCTAAACGAGCGGCGCCTACATTTAACCTGTTAACGTTTTTCATATCAATTTTAATATCGGAACCATCTGTTCGAAATATTTGCTCTTAATTAAACATAATGAGGAAAAGGAGGAGGAAAAAAAAATATAAAAGAAGACGAAAGTTACAAAACTGGAATTTCGTCCTAGAAAGTCAACGTCTTATCTGAAGGATCGCTTGAGTCTAAAAAAAAATATTTGCTAGGAAGAAATAGTTAATCCTCGTTGTAATGGTCACATTGTCCATTTTATCTTGTATCTCCGTTGGGAGGGATTGCTTAATATACGATGAGAAGAGGAGTTTCTGAGAGAACGGACATGAAAAGACACGGAAATGAACGTCCGAGTCACGCCTCAAGCAGGTACATCGACGGTTTCGGCCAACTTTGTATTTCCGGTGTAGATTCAGAACACTCACTCCCTCCTAAACCATCAAGCCCATCCAAATCCAGCGAAATTATCAGGAAACGTAAAGATTTTTTGATCAAAAAACTTTTTACTCCTTCTTTCTACTGAAAAAATCTCTTTTTACACAGTTTTGGGGTTTTGCCTCGGTTTTCTTTGGAGAAAAATACTGTTCCTTGATTTAAGGCAATTTTCTCGCTCTTTCTGCCAAAAAGCACCCTTTCTACTAGTTTTTGGGTTTCTTCTATCTCTATTGAAGGAGAAAGCCAACTTTTACCGACTTCATAGGAGTTTACCTTATGTTTTGCTCCCAAAAAATTCTTTATCAAAATCTTTTAAAGTTTATTATGACCTAGAAACCTCCTAAACCTATTAGAAGCCTCCTAAACCTATTAGAAGCCTCCTGAACCTATTAGAAGCCTCCTAAACGTATGATAAGCCTCCTAAACCTATTGGAAGCCTCCTAAACCTATGATAAGCCTCCTGAACCTATTGGAAGCCTCCTAATAGCCTCCTGAACCTATTAGAAGCCTTCTGAACCTATTAGAAGCCTCCTGAACCAATTAGAAGCCTCCTAAACCTATTAGAAGCCTCCTAAACCTGTTAGAAGCCTCCTAAACCTATTAGAAGCCTCCTAAACCTGTTAGAAGCCTCCTAAACCTATTAGAAGCCTCCTAAACCTATTGGAAGCCTCCTAAACCTATTGGAAGCCTCCTAAACCTGTTAGAAGCCTCCTGAACCAATTAGAAGCCTCCTAAACCTATTGGAAGCCTCCTAAACCTATTGGAAGCCTCCTAAACCTGTTAGAAGCCTCCTGAACCAATTAGAACCCTCCTAAACCTGTTAGAAGCCTCCTGAACCTATTAGAAGCCGCCTAAACCTATTAGAAGCCGCCTAAACCTATTAGAAGCCTCCTAAACCTATTGGAAGCCTCCTAAACCTATTGGAAGCCTCCTAAACCTGTTAGAAGCCTCCTGAACCTATTAGAAGCCTCCTAAACGTATGATAAGCCTCCTAAACCTATTGGAAGCCGCCTAAACCTATTAGAAGCCTCCTAAACCTATTGGAAGCCTCCTAAACCTATTGGAAGCCTCCTAAACCTGTTAGAAGCCTCCTGAACCAATTAGAACCCTCCTAAACCTGTTAGAAGCCTCCTGAACCAATTAGAAGCCTCCTGAACCAATTAGAAGCCTCCTAAACCTATTAGAAGCCTCCTAAACCTGTTAGAAGCCTCCTAAACCTATTAGAAGCCTCCTAAACCTGTTAGAAGCCTCCTAAAAGCCTCCTAAACCTATTGGAAGCCTCCTGAACCTATTAGAAGCCTCCTAAACCTATTAGAAGCCTCCTAAACCTATTAGAAGTCTCCTAAACCTATTAGAACCCTCCTAAACCTGTTAGAAGCCTCCTGAACCAATTAGAAGCCTCCTAAACCTATTAGAAGCCTCCGAAACCTATTAGAAGCCTCCTAAACCTATTAGAAGCCTCCTGAACCTATTAGAAGCCTCCTAAACGTATGGTAAGCCTCCTAAACCTATTAGAATCCTCCTAAACCTATTAGAAGTCTCCTAAAAGCCTCCTGAACCTATTAGAAGCCTCCTAAACCTATTGCAAGCCTCCTAAACCTATTGGAAGCCTCCTAAGCCTGTTAGAAGCCTCCTAAACCTGTTAGAAGCCTCCTAAACTTGTTAGAAGCCTCCTAAAAGCCTCCTGAACCTATTAGAAGCCTCCTGAACCTATTAGAAGCCTCCTGAACCTATTAGAAGCCTCCTGAACCTATTAGAAGCCTCCTGAACCTATTAGAAGCCTCCTGAACCTATTAGAAGCCTCCTAAACCTATGAGAAGCCTCCTAAACCTGTTAGAAGCCTCCTAAACCTATTGGACGCGTCCTAAACCTATTAGAAGCCTTCTGAACCTATTGGAAGCCTCCTAAACCTACTAGAAGCCTCCCCAACCTTCGTCAGCCCATCCAAATCCTTCGCAAATCTCAGTAAAAGTCAGGTTTTTCTCTCTTTTCACCGAGTTTGGGTTCTTCGTTTGTTTGGAGAAAAACTCTTTTTTCCTCCTTTATCTAGGGCAATTTTCTCGCTCTTTCTGCCAAAAAAAAACTTCCTTTTTACTAGTTTTTTGGGCTTCGTCTATCTCTATTGACCGGGAAATCCAATTTTTACCGACTTCATAGGAGTTTTTCTTACGTTTTGCCGCAAAAAATTTCTTTAACAAAATTGTTTACCGTTTTTATTGCAAATAAACCTCCTAAAAAAAGAAGATTTTGAGTTTTCCTTGTTCTTTTGACCAAAGAACCATTTTTTCATCAAATTTTCCGAACTTCTCCTCAGTTTCTTGGCGGAGAAACCCAATTTTGACACAAGTTCGTCGCTTTTTCGGCCAAAAAAACCCGAAAATAGGGCTTTTCATCATCTTTTGTCCACGAAAAGCGGATTTTCTGGCGTTTTTTCTCATCTTTTAAAGCCTTTTGAATCATTGTTTTGGCCCAAAATCACCGTGTTTAGCGAGTTTTCCTCAGTAATTGCGATAAACGTTATTTTCGGGCGCTTATAACGCTTCCCCTCACGAAATTTGACCAATGAAAACACTCTAAAATGTAATAAATAACGCATTGTCGGTAGAAGAACCCTTAAAAATAATCATTGTCAAGGTCAATTTATATAAAAAGGGGGGAACAAAGTAGAGGGATCGTTCGGTGCAACAGCCTCGTAGGGTGGGAGACGGGTTTCGACTGGAATCATAGCGCCATCTACTTGAATGATTCCCTCCTTTCGAACGGCTCATTCACCGCTCGTGAGTCTTCGCGATCGCGTCCCCCGTTCAGTGAGAAAAAACAACCCCGCGTTTAAAATATTCTCGTGATTATAAGTGCTGCCAGTGATTTTCGATTTGGATAAAACTAAACTCTCAAAATTTCTAGGTAAGATTTTTATTTTTCTGATCCTAAGATTCAACGAGAATTTACTGCATAAAAACCGGTTTTTTTAGTCCGCGAAGTATGAAGAAATTATATTTTGTCTATTTATAAAAAAGGGTTCCTTTTATTGTTGAGGATCTTGAACTCCGGAAGAAGACCCATCTTTTGTTAACCAATTGTCACACGCTACACATCAACTGACTCCAGAATTCTACGTGTTTTTGTCGTTGTCGCACTGAGAAAACCCGGAAAGTAAAGTCCTCCTTAATAGTTTCAAGCAGACCCCAATGTCCCCCCAATTCAGCATAAAGCAATTTTCAGCATAAAAGAACCGTTTACATGATGTGTTGCATTTTTTTTTGTTCGGTTTTTGATAGAAAAAACCCATTTTTACAGCATTTTTTCAAATTTTTCTCGGTTTTTTGACAAAAAATCCCATTTTTACGGGATTTTTTAAGTTTTCAGCGGTTTTGTTTCGGCTCTTTCGGCCATAAAAACCCGGAAATAGGGCTTTTCATTATATTTTGACCACGAAAACCGAATTTTCTTGCGTTTTTCTCATCTTTTCATGCCTTTTGTATCCTTGTTTTGGCCCAAAAAGAAGGAACAACAAAAATTTTTTTTAACATTGAAAATTTATATTACATGATTTATTAGATTTTCTTCGGTTGTTGACAGAAAAACCCCAATTTTTACAGAATATTCAGGAGTATTCCTCGGTTTTTTGACAAAAAAAATGTTTTCTTTCGGAAAAACCAATTTTTACAGGACTTCTAAGTATATTCCTCCTCGATTTTTGAAAAATAAAATCCCTTTTTTACGTAAATGTTAAATTTTTCTTCGGTTTTGTAAAAAAGAACCCCCCCCCCCCCAATTTTTTTTTCAAATTTTAGAGAGTTTTCCAAGTAATAAAGAAATAACCAATTTTTACCCCATTCTTAGACATTTTTCTCGGTTTTTCGACAAAAAAAAAAACCATTTTTCGTGATTTTTAGAAGTTGTGAGAGTTTTTTTTTTTTTTACATAGAAACCCTTTTATATTACATTATTTACAAGATTTTTCCTCAGTTGTTGACAGAAAAAACCCCAATTTTTACCGAAAATTCAGGAGTTTTCCTCGGTTTTTTGAGAAAATAAAATGAAAAAAATTTTGACAAATTTTTTTATATTTTTCCTGGATTTTTGGAGAAAAAAAAATGTTCTTAGACGGAAAAACCCCATTTTTACAGGATTAAGGTATATTCCTCCATTTAAAAAAATTAAATCGGTTTTTTTTACATAAATGTTAAACTTTTCTTCGGTTTTTTAAAAAATAACACCCCACTTTTTACCAAATTTTGGAGAGTTTTCACAAGTAAAAAGAAAAACCCAATTTTTTTAAATTTTTGTCGGGTTTTCGACAGAAAAATCCCATTTTTCGTGATTTTTAGAAGTTGTGAGAGTTTTTTTTTTTTTTTTTACATAGAAACCCTTTTATTTTACAATATTTATTACATTTTTCTTCGGATTTCCGACAGATTTATCCCAATTTCGTGATTTTTAGAAGTTGTCAGCGGTTTTTTTTTTTCATACAAACCCCATATGTACCCAATTTTTACCCCATTTTTAGACATTTTTCTCAGTTTTTCGACAGAAAAACCCATTTTTTTCGTGATTTTTAGAAGTTGTGAGAGGTTTTTTTTTTCTGACATAAAACCCTTTTATGTTAGACAAATTATTAGATTTTTCTTCGCTTGTTGACAGAAAAACCCCAATTTTTACAGAATATTCAGGAGTATTTCTCGGTTTTTTGACAAAAAAATTTTTATTTTTCCTGGATTTTTTGAGGAAAAATAATGTTTTTGACGGAAAAACCCCGTTTTTGCAGGATTTTAAGGTATTCCTCAATTTTTAAAAAATTAAATCGGTTTTTTTCATAAATGTTAAATTTTTCTTCGGTTTTGTAAAAAAATAACACCGCATTTTATTAATTTTGGAGAGTTTTCACAACTAAAAAGAAAAACCCAATTTTTTGAAATCTTTCTCGGTGTTTTGACAGAGAAATCCCATTTTTTCGTAATTTTTAGAAGTGAGAGGTTTTTTTTTTTTGACATAGAAACTCTATTATATTACATGATTTGATAGGTTTTTCTTCGGTTTTTGACAGAAAAACCCCAAATTTTTAGCAATTATTCATTAGTTTTCCTCAGTTTTTTGACAAAAAAAGAAAAAACATTTAACAATTTTTATTTTTCATTCTTCCAGGACTTTTTGGCCAAAAAAATTGTTTTTGACGAAAAAACCCCATTTTTACAGGATTTTTAGGAATATTCCTCGATTTTTTAAACATTAAATCCCTTTTTTACTTTAATTTTTAATTTTTCTTCGGTTTTGTACCCCCCCCCCCCCCATTTTCCCCCTATTTCAGAGAGTTTTCCCAAGTTTTTTTTTATTTGGAAACACCATTCTTGGAGTTTTCCTCAGTTTTTGAGAGAAAAACACTTTTTTTTTTATTGATTTTTAGGAATTTTATTTCCTTTCTTTTGTTCCTCAACAAATAAAGCAAACATATTGACGCGTTATCATATGATATCTTTTGGCCCAAAAAATCATTCAAAATCATGAAGTGTGGACGGTTTATCGTTTGGGACTCTGTTGTATGGATTTTCTAGTCGAGCTAACGGACTTCTTTCGTTTCCGCGTCCCTCTGACGAGATACAGGATCAAAATAAGCATTTACGTCGCCACGCTGGTCAACGACGATCCTTTCGACTGCGTCTACGAAATCGACCCGGATGACTTCGACGTCGTCATTTGAGAAAAAATGGAAATACTGGTCAGACTATCCCTTTTTCTCTACAGAAAAATACCTTTTTCAAAATACACGTGTTCCCTCGAATTCCGTACGATGATGCTCGTAAACGACGACGTCGATCTGTCCGTCTACGACTTGTAATAAAATCTCTTTTGTCTAAATCTCTAAATATGGCGAAGGAAAAAAATCTTTTCTCGAGGTCAGAGTGTGCAATGTTTTGAATAGTCAATGAGGGGCCGGAACCCGCGGGAATGTCGCAAAAAAAAGACAATTGCCCCGATCAAAAACTCAACATTTACCAGACTTAATGTTAATCCAACCAGAGTTACGACATTCGTATAAATAATTCATTAGCTGGATAATTTTATCAATAAAATAAAACATTTTATTACCTAGTCGATCTGGCGGAAACACAAGAAAAAAAAAATTCCTCTCTTTTTTACCATAATCTAAAACTTTCAGAAAGAAAAACGCGTTTGTATGAAGAAAATATTAATTTTCCCCCAATATCTCCAAAACCGTTGCTCTAGGCAAAAAAGTACATAAAATAAAAAATGTAGGTGGTAAAATATTCTACAAAAATGTCCTTATTGTTTTTTGAGGTAGGACTGGTCGTTAAGGATCTATGAGGCACTAAACGTTTTAAAAAGGAATTTTTTTTTCTTAACCAATGATTGTCGGTACATATGTCTTAACAGTACACGCGCATGCGCGGTTTTTTTTAGATTCCGCGTTTTTTTCAAAAATTCATGTTTGGGATTTGCCTAAATTCCATTCTCCCTCTACAATTTTTAGCTTGGGTTAAAACTTTTCTTAAAGGAAATCGTCTCACCTTCCCAACGGTACCTTTATGGAGGTATGATGGTTTTTAAGTGAGTTGCTTTGCAAATTTTTCGTTGTTAAAAACGGTTTTCGGTTTTTCCCTTCTATCTCGGAAACCGTCGCTCAAAACGAAAAATGTCTTAAGTAAAAGTTGTGAGTACTGAAATTTACTACATAAAATATCTTATTAGTTTTTTCCGTCAGAGCATTACTTTAGGCGATATGGAAGTATTTAAGTTGGTTGCTTTGCGAATTTTTCGTTGTTAACAACGGTTTTCGGTTTTTCCCTTCTATTTCGGAAACCGTCGCTCAAAACGAAAAAACGTCCTAAGTAAAAGTCGTAGCTACGGAAATTTCCTACAAAAAGACCTCATTGGTTTTTTTGTCAGAGCAATACTTAAGGAGATATGAGGGTTCTTAAGTGAGTTGCTTTGCAAATTTTTCGTTGTGAGCAACGGTTTTCGGTTTTTCCCTTCTATCTCGGAAACCGTCGCTCAAAACGAAAAAATGTCCTAAGTAAAAGTTGTAGGTACAAAGATTTCCTACAAAAATTTCTTTATTTATTATTTGCGTAAGAGCAATATTTAAGGAGTTATGAGGTTAAAACTAATAATCCTACAGAGCCTGTCTGAAAACTTAAAACCTTCATATCTCCTAAAATATTGCTCTGACGGAAAAAACCAATAAGATATTTTATGTAGTAAATTTCCGTAGCTACAACTTTTACTTAGAACATTTTTTCGTTTTGAGCGACGGTTTCCAAGATAGAAGGGAAAAACCGAAAACCGTTGCTCACAACGAAATATGTACAAAGCAACCAACTTAAAACCCTCATAGCCCTTAAAAGTAAAATTCGTCAAATTCGGGAGATGGGGTGGTTTGAAAATGTTGCGAATTTTGGGGTGATCGGTTGGCTGGACTGATTCCTTGCTTTTATTATTTTCGTAAGAATTTTTCTTCAAATTTCCCGCAATTTCATGTATTTTTAAGAGTAAAATTTTTTTTTTGCTTAATTAGGCAGTTTTTCTTTGACTTTTTACACAGCGAAGGACCAGGGTTCAAAGCTCAACAGGTTTTTTTTTCTCCTAAAGAGATTACTGATGCTGGCGACCGATATAAAAGGAATTTAAACTTATAATGGACATATGACCAAGTAGTCGGTTGCCCCAAAAAAAAAAAAAAAAAAAAAAAAAAAAAAAACTTATAATGGCGTCACTTTGTATAATTCAGAATGAAATAAAAAATGAGCTAGTAAAGTCGTAAAAAAAGTCTTTTATAATGGTTTTAAAAAAACCTATAAGGAAAAACGACAAAGCACCTATATAATTTAATAATTTGCATGGGAAAATTTAAGCCGTAATTTGTCTAGGGGTATTAAAACTGTCTAGACGAAGGAGTCGAGAGATACCCTTCCGATTGTTCCTGTCTTTTGATTTAGTGCTCGGCCGTGAAGTCTTTTACTCTATTGAAGAGGCTGCGGTTTCGCGTAGGCGATGATTTTTCAGATCGGGTTATGCAACGGAAAAATCACAAGTTCACGGCCTCCAGACGCATTCCGGACTCATTTAAAAAATATTTGTTTCTCCATTTTTTTCCGTCACATAAAAGGGAGCTTTCTAAAAAGTAAACCACGTGTTCTCATCTTAGAATCTCAATTATCTTTTAGTTTAACAAAGGAAAAAGGATAGAACGAGCCTCATCATCCTCACTAATAAGATCCCATTTGGGCATAAGAGCTGAAGCCCTTGAGAAAAGGTATTCAGATTTTTTAAAATAAAAAAAATCCTCTATATACCATACATCCTAGTCATAATGGAGTTCCCACAGAAGGAAAAAAAAAATTATTAAAATAATTATGATCTAAAAATATGCTGAAAACGTCAAAATCAGAAGAAAACTGCATTCTGCAAATGAAACGAGCTCTCCTTGAGTTTTTAGTTCACGAGTTTTTTCAAAAATTCTTTGAGATTTGCCTAAATTGAATCTAATTTGATAACACGAGCGGGGTTAATTTTTTTCCTCTCGCAAAGAAAGCTCGTTTGATAAACGAGGGGGTTAATTTTTTTCCTCTAGAAAGGAAAGCTCATTTGATAACTCGAGGGGGATAATTTTTTTCCTCTCGCAAGGAAAGCTCCTTTGATAACTCGAGGGGGTTAACTTTTTTCTTCTCGCAAGAAAAGCTCGTTTGATAACTCCACGAGGTTAATTTTTTTCCTCTCTCAAAGAGAGCTCGTTTGCTAACTTGAGGGGGTTAATTTTTTTCCTCTCGCAAGAAAAGCTCGTTTGATTACACGAGGGGGTTGATTTTTTTCCTCTCGAAAGGAAAGCTCGTTTGATAACTCAGGGGGGTTAAATTTATTTCCTCTCGAAAGGAAAGCTCGTTTGATAACTCGAGGGGGTTAATTTTTTTCCTCTCGAAAGGAAAGCTCGTTTGATAACTCGAGGGGGTTAATTTTTTTCCTCTCGCAAGGAAAGCTCGTTTGATAACTCGAGGGGTTAATTTTTTCCTCTCGCAAGGAAAGCTCGTTTGATAACTCGAGGGGGTTAATTTTTTCCTCTCGAAAGGAAAGCTCGTTTGATAACTCGAGGGGGTTAATTTATTTCTTCTCAAAAGAAAAGCTCGTTTGATTACACGAGGGGGTTGATTTTTTCCTCTCGAAAGGAAAGCTCGTTTGATAACTCGAGGGGGTTAATTTTTTCCTCTCGCAAGAAAAGCTCGTTTGATAACTCGAGGGGGTTAATTCTTTCCTCTCGCAAGAAAAGCTCGTTTGATAACTCGAGGGGGTTAATTTTTTCCTCTCGCAAGAAAAGCTCGTTTGATAACTCGAGGGGGTTAATTTATTTCTTCTCGAAAGGAAAGCTCGTTTGATAGCTCGAGGGGGTAAATTTTTTTTTGTAAAATTTTTCAATAATTTTGTGCTCTAATATAGATACTTTCATGCTTAAGTGCTGCGATCTATTGAATTTAAATTAAACGTTCCAGAGTTATAAATAAAATTAAAATTTTTTCCCATAGTCTTAGGCAACCCCTTCTCACCAAAAAGCTAAAATTCATCTATTGTTAAGGGAATGTGGCAGTTCGAAAATTATCCAAAGTAGAATCAGTGCTGCCAACCTAACTCCATGCTAAAAATGGTGTTAATTGCACATTTTTCTTGAAAAGGATTTTTTTTTACTAGCAAGTGTTCTTTTTCTGCTTTTAACTTTATAGTCGTATCTTCAAGGCCTATTTCTTCACCGAGTGTTTTACTACGCTTTATAAAACCTACAAAAAAGCCCAAGTGAGATAGCCTCTTATCGATATTAGCTAAATAGAGTGTTTTCATAACGCTTTCATAAGGGGTATTAAAAGTTCCCGAGTTGTGAAACAACGGAGCAGATGGTCTATTCATACTCTACGTACTTTTCGGACTCCTAGAAGTGGGTGCTGGAGTTGAACAAAAATTCCTGATCGGAAGAATAAAAGGAGAGAAAAAGAAGGAGGGGAGTCGTTCACCGGCCTTTTCAGCCTCAAAAGACCTCCACGTCTAACACTTGCGTTTCGAACGTTTACAACCATGTGTATTAAATTGATTTATTCACTTTTGAACGGTACTTGCATCCTCTGAGCGTGCATAATTCCTTTTTTAAATGTTGCCGGTTCGTTTATTGTTTTTCCCCTCAAGTCTAGAACCATTCAATGACAGATCATTTTTTTTACACGCCCTTTCTAATTTACGAAACAATTAAAACTAACCTTCTTAACTTCCTCCAAAATGTCATTGCGATTCCATCAATTTTGGCAAGTCAGGGCCTTTCTCGGGAGGTTTGATTCATGGCGGATTTTTATCTAGGAGTGATTAAAATTGCAATAAACGGAATTTCTTCATACAGACGGAACTCGCTAGAAAAAAGGTTTTTAGGGCGTTTTTTGAATAGAAATGTGACGTTTCTTACTTAATTTTTTTTCCGTTTTTTATGATGAAAATGGCGGTTTTTAAAAGTTCTTCCTCATAGTGACCCCTTATCAGTCCTACCAACTGAATTTTACACTGGGATTGTTTACCCTAAACAGTACAGGTTGGCAATACTGAGTCCTCAATTGTTTTTAGAGTTCCTTTGCTATAAATGTATTAATTTTCTCAAAGAGAAGTTCTTGGATTACCCTACATGTCCAGTTTTCTTTTTCAGGGCCATATTTGTAAATTTTTCATGAAACTCCCCTTTCCTTAATTTGAAGGTTTTAAGTGAACATCTAGGCAGGTTAGTAAATACGAAATAACATAAAGGAAGGATTTGCAAGGAAATCTTGAGAAAAGGGTTCCTCAAGGTCGGATACAATGATAGAGAAGTGCTTTGATCTCACTTTCTATATGTCTCGAAACACTCGATCATAGATAAGAACTCCAAAGTGTTTGGCAGCCACTTCCTAGGGGAACAACTAACTGATCATCACCAAAAAGCTCTTTCTAGCTTGCCTTCTATCCTGCCTTTTAGGTTGCATCCTTTCCGGTCTTCTAGCTTACCTCCTACCATGCCTTATAGTTACTACTATCCTGCTTTCAAGCTTGCCTCCTATTCTGCCTTTTAGCTTGCATCCTATAACGTCCTCTAGCTTACCTCCTACCAAGGATTGGCTACTTTGGCTACTTCAGAAGTAGTTCCCAAGTGTCTGGATATAACCATAATGACAGAAAAGTGTTTTGATCTCACTTTCTATGTCTCGAAACACTCATTATCATAGATAAGAACTCTAAAGTGTTTGGCAGCCACAGGTGTACAACTAACCGATCATCACCAAAAAGCTCTCTCTAGCTTGCCTACTATCCTGCCTTTTAGGTTGCATCCTATCCGGTCATCTAGCTTACCTCCTGCCATGCCTTATAGTTACTCCTATCCTGCTTTCAAGCTTGCCTCCTATTCTGCCTTTTAGCTTGCATCCTCTAATTTACCTCCTACCAAGCATTGGCTACCTACTATCCTACTATCCTGCCTTTTAGGTTGCATCCTATCCGGTCCTCTAGCTTACCTCCTACCATGCCTTATAGTTACTCCTATCCTGCTTTCAAGCTGGCCTCCTATTCTGCCTTTTAGCTTGCATCCTATAACATCCTCTAGCTTACCTCCTACCAAGGATTGGCTACTTCTGCAACTTCAGAAGTAGTTCCCAAGTGTCTGGATATAACCACGTCCTCTAGCTTACCTCCTACCACGTATTGGCTACTTTGGCTACTTCAGTTACTTCAGAAGTAGTTCCCAAGTGTCTGTATATAACCATAATGAATGAAAAGTGCTTTGATCTCACTTTCTATATGTCTCGAAACACTCAATATCATAGATAAGAACTCCAAAGTGTGTGGCAGCCACTTCCTCCTTCCATGCCTTATAGTTCCTCCTATCCTGCTTTCTAGCTTGCCTCCTATTTTGCCTTTTAGCTTGCATCCTACACCGTCCTCCAGCTTACCTCCTTCCATGCCTTATAGTTCCTCCTATCCTGCCTTCTAGCTTGCCTCCTATTTTGCCTTTTAGCTTGCATCCTACACCGTCCTCTAGCTTACCTCCTTCCATATCTTATAGTTCCTCCTATCCTCCTTCCTATGACGTCTTCTTACTCCTCACCTTCCTCTCAATAATATACATATCCTATTGTTTGACATTTTGTATAATTTTCCCCTCTCTTTGGTAAAAAAGAAAAAAAAATTGTTTTGTAGTGCCTAAAGGGTACTTACATGAACTTTAAATACCAGTAAAGGTCTTATTTAACTAAAAAATAGAACCTGAGAGAAAATTACACTTTAGCGTTTAAAATGGATTAAAACTCGTTAAAATCCAAAAATGGACTAAAGTCCATAAAATATTGATCCAATTGTGAAAATAGGTTTTTTTCCATCCTCCATTTAATAACTTTCGCCTCAAATTTTCTTATGTTGTTTTAATTTCATGGGGTGTACCTTTTAAAAATAAAAAATCGGCGATATTATCTAATTAATCTTTTCTCTCAGGGAAAGTTTATTTTATGGGGGAGGTTCATAAAGATGTCCGAGAAGTTGTCTTTCCTTTATTTATTTAAATGTCTCCTTTAACACATGTAATAGGATATAATCTTTATAATAAATTTGCAAATTTCTTCGCCTTTTTTTTTCCCTAAAAAAAGCTTTTGTCATGTTTATTAAAATAGGCTGAATAAAAAAAATTAGTATAATAAAAAAGCGAGTGGGCGTCGTGTGGGAGGTCAAGGCTCTACCGCAATTCAGACAAAGAAAGTATTATACAATATTAAAAAAATAGGTTGAAATTAACTTTTATGATTTCTTTTAAACAAAAAAAACTCAGAAATCCCTTAATTGAAACGAAATTACGTCCCCTATTTTGAAAGAAATAGGGGCGTCAATTGAGTGATGTGGACGAATTAAGATCGACTCCTTTTTTTTACTACCGTTTTTTTTCTTCCTCGCCGGGAGACGTTTATGGAGGGCAACCGTGCGGAAAATTAGAAGGGCATTATTGTTTCAGACCATTTCATATCGGGATATTAATCCGTGTATTTCACCTGCTTTCCGGGATGCGTTTTTTCATCATATATTGGCTAAAAATTGCTAGCTTGCCTCCTATCCGGCCTTAAAGCTTGACTCCTACGCTGCCTTCTAGCTCACATGCTATCCTGCCAACTAGCTTGCCTACTATTCTGCTTTCTAGCTTGCCTCCTATCCTGCCTTCTAGCTTGCATCCTATCCCGTCTTCTAGCTTGTCTTCTATCCTTTCTGATTGCTTGCATCCTTTCCTCCTATCCGCCTTTTAATAATAGCTTGCCTGTTATCCTTCTTCCAAATCTAGCTTGCATCCTATCCTGCTTTCTAGCTTGCCTCCTACCCTGCCTTCTAGCTTGCATCCTATCCTTTCTTCAAGCTTCCATCCTATTCTGCCTTCTAGCTTGCCTCCTATCCTACAGCTTGCCTCCTACCCTGCGTTCTAGCTTGCATCCTACCCTACCGAACAACAGCAAGACATTGAGGAACCCTTTTCTCAAGATTTCCTTGAAAATCCTTTCTTGACGTTATTTCGCATTTACGAACCTGCCTTGATTTTTACTTAAAACCTAAGTTAAGGAACGGAAAAAGGGTGTTCAAGTTAAGGAATGAAAGAGAGAAAACCCACCAAAAACAATGAAAATGAGAACTCAATGCGTTTTTTCATCATATATTGGCTAAACATTGCTAGCTTGCCTCGTATCCTGCCTTTTAGCTTGCCTCCTTTCCCGCCTTCTAGCTTGCCTTCAAGCTTGCCTCGTATCCTGCCTTCCAGCTTGCCTCGTATCCTGCCATCTAGCTTGCCTCGTATCCTGCCTTCTAGCTTGCCTCGTATCCTGCCTTCTAGCTTGCCTCCTCTCCTGTGTTCTAGCTTGCCTCCTAACCTGCCTTATAGCTTGCATCCAATCCCAACATCCAGCTTGCCGTCTAGCTTTTGCGAGATCAAAGCTTCGGTACTTAAAAGCGCAGTAGCTTTCCGCCCCACCAAGCTCTATTTATGGACAAATTTTTATCATGTTTATTTTTGTTTCCTAATCTGGTTATTTCATTTGAGTGTACCTGCTTCAAAAATAAACTGATTTGATTAAAATTGACATTTTTATCAGCGGAAATACTCCCCGAGGCGTTGCCCTTGGAAATTCTCCACCTGATTCACGATGAAAAGATCTTTTTTTGAAACGTACTTATCCTATCATGAGATTTATCTCCTTTGAAAATTCCAACGGAGATTTATTATTCTTGAATTTATCTTTCCAACGGTATCATGAATTGAAATGTACGTTTTTTTTATGTTCCTTTTCGTATTGGAAATGGACAGGATCTGGAATTCGGTTGGGAAACGTCCGTTGAAGCCGGCGGGGATTCTTTTTGCGAAATTAAGACGAGTTGTGTTGTAATTATGGGGGAACTGGAGCCATATGGCAGCGCTACAAGACTTCTGACGTTTTGCCTCTTTAGAAGTCTATTTTAAAAATTGTTGTCCTTAGGAACGGTAGAGCAGATTTTTGCTAAAAATTTCTAGCTTGCCTCCTACCCTGCATTCAAGCTTGCCTCCTCTCCTGTCTTCTAGCTTGCCTCGTAACCTGCCTTCAAGCTTGCCTGCTATTCTGCCTTCTAGCTTGCCTCTTATCCTGCCTTCTAGCTTGCCTCCTATCCTGCATTCAAGCTTGCCTCCTATCCTGTCTTCTAGCTTGCCTCGTAACCTGCCTTCAAGCTTGCTTGCTATCCTGCCTTCTAGCTTGCCTCTTATCCTGCCTTCTAGCTTGCCTCTTATCCTGCCTTCTAGCTTGCCTCTTATCCTGCCTTCTAGCTTGCCTCTTATCCTGCCTTCTACCTTGTCTACTATCCTGCCTTCTAGCTTGCACCCTATTCTGCCTTCTGGCTTGCCTCTTATCCTGCCTTCTAGCTTGTCTACTATCCTGCCTTCTAGCTTGCCTCCTAACCCTGCCTTCTGGCTTGCCTCTTATCCTGCCTTCTAGCTTGTCTACTATCCTGCCTTCTAGCTTGCCTCCTAACCCTGCCTTCTAGCTTGCACCCTATTCTGCCTTCTGGCTTGCCTCTTATCCTGACTTCTAGCTTGTCTACTATCCCGCCTTCTAGCTTGCCTCCTAACCTGCCTTCAAGCTTGCCTCCTACCCTGCCGAACCTTGTTGTAAAATTGTGGCTGCCAAACACTTTAGAGTTCTTATCTATGATCGAGTGTTTCGAGACATAGAAAGTGAGATCAAAGCACTTTTCCGTCAAAATGGTTATATACAGACACTTTGGAACTACTTCTGAAGTTGCCAAAGTTGCCAGTCCGTGGTAGGAGGTAAGCTAGAGGTCATAGGATGCAAGCTAAAATGCAGAATAGGAGGCAAGCTAGAAAGCAGGATAGGAGTAACTATAAGGCGTAGTAGGAGGTAAGCTAGAGGACCAGATTGGATGCAACCTAAAAGGCAGAATAGGAGGCAAGCTAGAATGCAGGATAGGAGTAATTATAAGGCGTAAGCTAGAGAACGGGATAGGATGCACCCTAAAAGGCAGAATAGGAGGCAAGCTAGAGAGAACTTTTTGGCGATGATTGGTTAGTTGTTCCCCTAGGAAGTGGCTGCCAAACACTTTGGAGTTCTTATCTATGATAATGAATGTTTCGAGACGTATAGAAAGTGAGATCAAAGCACTTTTTCTGGTTGTATCCAGACACCTGGGAAGTTACTTCTGAAGCAGCAGAAGTATCCAAACTCATTTTTTTGATCTTTCTTATCTGAAAGGTGAAGGACAGATCCCATAACAATAAACGGACAGAAAAACAGTTTTTCCCCACTACCGCTTCCAATTCCGAAGCGATAACCACGTCTATCCTTATCCCCTTACAAGAGCCGACGAGACCGGTTACCGTTATCGGTTTCTCTTGCCAACGACCTTTAAACTTTTTTTTTCTTTTTTCCTTACGTCCATTTTTCCGTTTTTTTCAATTAACAGTTCCTCATTGTGTGGTCATTCAAAAAGAACCCTTCCTGCTTCTTTTTACGACGTCCGCGCATTAAAATAATTAATGTCCATTCGAAAATGATTAGATCGAACGTTAACGGAATTATTTTCGATAAAATCTGGTCTGAGAGTGGATTTGTCACGATCAAAAGTTTTTGCTTTCTCTAGGAAGTGAGCGAAAGTATTGTTTTAAGCACATTGGGAAATACATTTTGATTAAATATTAATTTTCTATTTCCTGGGATGTTTTTTTTTATTATATTTTGATCCGTTTATTCTTCCTCTTTCCCACATGAGGGCGGATGAAGAAAAATAGATGAATAGCATCTTTTGTTTGTGGGGTCTATTATGCAGTTTCAATGAATGTGGGTCATATTGCGAATCTATAGATCAATTATGACCTCATCGCTCATCTCAAATTTAATTTTATTGAAGCCTCGGTCGATTCAACAGCACTAAGCTGATCCTATACCGTCCTCTAGCTTACCTCCTACCATGCCTTATAGTTACTCCTATCCTGCTTTCAAGCTTGCCTCCTATTCTGCCTTTTAGCATGCATCCTATAACGTCCTCTAGCTTACCTCCTACCACGTATTGGCTACTTTGGCTACTTCAGAAGTAGTGTCTGGATATAACCATAATGACGGAAAAGTGCTTTGTTCTCACTTTCTATATGTCTCGAACACTCATTATCACGTAGATAAGAACTCCAAAGTATCTAACAATTAACCAATAATAGAGGAAGAAATGACTGTGATAACGGGTATCTCACGACGCGTTTCGGCTTAATAAGCCTCGTCAGGTTCTTCATTTCTTCCTCTATTATTGGTTAATTGTTAGATATTAAAATGAATTTGCGTATAGCAATCAAAATTAAAATAAGTAAAGTAATGCCTTGGCAGCAGTTCTGTCATAAAAACCAATAAGGAGGTGGTGAGTGGCTCTATCTCTTAGAGAAGTGGCGGCGTTGAGGTTTTTGGGGGACGTTTTGTCTCCAGCTTCCCGCAGTTTCCACTAATTCTCTCGTAGATAGGTCCACAGAGAAACGATAGAAATGATTGTGATAGAGGGAATAGCTCACCTGACGAGGCTTATTAAGCCGAAACGCGTCGTGAGATACCCGTTATCACAGTCATTTCTTCCTCTATTATTGGTTAATTGTTAGATATTAAAATGAATTTGCGTATAGCAATCAAAATTAAAATAAGAACTCCAAAGTGTGTGGCAGCCGCTTCCTCCTTCCATGCCTTATAGTTCCTCCTATCCGGCTTTCTAGCTTGCCTACTATTCTGCCTTTCAGCTTGCATCCTATACCGTCCTCTAGCTTACCTCCTACCACGCCTTATAGTTCCTCCTATCCTGCTTTCTAGCTTACCTCCTATTTTGCCTTTTAGCTTGCATCCTATACCGTCCTCTAGCTTACCTCCTAGCTTTCCCTCATAATATACATATCCTATTGTGTGACATTTTGTATAATTTTCCCCTCTGTAAAAAACAAAAAAAAATGTTTTGTAGTGCTATTATGCAGTTTCAATGAATGTGGGTCATATTGCGAATCTATAGATCAATTATGACCTCATCGCTCATCTCAAATTTAATTTAACTGAAGCCTCGGTCGATTCTATAGCACTAAGCTGATCTTTCATCTGGTTTAAATTGAAAACGACACGAAATCTGCAGATGTTTCCAATATTTGAGGGGGGGGCGATTAAAATAAATAGAATCACATATGGGTCATCGATATTCCCAGTCACGTTTGCAGAAGGGGAGGTTATTTAACTTATACAAAAATGCCCAAAATGGGCTTCTCTTAATTGGTTCATTTCCGATTTTAATATTTAGAAGCTCTCCCGTCTGTTAGTCCACATCCTCTTTGGTCTCCCCCTTAGAAATTTCGAAATCGTTCTCCCCTTGTGTTATACAAGGCGAATAACTTGTTCAGAGCAGATGAGTAGGTGTGAGCAAAGATTGTAGACGATAAAGGAAGGCATAGAAGGATTGCTAGAAAGAGCTAGAAGGCAGAAAAGGAGGCAAGCTAGATGGCAATGTAAGAGGCAAGCTAGAAAGGCAGATAACGAGGCAAGCTAGAAAGGCAGATAACGAGGAAAGCTAAAAGGCAGAAAAGGAAGCAAGCTAGTAAAGGCAGATAACGAGGCAAGCTAGAAGGTAGAAAAGGAGGCAAGCTACAAGGCAGGGTAGGAGGCAAGCTAGAAGGCAGGGTAGGAGGCAAGCTAGAAGGCAAGGTAGGAGGCAAGCTAGAAGGCAAGGTAGGAGGCAAGCTAGAAAGGCAGATAACGAGGCAAGGTAGAAGGCAGGGTAGGAGGCAAGCATTAGGCAGGGTAGGAGACAAGCTAGAAAGGCAGATAACGAGGCAAGCTAAAAGGCAGAAAAGGAGGCAAGCTAGATGGCAGTGTAGGAGGCAAGCTAGAAGGCATGGTAGGAGGAAAGCTAGAAGGGAGAAAAGGAGGCTAGCTCGAAGGCAGGTTAGGAGGCAAGCTAGAAAGGCAGATAACGAGGCAAGCTAGAAGGCAGAAAAGGAAGCAAGCTAGTAAAGTACAGCTTAGGAGGCAAGCTAGAGGGTAGGATAGGAGGGAAGCTAAAAACAGCTTAGGAGACAAGCTAGAGGGTAGGATTGGAGGGAAGCTAAAATATAGCTTAGGAGGCAAGCTAGTGGGTAGGATAGGATGGAAGCTAAAATACAGCTTAGGAGGCAAGCTAGGTATCAGAAGACTTCAGCTAACCTCTGGCATCTAGCTAAACATCACCAAATCTTACATTCCAATAACTTTCCTTTTTCCCTACAAAGAATGATTAACGCCTTGGGAATGAAACGTTATTTTACATACGCAAGAAAAATACTCCCACCTGGGGATTCTTTGTACTTTGAAGCGATATAGGAGGCAAGCTAGAGGATAGTAGGGAAGCTAAAATACAGCATAGGAGGCAAGCTAGAGGGTAGGATAGGAGGGAAGCTAAAATACAACTTAGGAGGCAAGCTAGGTATCAGAAGACTTAACCGAACCTCTGGCCTCTGGCTAAACATCACCAAATCTTACATTCCAATAACTTTCCATTTTCCCAAAAAAGAATAATTAACGCTTTGGGAGGGAAACGTTATTTTACATACGCATGAAAAACACTCCGACCTGGGGATTCTTTGTACTTTCAAGCGATATAGGAGGCAAGCTAGAGGATAGGATAGGAGGGAAGTTAATATACAGCTTAGGAGGCAAGCTAGAGATGTTAGGATAGGAGGGAAGCTAAAATAGAGCTTAGGAGGCAAGCTAGGTATGGGGAAACTTAACCTTGTTGCCTCTGGCGAAACATCACCAAATCTTACATTCCAATAACTTTCCATTTTCCCCCAAAAAAAATTAATGGCAAAAATAAAAATTTGGGAGGGCGAATAATTACGACCTTTCCTTTTCCTTTTAAGCTTTTATCAGCAATAATCGTATATTTTTAAGAACGAGAGAAAAATCGCGTGTGCCGTTGAGTGATCACGTTTTGCACATTTACCCAAATCCCGGGTGGACAATGAAAGCCTCTACGTCATTTTTAAAAAGAGAAAGATGTCCATTTATAAGATTTTAGTGTTTAAAAAAAAAATTCTTTAACCTAATTTAAACGGTTTTTTTGAGCATTAAAAATAATCTGAACAATTAAAAAATGAGGTAAGGTACTTAAAGCTTTTAGGACATCAATAGAAGAAAAAAAAAGACTTAAAAAAGGCATTTATTGAGCCTAATAAATGGTTCTAGCCTAGTTCGAAGTATTTTTTTCTTTTGGTCATAAACCTAAAACCGTTAAAAGGGTCTTTAAAGATTATTTTTGACCTTCGACAATATTTTTCATTATGTGCGAAATCGGGTATAAATCATACGATTTTGCTAATAGGCCCTTTCACCTTCCGTAACAATATGAAGCCGACAAAAGTCGCACATTAATAAACATTGTTTTGAAAGTTCAACTTTTCGAAAGTTTACAGAATTTTAAAAAACTTGTTTATTAGTAAAATAATGGAAAAATGTTAAAATTTAGGATGGGAGGTAAGCTAAGTGATAGCTTAGGAGGAAATCTAAAATACAGTTTAGGAGGCAAGCTAAATGACATCTTAGGAGGAAAGCTAAATGACAGTTTAGGAGGAAAGCTAAATGACAGCTTAGGAGGAAAGCTAGATCAAGCAAGAGATTTCCTACCTAAAAACGCCAAAATGTAAAAAAAGGTAGATTCTACTTAATTGTTAAGTTTAAAATAAGTCTAAATATTAAGTAAAATAAGTTTAAATTATTTTAAAAAGCTTATCGACAGTTTAGGAGGCAAGCTAAATGACAGTTTAGGAGGCAAGCTGATAGACAATTTAGGAGGAAAGCTAAATGACATCTTAGGAGGTAAGCTAGATCAAGCCAGAGATTTCCTACCTAAAAACGCCAAAAAGTAAAAAAACGTAGATTCTCCTTAATTGTTGAGTTTAAAATAAGTTTAAATATTAAGTAAAATAAGTTTAAAAAGCTTATCGACAGTTTAGGAGGCAAGCTAAATGACAGTTTAGGAGGAGAGCTAAAATACAGTTTAGGAGGCAAGCTAAATGACTGTTTAGGAGGAAAGCTACATCAAGCCAGAGATTTCCTACCTAAAAACGCCAAAATGTAAAAAAAGGTAGATTCTACATAATTGCTGAGTTTAAAATAAGTTTAAAAAGCTTATCGACAGTTTCGGAGGCAAGCTAAATGACAGTTTAGGAGGCAAGCTTATCGACAGTTTAGGAGGCAAGCTAAATGAATCTTAGGAGGTAAGCTAGAACAAGCCAGAGATTTCCTACCTAAAAACGCCAAAATGTAAAAATAGGTAGATATCTTTCACAATCTACCGAATTATTGAGTTAAAAATGCAATAGTTTTCAAGAGAACCCTAGACCCGGCGCCACGAGGGATCCTTGTCCTTTTTTTTTGCCTTCCGACGCATTAAACATAGAAAAATCCCAATCTCAGTCTGAAATCTTAAACGATAAATCTTGGCATTCATTTTCGATAGATCCAAGATAATTTTTTTTAAATATACAATTTTTTCAATGTATTTTCTCACTTGTTTTCTCCCAAGCTTCTTGTTCTTGGATGCCCCCTTGAACTCCGAACCTGAAGATCTCGCCTGGGAGATTACCGGGCGAAGCTTTGGGTCTAATTGATCCCTTCTGAAGGAGAAAGTATTTGTTACACCCTCAACAAGAAGACGCATTTTTTTGTTTTTTTACCGCCGACATAAGTTTCTCTTGTTTTATATTTTAAAACAGGACGGGAACACCCTTCGTCTATTTTTAAGTTCTTTCGTCCTTGAACATAAAATATTTAAGGGCACAAGAATAAAAACGTGAGTGTGGAATAATAATGAAAAATGGTTGAAAATTTATTGGGGGTACAGAATAAAAATGGAATCTCACGTTTTCAAGCCGCACCTAAGTCAGATTACTATTGCATAACGATATCAAATATTTAAATTTATTTTCATTTTGAGGGGTGCTCGACGCCTTAAGAACTTAGCCTGGTTTTAAATTGTCCAATTAACAAAGTTGCTTTTACGAATATGAAATAACGGCTTCAAATGACGCGAGAGACTCCTAGCTTCCATCTTATCTTGTGGTCTAGCTTCCCTCCTATCCAGCTAGCTTTCTTTTCTACTTCCTAGCTCGCACACTATCCCGTCCTCAAGCTAGCCTCCTACTCTACCTTCTAGCTTGCCTCCTACCCTGCCTTCTAGCTTGCCTCCTACCCTGCCTTCTAGCTTGCCTCCTACCCTGCCTTCTAGCTTGCCTCCTACCCTGCCTTCTAGCTTGCCTCCTACTCTACCTTCTAGCTTGCCTCCTACCCTACCCTCTAGCTTGCCTCCTAGCAAGTCCACGAAAGGGTCACAAACTCGGGAATATTTCCCTTCAGTAAAGTTGAGGCTGGTAACAAAAATCAAAATTACACATGAGTTGACGCAAGTCTTAGCCACGGAGCGACAAAGTCGTATCTTAAACGATTTAAACTGACAGAAGACGAAAACTGCGACCTCTGCAAAAGTTTGGTGCCGCAAACGTGGCAACATCTGATTGAAGACTGCGCGGAATTAGAAGTAGAAAGGAACCGTATCATAAGAGCAGTGAATTTGGCGGGAGTGCTGTGGCCAGAGATACCGAGTTGGCATTTGCTACAAAAGTTTTCCTCAACTTTGAGACTTTTATCTCGGAAATATTTGTAAAACTCAAAAAAACGAGTAAGATTTGGTGATGTTTCGCCGGAGGCAAGAGGTTAGCTTAAGGCTCCCCATACCTAGCTTGCCTCCTAAGCTGTATTTTAGCTTCCCTCCTATCGTACCCTCTAGCTTGCCTCCTAAGCTGTATTTTAGCTTCCCTCCTATCCTCTTGCTTGCCTCCTATATCGCTTGAAAGTACAAAGAATCCCCAGGTGGGAGTATTTTCTTGCGTATGTAAAATAACGTGTCCCTCCCTAGGTGTTAATCATTCTTTGTTGGGAAAATTGAAAGTTATTGGAGTGTAAGATTTGGTGATGTTTCGCCAGAGGCAAGAGGTTGTCTTAAGTCTTCCCATACCTAGCTTGCCTCCTAAGCTGTATTTTAGCTTCACTCCTATCCAATCCTCTAGCTTGCCTCCTATATCGCTTGAAAGTAGAATCCCAGGTGTTAGTGTTTTTCCTGCGTATGTAAAATAACGTTTCCCTCCCAAGGCGTTAATCTACTAATAGCGTGTTGGACTCATTTACTTAATTGAAAAGAGGTGGCACCTATACAAATAGAGCAAATAAATAGAGATTAGGAATGACTTTTAAATACCAACTTTATGACCAAGTTGAGTAAAAGTAATAATTTAACAATCATGAGATTTATGGAAGGGTGTCCTTTTAATGGAGCAATGGGCGTGCGAAATACCAGAAGTCCGCGTAGGAGAAGAGACCAGTTTCCGTTTCGAGTCCTTGATTTATTCAAGATTTGAGAACGGAACTTGAGCTATAAACTTATACGGCGGAAAGCTAATTTTTTCCCCTCTTCATCGCACTTCTCGGGATTTGTTTGTATTTATGGTCGGGCGCTTTTTTTTCTTCCTGAGGTCATTCCACCGCAAAGGTGGGTGCGGCCCACGTGTCCGCCGCAATTTCTCGATCTCGCCCTCCTGTCACGTGTACTTTTTTTTTGGAGTCCAAATTTTTAAAATCCAACACACGCTTATAACGGTCCAGGTAAAAGATTTCCATGGAAATGCTATCTATAAAAAAAAGGGTCTTCTCAAAGACTATTGTTTGTCCTACCCCATCAGTCAGGAAAAATGCGATGGGCGGAAAAAGGTCTACAAGGGACGCATTTCAAAAGGCGCCTTTTTTGCAATTCATTACGTCTTAAGTTAAGGAAATTTTTGAAAATGATCGATGGTTAAAACATGCAGACGAATATAGAACTGCTACTTGGGAGGCGCATCTCTGGAACACGCCTTGAGGGCAGAAAGCTAATAAAACTCTCTGGGTGGTACTCCCCGCAACACCTTTTAATTTCTTACATAATCCCAAACTTAAGTTCATCTGTAGAAAAAAAACTGGGAAAATTTCTCTAGCTTGCCTCCTAAGCTGTATTTTAGCTTCCCTCCTATCCTATCCTCTAGCTTCCCTCCTATCCTATCCTCTAGCTTGCCTTCTAAGCTGTATTTTAGTTTCCCTCATGTTTTATCGTCTAGCTTGCCTCCTAAGCTGTATTTTAGCTTCCCTCCTATCTTATCCTCTATCTTGCCTCCTATACCGCTTGAAAGTACTAAGAATCCCCAGGTGGGAGTGTTTTTCCTGCGTATGTAAAATATCATTTCCCTCCCAAGGCGTTAATCTACTAATAGCGTGTTGGACTCATTTACTTAATTGAAAATAGGTGGCACCTATACAAATAGAGCAAATAAATAGAGAATTTGAATTTCTCTCTCAAAACACTTGTCATTGAAGAGTCATATGTGGGAGATGAAAAGTTATGTAGGTCTCGACGTATATGAACGTGAAATGGAAAGTTATCGTTGACCCATGAGCCCATTGCAATATATCGAATCTTTGTAGACGTAGACCATTTTCAACATACGCTCACTTCTCGATTTGCATACAATGAAACTCACCCGGGGAGGGAAGGTACGGGAAAAGGGAGTTTTTGCCTCTTGTCATGTAAAAAAGGACCGTCATTTGGTAACGAAGGAATTTTCATATTGGCGCAAAACTCACGTAACAGGATCAAAGAAGGAGCGGCATCACGTAGAGAAGACAAAAGAAGGTTTTTAAATTCACAAATGGAAATCCGGAGGCACATAGGGAGAAAAGTACTTCCCGCTTGTTCCTTTTCATAGATTTTTACCTCCTGCTCATCCCTTTACAACCATGGGCAGGAAATGAGGTCGAATTTACGGGAATAACTTGTCATCTATTCATTTCTGCTAGCCTACATCCTTTCCTGCTTTCTAGAATGCAACCCACCGTCTAGCTTACCTCCTACCCTGCCTCCAATCATTGCTTGCCTCCTATCCTGCCTCCAATCCTAGCTTGCCTCCTATCCTGCCTCCAATCCTAGCTTGCCTCTTATTCTGCCTTCTATCCTAGCTTCTCTCGTATCCTGCTTTCAATCCTAGATAGTCTCTTGATTTTTCGGCAACTTCTTCCATCCGTTCTACTAGCTTGCATTCTTTCCTCCTATCCTGCTTCTAATTCTAGCTTGTCCTCTTTCCTTCCTCCATTTTCACCTTCTGCTTAACCCTTTCCACCCATGGGCTGGAAATAAGGTCGAATTTACGGGAATAACTTGTGATCTATTCGTTTTTGCTTGCCTTTAACTTCTTACCATGTTGGTAGTTCCGTCGGGTTGGGTATAGACAGGTGGTTTTTATAGAAGGTAAAGCGCGAGTTCTACCGGTTTTTGAACGAGATGAAAACGAAAGGTCCATCTCCGTCGATATACGTTATGGAGGCAGGAAAGGGGACAAGCTAGAATTAGAAGCAGGATAGGAGGCAAGCTAGGAATGGAGGCAGTGCCTTTCCAGGCTTGCCTTTCCTACATTTTAGGCATTTTAGGCAACCTACTGTCTAGCTTGCCTCCAACCCTGCCTCCTATCCTAGCCTGTCCCCTTTCCTGCCTCCATTCCTAGCTTGCCTCCTATCCTGCTTCTAATTCTAGCTTGTCCCCTATCCTGCCTCCATTCCTAGCTTGCCTCCAATCCTGCCTCCATTCCTTGCTTGCCTCCTATCCTGCCTTCAATCCTTGTCCCCTTTCCTGCCTCCATTCCTAGCTTGCCTCCTATCCTTCCTCATATTCTGCCTTCAATCCTAGGAGGCAAGCTAAACGACACTTAGGAGGCAAGCTAAAATGCAGTTTGACATGTAGACGTCTGCCTTAAGCTAATCTAACTGTGACTACCTATTCTTATTTTTAAATTTATTCAGATTTTTTGAATAAGAACCTTTATTATAATCGACAGTCCGTGTGAAAGGAGTCTAATATAAACAAAGAAAATACCTGGA
Organism: Orius insidiosus; assembly: GCA_014119065.1. Classification (NCBI taxonomy): domain Eukaryota; kingdom Metazoa; phylum Arthropoda; class Insecta; order Hemiptera; family Anthocoridae; genus Orius; species Orius insidiosus. Next base: position 643,854 of record JACGAQ010000010.1, on the reverse strand, counting down.
AGAAAACTATATGTTTGGGCTCCGGGTGTGGGGGTGTCTCCCCGTGGGAATACAATAGAAGTGACAAAGCAGTTCCCGAAACCCTCCGGGAACGATTTTTTTTTCTCCCCGAGCCTCCCTAACACGTCGGATCAATCTCTTTATAAATTATGGGCCGACAAAAAAAACGACGAAACCACACAAGGTGTGGAGAAAAAAACGCCGATTATAATCTTTGCGGTGAAGACCAAGAACTGTTCCGTTCGACGGGTCACATTAAAAAATCATGAATACAAATTACAAATTTACCTTTACACTTGCCAATTAAATTTTTTTTTTTAAAGAAGCAATTATTTTGAAGTTCATGGCAAATCATACAATAAAATCTCTCTTAATTCGTCTAGAAATAGCTTTTAGCCAATAAAAAAAATTTAATGATTGTTTACTCTTCAGGTAATCAGAAGTAGTTAGTGCTACTTTTCCTCGTAAACTTGGAAAACTTTCAAGTGACTTCATGATGTCAATACGCAAAAAGAATGTTTTTAAAGTCTCAAATAGAAATGTGGAGGCACATAGGGAGAAAAGTACTGCTCAGTTGTTCCTTTCAGAGATTTTTACCTCCTGCTCATCCCTTTTCACCAATGGGCAGGAAATAAGGTCGAATTTACAAGATTAACTTGTCATCTATTCGTTTCAGCTAGCCTACATCCTTTCCTGCTTTCTAAAATGTAACCTTCTAGCTTGCCTCCTACCCTGCCTCCAATCCTAGCTTGTCCCCTTTCCATTCCTAGCTTGCCTCCTACTTTGCCTCCAATCCTAGATTGTCCCCTTTCATGCCTCCATCCTAGCTTGCCTCCTATCCTGCCTCCAATCCTAGCTTGCCTCCTATCCTGCCTCCAATCCTAGCTTTTCCCCTGTCCTGCCTCCATTCCTAGCTTGCCTCCCTACCCTGCCTCCAATCCTAGCTTGCATCCTATCATGCCTTCAATCCTAGCTTCTCTCCTATCCTGCCTTCAATCCTAGCTTGCCTCCTACCCTGGCTCCAATCCTAGCTGGCCTCCTACCCTGCCTCCTATCCTAGCTTGCCTCCTACCCTGCCTCCAATCCTAGCTTGCCTCCTACGCTGGCTCCAATCCTAGCTTGCCTCCTACCCTGCCTCCAATCCTAGCTTCTCTCCTATCCTGCCTTCAATCCTAGCTTGCCTCCTACACTTGATCCAATCCTAGCTTGTCTCCTACCCTGCCTCTAATCCTAGCTTGCACCCTATCATTCCTTCAATCCTAGCTTCTCTCCTATCCTGCCTCCAATCCTAGCTTGCCTCCTACGCAGGCTCCAATCCTAGCTTGCCTCCTACCCTGCCTCCAATCCTAGCTTCTCTCCTATCCTGCCTTCAATCCTAGCTTGCCTCCTACACTTGATCCAATCCTAGCTTGCCTCCTACCCTGCCTCTAATCCTAGCTTGCACCCTATCGTTCCTTCAATCCTAGCTTCTCTCCTATCCTGCCTCCAATCCTAGCTTGCCTCCTACGCTGGCTCCAATCCTAGCTTGCCTCCTACCCTGCCTCCAATCCTAGCTTCTCTCCTATCCTGCCTTCAATCCTAGCTTGCCTCCTACTCTTGATCCAATCTTAGCTTGCCTCCTACCCTGCCTCCAATCCTAGCTTGCCTCCTACGGTGGCTCCAATCCTAGCTTGCCTCCTACGCTGGCTCCAATCCAAGCTTGCCTCCTACCCTGCCTCCAACCATAGCTTGCATCCTATTCTGCCTCCAATCCTAGCTTCTCATGTCAATACTATCACACTCAGCTGATTAACTCTCAAATTTTGTTATTTAAGCCATAACCTAAAGTACCATAACCTCTGGTCAGCCTTTAAAATAATCAAAATCTTAAAATTTACCAAAAACTAAGAAGTCAACGAACGCCAAAGGCGTGATAATTAAAGCGTTCCTAACGACTTAATTTTGTTAAACATAATTTACGCCTACTAATTTGTCCGCGTTGTGCTAGGTCAACTTTAAGCCCGACTATTTTTATGTTTTTAATTACGCTAATTATTATTCCGATATTAATTATGCAAAAAAAAAAGTACCCACGCGGAATTTGAACCTTGAAGTTTATATTGAATTGAAATGAGAGCATCTCAATGCCTACGTGATATTGGATTATTATAAAATTATAATAAGAAACTAGGCTCTATATATTATAGAAATGACAACCTGAGATTTTCATTTTATAGTTATAAATTATTTAAAACGGTATTCCACACGAGAGGTGGTTCCTTTTATATTTTTTTGTTATCTTATAAGTTTTAATCAGATATTTTCCGTTATAACTGTTGGTTATTTAATGTGGGCCGTTTTATTGGTTTTTTGAGACGTTCCGTGTCTGGATGCAAAAGAGGATAACAGTAAAAACCTGAATATTAAAGAGGGGAGTGAAAAAAAAAAATTTAGTTGCGATTTTGAGTGAAATTAGGCGGTGTGGGAGGTCGACGTTGAAAGTGAGACCAGTCTCGGGGAGGACAGAAGTCACGTAGGGGAGGGATCTAAACGATAAATTTTTTTTCCTAGTAGTCAATTTATACAGCCGGTTTTTTGCTTCAGCAAATAGCCCCAGAAAAATTTCGAATTTTTTTGGTTGAATCCCTCATCTGAAGGGCCAGAATTTTTATGATTTCCGACGCCTTTGATTTATGTAGGTTCTGGGCTTCAAGAACTTCCGGAATGGAAAGAATTTTTTTTAGCATTATAAGTTCCACGAAATCATTAGAAAACTAGTTATGCTAAAATCGAAGTGTATTCCAAGATTTTTTAAGTTTTGGCTGTAAATCATTTTTCCTGCTCTTAATAAGAAAGGATAGGATGCAAGCTAGAAGGCAGGATAGGAGAGAAGCTAGATTTGGAAGAAGGATAGGAGGCTAGCTAGGATTAAAGCAGGATAGGAGGCACGGTAGGACAAAAAGGATGCAAGCTAGCAGAAAGTATAGAAGACAATTTGTTGCAGTAAAATCGACAAGCTAGGGTTGAAGGCAGGATAGGAGGTAAGCTAGGAATGGAGGTAGGAAAGGGGACAAGCTAGGATTGAAGGCAGGAAAGAGGACAAGCTAGGAAAAAGGAAAGGATGCAAGCTAGCAGAAATGGAAAAAGATAATTTGTTGCCGTAAAATCGACAAGCTAGGATTGAATGCAGGATAGGAGGTAAGCTAGGAATGGAAAAAGGAAAGGGGACAAGCTAGGATTGGAGGCAGGATAGGAGGCAAGCTCGGAAAGAATTTGTTGCCATTAAATCAAGAGTCAAGCAAAACTACCTTTTACATAGCCAAATTCGGGGCTTGCCTCCTAAGCTATGTTTTTGCTTGCCTCCTAAGCTATGTTTTTGCTTGCCTCCTAACCTGTCGTTTAGCTTAACTCCTAAACTGTCGTTTAGCTTACCTCCTAACCTGTCGTTCACTTGCCTTTCGTTAAGATTGCCTCCTGAACTAATATCTTTTACATAACCAAATTCGGAGCTTGCCTCCTAAACTGATATTTTAGCTTGCGTCCTAACCTGTCGTTTAGCTTGCCTTCTACTATGTATTTTAGCTTGCCTCCTAACCTGTCGTTCAGCTTGCCTTTTAAACTGTTTTTTTAGCTTGCTGTCTTACCTGTTGTTTGGCACGTCTTCTTACCTGTCGTTTAGCTTGCCTCCTAAACTGTATTTTAGATTGACCTTAAACTGTCTTTTAGCATGCCTCATAACCTGTCGTTTAGCTTGCCTTCTAAACTGTCGTTCAGCTTGCCATTTAAACTGTCTTTTAGATTGCAGCCTAATCTGTCGATTAGCTTGCCTTCTAAACTGTCGTTCTGCTTGCCTTTTAAACTGTCGTTTAGCTTGCCTCCTGCGCTATCTTTTACATAGCCAAATTCGGGGTTTGCTTCCTAAACTGTCTTTTAGCTTGCCTCCTAACCGGCCGTTTAACTTGCCTCCTAAACTACCTTTTACTTAGCCAAAATCGAGGATTGCCTCCTAAGCTGTCTTTTAGCATGCCTCCTATCCTGTCGTTTAGATGCCTCCTAACCTCTTGTTTAGCTTGCCTCCTAAGCTGTCTTTTAGCTTGCCTCCTAACCTGTCGTTTAACTTGCCTCCTGAACTATGTTTTACTTAGCCAAAATAGAATCTTGCCCCCTAAGCTGTCTTTTAGCTGACCTCTTAACCTGTCGTTTAGCTTGCCTCCTAAACTGTCTATTAGCGTGCCTCCTAAACTGTATTTTAGCTCGCCTCCTAAACTGAAAAGCTGCTTCCTAAGCTCCCTTTGGGGTCTTGCCTTCCGTTCTAAAGTCTCGAAAGGATTATAAATCGCACGTTGCTCAATCTCCCGGTCTCATTTGTGACCTTTCTTTTTGGCTTTAACGACTCTCTTTTCAGCTGCAAATATTGCGCATGTTTGAACTTTTAAAGAAAAAAAAAATAACCTTCGAAGGAAAAAAATTGTCTTATTAATAATGAATGACAAATCGTTTAAAAGATTACGGTTTCGTATATCCCCTATTGTTTTTTACCGCATAAAATTAGTCTGGGCACACCTCGTTTTGTAACCGTGATTATGAAATTAATTTTTGCCTTTTTTTCTCTGTTTCAGGTGAGTTTTTGAAGTTTCCCACGGATCTTTGTGGACAAAAAGTTTGGGTAAAAGATTTTTCGCACATAATTTTTAATCTCCGGTGTTTCCAATTAGCTCGAGAACGAAATCACGACTTGGGTCGAGAGGTTCAGCGATTTTTTATGTTTCTTATAAAACGTTTTCGATTAATTGGCTTTAAAAAACAAATATTTTTTCGATTGTGATCGCAAGGTCCGAAAGGTTTTGGATTCTTCCGAATTTTATTTTCGGAAGAGAGGTCAATAGCCACCTTTGATAGGGAGAACGTGCCGTATTCTCCTCGAAAAAAACGACTGGGTCCGAATTTAATGAGGCGTTAAGTCGAAACTCGAATGTCAAAATTCTCCACGTGCTAATTAGGGCTGGGAAAAAAATGCTTTTTGGGTATTTAGAACGTTGATGCAACTGGATGGCCGTCTTCTTGCTTAAGATGGACAGTGAGAATTAAAATGATTGATAAAGAAAGATGCGGTGGAATTTTTGGGCTCTACAGCAGCGTGATTGGAGGGAAGCTAGTAATCAAGATAGGAGGGAAGCTAAAAGACAGGATAGGAGGCCAGCTAGGATGGTAGGATTTTGAGGCTTTAGATGGGTTTCTTGCTTAAGATGGGCAGTGAGGGCACTACAGCAGCGTGGTATAGGATAGGAGGGAAGGTAATAGTCAAGATAGGAGGGAAGCTAAAAGACAGGATAGGAGGCCAGCTAGAATGGTAGGATTTTGCGGCTTTAGAAGGGCTTCTTGGTTAAGATGGACAGTGAGAATTAAAAGTATTGTCTGATAATGAAAGATGCGGTGGAATTTTTGGGCTCTACAGCAGCGTGATATAGGATAGGAGGGAAGCTAATAGTCAAGATAGGTGGTTAGCTAGAAGATAGGATAGGAGGCCAGCAAGAATGGTCGGATTTTGAGGCCGATAGAAGGGCTTCTTGCTTAAGATGGACAGTGAGAATTAAAATGATAAAGAAAGATGCGGTGGTATTTTTCGGCTCTACAGCAGCGTGATTGGAGGGAAGCTAATAGTCAAGATTGGAGGCAAGCTAAACGACAGGACAGGAGGCCGGCTAGAATGGTAGGATTTTGAGGCTTTAGAAGGGCTTCTTGCTTAAGATGGACAGTGAGAATTAAAAGTATTGTGTGATCAAGAAAGAGGCGGTGGAATTTTTCGGCTCTACAGCAGCGTGATATAGGATAGGAGGGAAGCTAATAGTTAAGATAGGAGGCAAGCTAAAAGATAGGATAGGAGACCAGCTAGAATGGTACGATTTTAGGCTTTAGAAGGGCTTTTGGTTAAGATGGACAGTGAGAATTGAAAGTATTGTCTGATAAAGAAAGATGCGGTGGAATTTTCGGTTCTACAGCAGCGTGATATAAGGTAGGAGGGAAGGTAATAGTCAAGATAGGAGGCAAGCTAAAAGACAGGATAGGAGGCTAGCTAGAATGGTAGGATTTTCAGGCTTTAGAAGCTCTTGTTTATGATGGGCAGTGAGAATTAAAATTATTGTCTAATCAAGAAAGATGCTGTACAATTTTTCGGATACAGCAGCGTGACATAGGATAGGAGGGATGCTAATAGTCAAGGTAGGAGGGAAGCTAATAGTCAAGATAGGAGGCAAGCTAAAAGATAGGATAGTAGGCCAGCTAGAATGGTAGCCTTTTGAGGCTTTAGAAGGGCTTGTTTAAGATGGACAGTGAGCATTAAAAGTATTGTTTGCTAAAGAATGGTGGAATTTTTCGGCTCTACAGCAGCGTGAATGGAGGGAAGCTAATAGTCAAGATAGGAGGCAAGCTAAAAGACATGATATGAAGCCTGCTAGAATTTTAGGATTTTGAGGCTTTAGAAGGGCTTCTTGTTTAAGATGGACAGTGAGAATTAAAGGTATTGTCTGATAAAGAAAGATGCGGTGGAATTTTCGGCTCTACAGCAGCGAGATTGGAGGGAAGCTAATAGTCAAGATAGAAGGCAAGCTAAAAGATAGGATAGGAGGCCAGCTAGAATGGTAGGATTTTGAGGCTTTAGAAGTGCATTTTGCTTAAGATTGCCAGTGAGAATTAAAAGTATTGTCTAATAAAGAAAGATGCGGTGGAATTTTTCGGCTCTACAGCAGCGTGATATAGGATAGGAGGGAAGCTAATAGTCAAGATAAGAGGCAAGCTAAAAGATAGGATAGGAGGCGAGATAGAATGGTAGGATTTTGAGGCTTTAAAGAGGTTATCAAATCGTTTTTTAGTCAACCAAAAGTGTTCCCGTCATTTGTACGTAGCGAAGATACTGTTATATCCGACATAATGATGCAGTATGTTAATGATTTATGACGGTCCCAAACAGTTATTTCCGAACGTGATTTGTGTTCGACAAAAGAAAATTATCTAAGAGTAAACAAAGCCATAGGAGGGGCATGCATATTGCACAATCGTTTTGTAATTGATTTTTTTTTCGCTGACCACCCTCGTTCGGCATTGAGATAAACGTAGGTTGAAAAAGTCACGGACTTCTCGAATAATTTCCTACCTAAAAATTTCTGCATAAACCTAGACGGGTCTTTACGAGCATAGAGTCGGCCATAAAATATAATTGATTTTCTTGTTTCTTAATTAACGACTGTATTAAAAAAAAATCCGGAGCTCCAGACTCGAGTCTGTCAGTGGGGCGTAACGCAATCTCGGTGAGTCTTCGGCGCCCTTGAACCCTTGACGTCACTCACCAGGTATTTTTAAACCCGCGCGGCCTCCCTGATGTCTTTGTCTTGAGATCCCGTATGTTCCCTCTCCGTTTCCTACAGGGTGGCCGCTTTTGTCATGAAACTTCTATCATAATTAGATGGGTCTATTTTTATAGCGCTACTTTCCTCTTTTTTTTTTTGGATAAAGTTTTACGATTTTTCTTCTCTTTTTCCGTCTTTTTTGATGAGAAAGCACAAATCAAGTTTATTGGTCACATACTAAAAATCTCTAATTGTAAGAGAAATCAAATAGAGTAGTTCCCTCTTAAAAAGTAAATTACTGCCTTTGGTGTTGTTGGTTTTTTTCTTCGGCATCATAGCCCTTAATCTTCGGGAAAAAAGTTCAAAAATAGCCCTCGATCTTTTATAGTGCATTTTTTTCAAGATGCCCAGATGTGAAAACTAGGACGAAGATGTATGGATACATTTCGCCAAAGAAGGCGATAGGAGGGAAGCTAGAATGTAAGCTGGAAGGCAGGATAGGAGGTAAGCTAGAATATAAGATAGGAGACTAGCTAGAAGAGAAAAGGAGGCAAGCTAGGCGACAATAGGATTCTGGCTAGGAGAAAGGATAGAATGCTAGCTGGAAGGCAGGATAGGAGGTAAGCTAGAATATAAGATAGGAGAATAGCTAGAAGAGAAAGGAGGCAAGCTAGGCGACAATAGGATTCTGGCTAGGAGAAAGGATAGAATGCTAGCTGGAAGGCAGGATAGGAGGTAAGCTGGAATATAGATAGGAGATTAGCTAGAAGGGAAGGAAGGAGGCAAGCTAGAAGACATAGGATTCTGGCTAGGAGAAAGGATAGAATGCTAGCTGGATGGCAGGATAGGAGGTAAGCTAGAATAAAGATAGGAGACTAGCTAGAAGAGAGGAGCAAGCTTGACGACAATAGGATTCTGGCTAGGAGAAAGGATAGAATGATAGCTGGAAGGCAGGATAGGAGGTAAGCTAGAATATAAGATAGAAGACTAGCTAGAAGAGAAAGGAGGCAAGCTTGACGACAATAGGATTCTGGCTAGGCGAAAGGATAGAGATAGCTGGAAGGCATGATAGGAGGTAAGCTAGAATATAAGATAGGAGACTAGCTAGAAGAGAAAGGAGGCAAGCTTGACGACAATAGGATTCTGGCTAGGCGAAAGGATAGAATGATAGCTGGAAGCATGATAGGAGGTAAGCTAGAATATAGATAGAAGAAGCTAGAGAAGAGAAAAGGAGGCAAGCTTGACGACAATAGGATTCTGGCTAGGCGAAAGGATAGAATGATAGCTGGAAGGCATGATAGGAGGTAAGCTAGAATATAAGATAGGAGACTAGCTAGAAGAGAATAGGAGGCATGCTAGAATACAATAGGATTATGGCTGGGAGAAAGGATAGAATGCGAGCTGGAATGCAGAATAGGAGGTAAGCTAGAATATATAGGAGACAATAGGATTCTGGCTAGGAGAAAGGATAGAATGCTGATGCTTGCTGAATGATAGGAGACAAGCTACTAAGGAGGATAGAATCCACTCAAGAAGGCAGGATAGGAGGCGAGCTATACGAGACAGTGATAATTATATCAAATGAAGAAGAAAAAACATGTTAGGACATGAAATATCGGAATATTTCATTGTGTGTGGGGTATCAAAGACGGTGGGCAACCTCGAATACAATTGGCTCTATGTAAATATTCTATTACAAGATGTTCGTGGGGTCAGCCTTGTTAACTATTGAAAGACGTGATTTCTGCTTTATTCACTTCCATTTTTTTCCTCTCACTTCTATAATTCTTTGTAAATTGTAACTTCTTTATAAGGTTAAAATATTTTAAAGAACTGGATCATTAATCCTTTTATTTTACCCGGCAGGTAATCCGAAGTCGTATCTAAATCTTCCACCCTAACCGGACAGTCGTTCGAGGGAGAAATTTACTGCTGGAGGAAGTTCGTTGTCCGATAGCAACCAGACGCGTTCCCACCTCAACGATAGTTTTACTCGAAAAAAATTCCAATCTCGAGGACTTGATTGGTCATCCGTTGGTTTCCCATGTAAAATCGTGAACTTATGTTTATGTTTTCGTGCCCGTTTTTTGGAATCCAGTTCAAGAGCACATGAATGGATTTTAAAGATGTTTCTTAGAAAATTTATTCTAGAGAAGCATTTAAACTACTTTGTTATTACTGCCTGCTACAACTAGGCATAAATTGGATCTCACTATTCGGTGTAATTTTCAGTCTTCAAAATGTTCATACTCTGTTTACACGGTGGAATAAGACAAGCTAAAGTACAGCGTAGGAGGCAAGCTAGAAGACGGGATAGGTTGCTAGCTAGAAGGCAGGAGAGGATAGTAGGGGACTAGCTAAAAGTAGGGATAGTACCCTGACTGGAAGGCATTAGGAGGCAAGTTCGAAGACAGGAAGGTTGCTAGCTTGAGCGCAGGATAGGAGGCAAGCTAGGTGACATAATTGGGGACAACTAGAAGTAGGGATGGTACGCTGCTGGAAGGCAATATAGGAGGCAAGCTAGAAGACAATAACTTTATTGTCTAGCAAGCTAGCAACTTTGCTTGCTAGAGCGCAAGATAGGAGGCAAGCTAGAAGACAATAACTTCATTGTCTAAGCTAGCAACTTTACTAGCTAGAGCGCAAGATAGGAGGCAAGCTAGGTGACATAATTGGGGACAAGCTAGAAGTAGGAATAGTAAGCTGGAAGGCAATAAATAGGAGGCAAGCTAGAAGACTGGAAGGTTGCTAGTTAGAAGGCAGGATCGGAGGCGACGTCGGTGACATAATTGGGGACAAGCTAGAAGTAGGGATAGTACTGGCTGTAAGGCAATAGTAGGCAAGCTAGGGCAGTAAAGTTGCTAGCTAAAGGGCAGGTAGGAGGCAAGCTAGGTGACATAATTGGGGACAACCTAAAAGTAGGAATAGTACGCTGGCTGGAAGGCAATATACGTAGGAGGCAAGCTAGAAGACTGGAAGGTTGCTAGCTAGAAGGCAGGATAGGGTAAGCTAGGGGACATAATAGGAACAAGCTAGAAGTAGGGACAGTATGCTTGCCGGAAGGCACGATAAGAGGCAAGATAAAACACAGGAAAGGTTGCTAGCAACAAGACAGGATGGGAGGCAACCCAGGATTTTCTCACTATTGATGCAGTCATTGTTGGGTGTAATATTCTTCAAAAATTGGTTGAAGAAATGTTGATACGTTTTTTATGATAGTCGTTCAATAGGTGTTCAGGTATAAAGCCAGCACGCGTTCAGAATATAAAAATATGTTAATTTACCTTAAAAAATCTAAGATAACATATGGTCCGCCGTATATCACATCTTATTAAATGACCTGCGTCAATGAAATAATCGTATATGATAAACTAACAATGAAACTTAATTTCTTATGAGTTCGAAGCGAAGCCGAAAAAAAACTTTTTTGTTCTCTCCCACAAAAAAAAGGGTGGTGTCGGCTTCAAAGTAGTGAATGGAGAATGGTACTTCCCCTCCTTAAAAACCTTTGTCTCGTATACATGTCGCCAACAAGAAAAAGATTTCACGCCCACTTTTTCGAGGTTCACCGGTGGAAACGTCAAGGGAAACATGAAGGATTTGAAGTAGCAGATTTTTTTTATGACTGCAGAACATGGTGAACGGGTGAACGAACGGGGGAGCTCAAGAAGTGCCTTATCAGTTTTTTTTATTTTTTTTATGCTTTTGCCATTCCTAGAGACCCTTATTAATGTCGGCTTTTGAGGCTGAGACCTGTCCTTATTTGTTCCCATGCAAAAGACGTGATGGAATTAAAAGAAGCCCTTCTTCTCATTGCGCAATAGGTTCATTGATAAACCGTTCTTCAGATTGCATATACGCTTTTAAAATTTGACGGTGCCTTTAATGCCATGTCTTTTTAAGCCTTATCGCATTTCCGCTAATCCGTTTTAAATTCATACCACTTTTAAACGGGTGAGTGAACCGGGCACTTTGTAACCATTCTTATCTTACCTCCATATTCGGTCTTCCTATTTATTTTAGTATCACGTAAGGGAATTTCAAGGTTGTCCGTCCATTCAAAACGCTGAGGCGTTTCTTTAAAAAAAAAAAAGGTTCGATTTATGGACGGGCTGATGAAGGGTTGCGTGTTTAATGGAATCGTTCTTATGATGTACTGGAAAATGAAGTCTTTTATGTTTCTTCGTAATAGCTAACCCTTGGGTAAAGGCTAAAAGTGGCCAAGTGAAGAAGGTGCACAGGAAGGAACAGCTCTAGCATTCTTCAAGCTGTAGCAATAGCTAGAAACGCTTAGAAAGTAATTGACAAACTTTGGTGACAGTAAGAGCCAGACTCTAGCCTCTAACTGACATGCTCTGGTGATAGCACCTTAGAGAAAGCTTGGGGTAGAGCAAAAACTGCTCCAGCAATCTACAAACTCTGGCAATAGCAAGAAACGGCCATAGCAATTGTCCAGCTCTGTTAATATTACCTAAGGAACAGCATTAGGGATAGCCAGAATCCTACTGTCGCCTAGCTTGCCTCTTTTCTCTTCTAGCTATTCTCCTATCTTATATTCTAGCTTACCTCCTATCCTGCCTTCCAGCTAGCATTCTATCCTTTCTCCTATCCAGAATCCTATTGTCTTCTAGCTTACCTCCTTTTCTCTTCTAGCTATTCTTCTATCTTATATTCTAGCTTACCTCCTATCCTGCTATCCAGCTAGCATTCTATTCTTTCTCCTAGCCAAAATCCTATTGTCTTCTATCTTGCCTCCTTCCTTCTCTTCTAGCTAGTCTCCCATCTTATATTCTAGCTTACCTCCTATCCTGCCTTCCAGCTTACATTCTACCTTCCCCCTATCGTCTTCTTCAACAATCAAGTTGTATCAGCTCTGGTAAAATTCAGGAGCATCAAAACGAAGGCCAAATGATGTAGTCCTTACACTAAATTTTAAGGAACTTGGAGGATGACCGGTGGCCATTCCTTGCCAATATCCGGCTTCAGGAAGCAGCAAAGTCGGGACCGCAATTTGGAAACTCCCGCAGAAAGAACAGCAAAACGAAGGCCTAATGATGTAGTCCTTACACCAAATTTTATGGAACCTGGATGAATAGAATGACCGGTGGCCATTCCTTGCCTAAGGACCCGAAAAATCCGGCTTCAGGAAGCAGCAAAGTCGAAGGACCGCAATTTGAAAAATGGCAGCAGCAGGAGCAGCAAAACGAAGGCCAAATGATGTAGTCTTTACACTTAATTTTATGGAACCTGGATGATTAAAATGAGCGGTGGCCATTCCTTGCATAGGGACCCGGAAAATCCGGCTTCAAGAAGCAGCAAAGTCGAAGGACCGCAATTTCTAAACTCCAGCAGCAGGAGCAGCAAACAGAAGGCCAAATGATGTAGTCCTTACACCAAATAAGCAACTTGGAGGATTATAATGACAATTTGGAAACTCCGGCTGCAAAACCTTATGGTAGTTCTTACACCGGAGCGTTCAATGCTAATTTCCACAATAAAACCAAAGTATGCAGTATTTTGAGTTATAAATGTCAGACTAAACAATAAAAAGAAGAATACCAGGGATGCGTTCAAGCCTCCAGTGTCGCCTTATCTCGCATCTTAAGAATGTTGAGGCGAAACGTTTCAGTTTCAAATTTGTGCAGTTCATTCAACTTAAAAGCGACAAAGGGAGAAATGGGGACTGATTAGGAAACTTGGCCATCAATCAAAACGTTTTAGACCCGGTTACATCAGGTAAAGCCCATTGTCGCAAGAATTGTGGCTTTCACGTCTTCCGATCCGGGAGATCACGACGGGTCAAGAGATCAGAAATTCACAGTTCCAAGTGTTGAGTTTCAAAAAGCCATCTGCATTTCACACTTCCTCGTTAAACCTTCAAACTTCTTAATTTATCATCTTCCTTTTACGGTTTTCATAGAAAAATGTTCAGCATCTTAATTACGATGGGCGATAAAATGCGAAGGATTTGGAAATGTGGCATAGAAAAAAAAAGAAAGGAGAAAATAATGTCGGTGGTCAACCCGGAGACCTCTTTAACCTCAACATCGGGTACTTCTAATGAGAAAAGTGTTAATTAGTAAAGTTCTTCCACCCCTTATACGGTCGATGCTACTATAAAAATATACATAATGGTCTGCCCCACCCGCTGTCAACGTTAAACGTTTGCATATTTTCCTTTCATCTGAAAAAACTAGATTATAGAAAGTTCTTTAGATGATTCTAGTTTCTTTTGCCTAAAAGTTGTGTTTCCTTTTGTTTTTTGTCAACTCGAAAAGGTGGTAACAATGGGACACGAAAAAAGTGTTTCCTGCCGTGACCGACTTCCGTTCTCCGAGTCATCCCCTATTTTATTCATCCCTGGACGGAATAACAATTTAAAAAGGTTTGGGATCTTTTTCGCACATCTACCGTCGATCCATCTCCTTTCTCGAAGTCCGATACACATCTGCGAACGTGACCTATCCACTTGGGTGTTCCTCCGACGCTCAAGACAGGACATCAACGTTTTGTAAAATCAATTAAAAGAGTCACGATATTTTTGTAGAATTTTTCTTGTTTTTTTAACGATGCAATAAAGTTATTAATGATGTCCTTATTATAAAGTGCAAGTGGACGTCGGGGCTCCTGTGGCTCCGTGATGCGCATTCGTTATGAGCCCGGAGGATCTGGGACGTCATTTAACGGGGAAGAAGTGAGATTGAAACTCTCTTTCGATTTTCCCTCCTTAAAGACAATGTCGTTCAAGGTCCACTTTTGTCATCCGCATCCTACACGAAATTATTCCACTTCAAAAAGGCATTTCACTTTGAAATATTCTGTAGTCAAACATCGTTAAGAATTTTTGACAATTTGAGGTTGGCCAACGCTTTTGGAGGCATCATTTACAGGTGCGCCGCTGTCGCGTTGGACGTGTCTGGAGGTTGTTGGTGAGATGGCAAAATAAAGGACGTGTCAGTGCAGCGTCGGAAAGTGTTGCTGCATAAGTTGTTTGTTGGCAGATTTAACTGACTGGAACAGGGAGCGCCAATTAGAGTTGGAACCTGCCGAAGGTTGGTTTGTTGTTGGCCTTCGTGTTGCTGCTCCTGCTGCCATTTTCCCAATTGCGGTCCATCGACTTGCTGCTTCCTTAAGCCGGATTTACTGAATTGCGATCCCTAGGCAAGGAATCGCCACCGGTCATTCTAATCATCCAGGTTCCATAAAATTTGGTGTAAGGACTACATCATTTGGCCTTCGTTTTGCTGCTCCTGCTGCCGAAGTTTCGTTAATTGCGGACAGAAGGTTGGTCAACGCTTTTGGAGGCATCATTGCGGACAGGAGGTTGGTCAACGCTTTTGGAGGCTTCATTGCGGACAGGAGGTTGGTCAACGCTTTTGGAGGCATCATTGCGGACAGGAGGTTGGTCAACGCTTTTGGAGGCGTCAATGCGGACAGGAGGTTCGTCAACGCTTTTGGAGGATTCATTGCGGACAGGAGGTTGGTCAACGCTTTTGGAGGCTTCATTGCGGACAGGAGGTTGGTCTACGCTTTTGGAGGCATCATTGCGGACAGGAGGTTGGTCTACGCTTTTGGAGGCATCATTGCGGACAGGAGGTTGGTCTACGCTTTTGGAGGCATCATTGCGGACAGGAGGTTATAGTGTCGGACTAGTTATAAGTTGCTGTCTAAGTTGAAAAGGTTCCTTAAAAAACGTTCCAAAATCAACATTATTCTTCAAAGAAATAATATCATTGAAGTAAACATGTTGATCAGTTGACATATGTTTCAAGTTGTAAAAGGTGTTATCTTTAGAAAAGAGATTCTTCCGCCGTCTTCTCCGTTAGATAACCAAATGCTTTATAATGTAACCCACCTGTTAAAAAAAAACACAAACTCATCATTGGGGCTAAAAAAATACCGTTCCAAATAAGAAACGCGGAGAATAAAGGGATTAATTAATCAACGAGGGGATTGTCCGTCTTCTAATTAAGACTCTGCCACCGGCTCCATCCCTTTGTACAGAAGATAATGAGTCACCTTGAGTTGTAAACTTAAGATTTAAACCTCCTGCTTAAATGATAAGTCATTTCAGACCACACATCAATGGTCATAAGTCGACTGTAAAAAAAGAGCAGTAAAAGAGATTTTCGTCATATAAAACTGAGTTTTTTCATGGGTGGGGCGAGACAGGTGTAGGCCAAGTGTGGGTTAACATTCCCACCTTTTGCTAACGGTACGACCATAACAAGATAAATAGTCATATGATCCAATCCGCTTTAATAAGCGTGCTTCACATCGTTTATGCAGATCTGTTCACTCAAACAGGCGAAAAATTCAATAAGCTATAAAGTCTGGAGACAATTTCTATTCGCCGATACGCTTGGTTAAAGGCGAATTTTCAACTTATAGGTTACGCCCCTTAGAACGCTTTCTGTCGAACATTTAAGGTTGTTTCATTTCCTATGCATATTGATGAGCTACAAAATGAAAACTATAAGAAAGTGTGGAATATTCAAAAATCCTCGTAAATTCATCCGTTTAAGGCCATTGCAATTACAACCGCTGGTAATACGTTTTTTAGGAAAAACCTCTTTTACGACTAGCTTTCACATGTTTTTCATGAAAATTTTTTTTTTCCGATTTGAATACGATTATAAAATGGCGGATAGCCATAACCGTTCATATTTTACGAGGTTATAAAACAGTATCGGAAGGGCCGTTTTATTTTTCGAACAAGGGCGTCGATGTTTACAATCGAGACCGGCGTGTCTGAAAGGATCTTTTTTTTTTAATAAACGACGGCGATAATTTAAAATTTCTGCTATCTCCTTTGTTGTGCCATGCCCTACGGGCTCTATTATAAAAGGAAGATTAATCTGCCGGCAGAAGAAAGAAATAAAGATTCTGACATTCGGCGAAACTGGGATTTGATTCATAATAATGGGCGCTAAAAGGTGGATTTCTTTCCTTATGAAATATTGAACTGTTTCTCGCTATTGCCAGAGTTTGTAGATTGCTGGAGTAGTTTCTTACCATCCCCGAAGCTGTTCCCTGCTTCCGGAGTTCCTAAATTGGGGTTCCTAAACTTTGCTGTTTCCTGCTGCCGGATTTTCCGAATTGCGGTTCTTGGCAAGAAATGGCCACCGGTCATTCTAATCCTCCAGCTCTATAAAATTTGGTGAACAGGAGGGTTCCTGTGATATCTGCATTTCTGCAGCCCATCTACCGTCTGCCGTAGTATCTGCGCCATCTGCACCTTTCCAAAGATTCTTTTTGAAATATCAAAGTATGCAATTTCTAACAGTATCCCCATTTGCCCGACACTGCATTATCAGACAGTCTAGGCCACCCGATCCTGTGGTAACTGCTTTTATGCAGCCTGCCTGATCCTATAACATCTGCCTTATCTGCAGCCCATCTACCTCAGCCAGTCTGCTTATCTGCGCCATCTGTACCATTTCAAAGACCCTAAAATATCAAAGTGGGCAATATCTAACAGGATTCCCATTTGCCCGACACTGCAGTATCTGTCTAAGCCATCCTGTGGAATCTGCCTTTCTACAGCCTCTGATCCTATAACATCTGCCTTATCTGCAGCCCATCTAGAGCCTGTCTGCCTATCTGCGCCATCTGTACCTACCCAAGTCCCCTTTTAAAGTTTCAAACTAATGCAGTAAGAGCATTTGAGTAGGGGTTGACCATATTTAAATAAACTGCTGTCATTTAACATTAATAACTGGGGTTATAAGGCAGCAGGGGTCCTCGCATTCTAATAAACGATTTCACAAAGTAGTCCTTTGTTGAAAATCCAGTTATAAAATATGGAATAAGCGTTTTGTTCTACAAAAGACAAACCGTATTAACATATAAAACGAGTACAATTCATTAAAGTGACCGGACAACTCTGTTTTCTACGACATGACGACTCATGTAATCCAATCGGAAACATAATAAATCGCTACTTTTCTTTCCAGTTTAATACCCATTCACCGTTATTTGATTACGGGCGCGTTAAATAAAAAGAAGGGTTGTCGAATTCCTGGGGAAACTGACGGTTCCAATTAGAGAACGCGGGTTTTAAAGGTTCTTTTGATGTTTTGTTTGCTGGTAAACATAGGCGAACTTTCTAACGCGGTGGTGAAAACATTTTTTAACTCAAAGATTTTTTTTACTTCCTGAGATCTTTGTCCTAATTTCGTCAATATTGCGTATTTACACCCACGTTCATTGTGTAAGGGCTGGAGGCGTGGACCGAAATAGAATCTCGTGACTCTTCCCCATTTGTGTGGAAAAACCGCAGTTGTGTATATATCGAGAAGAAGGGCAGCTGCTGCTCACCTGGTACTCCAGGGGCACGTGGTGGGAGAAACAGCTGGACCGTCTAATTCGGTGAATCATTTTTAAAAACCACTCTCCCCTAAGCGATTCATTAAAATCGCGATTTTCATTGACAATGGATGATTTCACACCTCTTGGAGTCCCTTTTACGCCTTTACTGAAAGGGAAAACTCAACCGTTTGATGTAAGGCCCTATGTCCAATCTAGAAAGGAGCAGTGCTGGAAGTGTAGGGACGTAAGGATGAAAGAGTGCTGGAAGTAGAACGTTTTTGACAGCGAACCAACACGTCCATCTCCCAATATGACTGGCAAAGCGTTTGATGTTTTGGGAATGGATCCCCTATTCCGATACTGCTGTATCAGACTGCCTGAGCCACCCGATTCTGTGGTATATGCTCTTGTGCAGCCCATCTACCTGATCCTGTCTGCCAATCTTCGCCATCTGTACCTTTCCAAAGATTCTTTCTAAAGTATCAAAATGGACAATATCTAACAGGATCCCCATTGGCCCGAAACTGCAGTATCAGACTGTCTAAGCCACCCAATCCTGTGGTATCTGCTTTTCTGCAGCCCATCTACCTGATCCTGTCTGCCAATCTTCGCCATCTGTCTGTACCTTTCCAAAGATTCTTTCTAAAGTATCAAAATGGGCAATATCTAACAGGATCCCCATTGGCCCCTGCAGTATCAGATGTCTAAGCCACCCGATCCTCTAGTATCTGCTTTTATGCAGCCTGCCTGATCCTATAACATCTGCCTTGCGAAGTTGCAAATTTTTTATGGAGCAACTCGAGATTTATGCTATTTTATGGTCAAATCCATTATGTCGACACGTATTCACTCAGAGGATAAAGGAAGATAATAGCTTTGTTTCAACTGCAGTTTGTAATTCCTGGAGCATGCGCAGAAGGATTTGGACGGCATATTGACGTCGTTCAAATCGTTTGTCAGTCATCTGACGTCTTTGACCTGCAAATCCTTTTGTGCATGCTGCAGGAGTTTGTTGCGGGAATGTGACCTTGAAAAGTGAATTTGCCTGCTGCCTGTCTTCCCCCCCCCCAGTAATGACGGCTTCAGTAAAAGAATCTGGGAAATTCACAAATGGCTTATTAACCGTAATTAGACTGATTATCGGCGGGGAGGGTTGAGGATGGTAGGGGTTCGGTAAGGTTTGATGTCGGAGCCAAGTACGGTCAGCGCATTCACCATGAAAGGAGCACAATGCAATGAAAGTACTCTGGAGGCACACTCGCTTGCCTCTATAATCTTATAGGGAGAAAGATCAGAAGAACCAGAAAGTTCTTCACAATCCTCCTTCCCAATCATAGGCTACTTTTACACAACTATTTTCTAATTTGCTTACGCTTTTAAAATAACGGAAATAAGGATCTTTTTATATGTTAGGTGACTGAGCTTTTTTGGCCTATAAAATGTATCAAGTTTTCGCTTTCTCATAATAACCGAGGGGTTTATAAGTAATAAGCCTTCGATTCTTCATCTTCCGCCGAAATCAATAGGTTTGCCTTAAAACGTGGATACCAATCAAAGATAGAAAGTAAACATCCGATAGAGTCCCAAATGACAAGCCACACTCTTTTCCCATGTCTTCCCCCAAATTGGAAAGAAAGTTTATCAATAATTGTCATTTTCGGTTTCACTTTTTTGTTTTCTGTTTTTTTATTGGTATAAAGGGATGAACCGGAAAGAGCGAAGGGAGTTGCCGGAAGTCGACCATCAAGGAAGGGCCACTACACAAAAGAAGGGATCTAACATTTGTCTCCATTCCCCTTTTTTTTTTGTTCCTTCTCCCTCTCCTAGAAAAAATAAACCATTGTTTTTATTCCGTTACATCCAAATTAAAATACGTTTCCTTGTATTTCTAAACAGTTTATCACAATTACCACCATTTAAAGCCAATCAACGGGACAGTTTTCGCTGCTTCAAGTAAAAGAATTCACTGATTTTAAGGGGATATGAGGGTTTTAAGTTGGTTGCTTTGTACATATTTCGTTGTGATCAACGGTTTTCGGTTTTTCC
The DNA here is from genome assembly GCA_014119065.1 of Orius insidiosus. NCBI lineage: Eukaryota > Metazoa > Arthropoda > Insecta > Hemiptera > Anthocoridae > Orius > Orius insidiosus. Next base: position 624,175 of record JACGAQ010000010.1, on the reverse strand, counting down.
CATCTATCTCGGAAACCGTCGCTCAAAACGAAAAAATGTTCTAAGTAAAAGTTGTAGCTACGGAAATTTACTACATAAAATATCATATTAGTTTTTTCCGTTAGAGCAATATTTTAGGAGATATGAAGGTTTTAAGTTTTCAGACAGGCTCTGTAGGATTATTAGTTTTAACCTCACAACTCCTTAAATATTGCTCTTACGCAAATAATGAATAATGAAATTTTTGTAGGAAATCTTTGTACCTACAACCTTTACTTAGGTCATTTTTTCGTTTTGAGCGACGGTTTCCGAGATAGAAGGGAAAACCCGAAAACCGTTGCTCACAACGAAAAATTTGCAAAGCAACTCACTTAAGAACCCTCATATCTCCTTAAGTATTGCTCTGACAAAAAAACCAATGAAGTCTTTTTTGTAGGAAATGTTTGTAGCTACGACTTTTACTTAGCACGTTTTTTCGTTTTGAGCGACGGTTTCCGAGATAGAAGGGAAAAACCGAAAACCGTTGTGAACAACGAAAAATTTGCAAAGCAACCAACTTAAATACTTCCATATCTCCTAAAGTATTGCTCTGACGGAAAAAACCAATAAGTTATTTTATGTAGTAAATTTTAGTACCTACAACGTTTACTTATGACATTTTTTCGTTTTGAGCGACGGTTTACAAGATAGAAGGGAAAAACCGAAAACCGTTGCTCACAACGAAATATGTACAAAGCAACCAACTTAAAACCCTCATATCCCCTTAATATCCGGAGATCTGGAGTCGCTAGGCGTGGGAATGGACCTTTTCCCGTTCCCTTTTTTGTTTGTCAATGTTCACCGTAAAACCCTTTCTCCACCAATCAAAATAAGCAAAAACGTTCACTTTTACTTCTCATTTTTTATTTAATCAATTATTTATATTTTATCAGGAATGTAAGGTTATAGACAAGGTTCGCTGAGAATATGATAAAGGGTGTCGTAATTATAACGCGTAAATCAGTTTTGAAATATCTTTTTTGTTTTATGGTTCCTGAAGGTCGATGGTTGCCGAGGCGGATGTCTTATTCTTTGTCCGCAATTTGGGAACGGACAGCAGGAGCAGCAGAACGAAGCCACCCGGCTTAGACAGTCTGATAATGCAGTGGCGTGCAAATGGGGATCCTGTTAGAAATTGCCTACTTTGATATTTTAGGGTCTTTGGAAAGGTACAGACAGATGGCGCAGATAAGCAGACTGGCTGAGGTAGATGGGCTGCAGAATAGCACAAACCACAGGATTGGGTGGCTTAGACAGTCTGATACTGCAGTTTCGGGCAAATGGGGATTCTGTTAAGATATTGCCCACTTTGATACTTTAGAAAGAATCTTTGGAAAGGTACAGACAGATGACGCAGATAGGTAGACAGGCTCAGGTAGATGGGCTGCAAATATGGCAGATGTTATAGGATCAGGCAGGCTGCATAAAAGCAGATACCACACGATCGGATGGCTTAGACAGTCTGATAATGCAGTGTCGGGCAAATGGGGATCCTATTAGATATTGCCAACTTTGATATTTTAGAAAGGGTCTTTGGAAAAGTACAGACAGATGGCGCAGATCGGCAGGCAGCATAGATGGGCTGTAGAAAAGCAGGTACCACTGGATGGAGTGGCCTAGACAGTCTGATACTGCATTGTCGGGCTAATGAGGATTCTGTTAGATATTGCCCACTTTGATTCTGTAGAAAGAGTCTTTGGAAAGGTACAGACAGATGGCGAAGATCGGCATACATGATCAAGTAAATGGGCTGCAGAAAAGCAGATACCACAGAATCGGGTGGCTTAGGCATCTGATAGAGCAGTGTCGGGCAAATGGGGTTCCTTTTATATTTTTCCAGAAGCTAATTTTGGGTGTATAGGAACATTCTTGTAGATCATCCAGATATCTTATCAAGACGGAAGATAAATATGTTAACTAGGTTACAACCTGTATACATCCTTGTTATACCAATACACGTGTGGCATAAAAGACGAACCCAAAATAGGATGAGACGTTCCTGGTTTTTATTGGAGCTTGAAAAGAGCGATTAATCAATAAAAAGGAATTTCAACGGATTAGGACGTTCGCCTCAGGGGCCGAGAGTCTTCTTCCACTAGCACACTTTCGTCCCCGATGCGGTTCTGGTGCATAATGCATGGGCCACGATCACTTTCTCGTTTTGAATACAATTCACGGCGGGGAAGGAGAACTTTGTCGGTCTTTTATCTAGATTCGGGGGAGGAGTTTTCTCCGCGTTAACACGATTTAAAGCAGAACCCAAAAGAAAAAAATTGTTTTCAAGGTGTTAAATATGACGGCATTTCTTCATTAACGCTCCCATGTTTAAATCAACAAAGTTCTCCAGGGGCTAATACAAGCGTTTCCCCCCTAAGCTAACGTAAGAGCGTTAATTGCCCTTTTCAGACCTCTTCATAAATTTTCAAAGGCTAATTTAACAATTGATAAATTGGATTTTAACAGCACATTGTCACTGGCTGCATAGGCATATACTGTAGAAAGCTAGGCTGTCAGGTAAATACAGCAGGACCAAGTAACTAGGCTACAGATTGGGCAGATGCTAGGCATATGCTGTAGGAAGCTAGGCTGGCAGGTAGATACAGCAGGATCAAGTAACTAGGCTGCAGATTGGGCAGATGCTGCATAGGCATATGCTGTAGGAAGCTAGGCTGCCAGGTAGATACAGCAGGATCAAGTAACTAGGCTGCAGATTGGGCAGATGCTGCATAGGCATGTGCTGTAGGAAGCTAGGCTGGCAGGTAGATACAGCAGGACCAAGTAACTAGGCTGCAGATTGGGCAGATGATGCATCGGCATATGCTGTAGGAAGCTAGGCTGGCAGGTAGATACAGCAGGATCAAGTAACTAGGCTGCAGATTGGGCAGGTGGATGAGGCCTTCAGTCTATGGATTTCCTAAGCGTTATCATCCGATGATAGGCAGATACCACAGATGCAGCAGCACTTCTGGAAAATACAGCCATTTTAGACAGAAAGGCTGCGTATCTAGGTAGGACCAAGCATTGCATTTTTAAAGCGTAAGAACTTGCAGTATCGGCGTAAACTCATCAGCAGTTCTGGAAAATACAGCCAGATTAGACAGAAAGGCTGCGTATCTAAGGATCAAGCAGATATTGCATTTTTAAAGCTTAAGAACTCGCAGTATCAGCGTAAACTCATCAGCAGTTTTGGAAAATACAGCCACATTAGACAGAAAGGCTGCGTATCTAGGTAGGATCAAGCAGATATTGCATTTTTATAGCTTAAGAACTTGCAGTATCAGCGTAAACTCATCAGTTCTGGAAAATACAGCCAGATTAGACAGAAAGGCTGCGTATCTAGGTTGGATGAAGCAGATATTGCATTTTTAAAGCTTAAGAACTTGCAGTATCAGCGTAAACTCATCAGTTCTGGAAAATACAGCCAGATTAGACAGAAAGGCTGCGTATCTAGGTTGGATGAAGCAGATATTGCATTTTTAAAGCTTAAGAACTTGCAGTATCAGCGTAAACTCATCAGTTCTGGAAAACACATCCAGATTAGACAGAAAGGCTGCGTATCTAAGGATCAAGCAGATATTGCATTTTTATAGCTTTAGAACTTGCAGTATCAGCGTAAACTCATCAGTTCTGGAAAATACAGCCAGATTAGACAGAAAGGCTGCGTATCTAGGTTGGATGAAGCAGATATTGCATTTTTAAAGCTTAAGAACTTGCAGTATCAGCGTAAACTCATCAGTTCTGGAAAATCCAGCCAGATTAGACAGAAAGGCTGCGTATCTAGGTTGGATGAAGCAGATATTGCATTTTTAAAGCATAAGAACTTGCAGTATCAGCGTAAACTCATCAGTTCTGGAAAACACATCCAGATTAGACAGAAAGGCTGCGTATCTAAGGATCAAGCAGATATTGCATTTTTATAGCTTAAGAACTTGCAGTATCTGCGTAAACTCATCAGCGGTTCTGGAAAATACAGCCACATTAGACAGAAAGGCTGCGTATCTAGGTAGGATCAAGCAGATATTGCATTTTTATAGCTTAAGAACTTGCAGTATCAGCGTAAACTCATCAGTTCTGGAAAATACAGCCAGATTAGACAGAAAGGCTGCGTATCTAGGTTGGATGAAGCAGATATTGCATTTTTAAAGCTTAAGAACTTGCAGTATCAGCGTAAACTCATCAGTTCTGGAAAATACAGCCAGATTAGACAGAAAGGCTGCGTATCTAGGTTGGATGAAGCAGATATTGCATTTTTAAAGCTTAAGAACTTGCAGTATCAGCGTAAACTCATCAGTTCTGGAAAACACATCCAGATTAGACAGAAAGGCTGCGTATCTAAGGATCAAGCAGATATTGCATTTTTAAAGCCTAAGAACTTGCAGTATCAGCGTAAACTCATCAGCAGTTCTGGAAAATACAGCCAGATTAGACAGAAAGGCTGCGTATCTAAGGATCAAGCAGATATTGCATTTTTAAAGCATAAGAACTTGCAGTATCAGCGTAAACTCATCAGCAGTTCTGAAAAATACAGCCAGATTAAACAGAATGGCTGCGCATCTAGGTAGGATCAAGCAGATATTGCATTTTTAAAGCTTAAGAACTTGCAGCATCAGCGTAAACTCGTATCGCACGTGAAAGTGCCTTTTACGAAGACGTTAAAGTGAAAACTAAATATTATTTTGTGTAATTTGTACTTTTACGTTAAAATAAAAGTTATTAAACATGACTGGACGTTTGAGAAATGCCGATTTCAATGCTTCTCGGCTTTTTAACGCGGAGTCATGGGGAATTTTTTAATCACTTTTTTGGGAGCAGTTTGACCCAATGGAAACTGTAAGTTTTATTTAGTTTTCATGAGGAGGGGAAGAGAAGAGATGACGAACTCTTCGCTGGAGGAATAATAAATGGAGTACGTGACGGTTCACCGACCCTTCCTGTGTGTTTTTTCCTTTTGATTGTGAAGTCCAAGCGTTTATATTCTTTTTTTTATGTTTTTACAGAACTGTGGGAGTTATCCGGAAGGCTGGCCTCTTTCGGTAAGAGGCGATCTTTGCCTCCACCTTTACTCGCCGGAGCCGGGGTGTCTCCTCCCTCGGGACGTTTATCTTTCGCTGCACCTCCCGGAGGGTAGCGAGGAAGAAAGGACGTACAACGCGGTCTCGAGATCTGGACGCGTCCTTATACGAGGATTGCCGACGCCTTCGCTTCTCATGGCGAGCGAGCAGGCGGACGCTACGGACCTACCGGGTCTACTACGACTTCTCGTCGTCTCCGCGGAAAGGTGTTTCGCGAGGGTGCCGCTTTCGGAGCTCGCGTACCCAAGAAGCGAATCACCTTCACATTACACGCCCGAACGTAAAGACTCATCAAACCAAACATCACCGATGTTCGAAATGGACTCATCTATTCCTCACATCGACAGCGACGATGAACACGAACCTAGCCTTAAACGTAAGCATTAATTAAACAATCATCATGCAATATTTTTTCTCATTAACATTGCGCATTATTACGTTTACTTTTATCCACATTAAACGAAATTAAGCGATTCGAGTTGTAAAAAAGAACTTTCATTAACTCTCCATAAACCTACGCAATTTTCAGCCTCTCTTTTAAAAGCTCAACATTCTTCACGTTTCAAACCGTCTATTAACAGTTTCAGAGAAAAAGTACAAAAAAAAACAATTACAGAGATAAATTTTCAATAAAATTACTCTAACGCTTGGGAATTTAACTCTCTTTACATCATATTATAAACAGTATTAAATCTACGTCAACTCTACCCAAACGTTTGGGGTGTCCTGAGCTATTGGCCGTCTAAAACCGGAGGAAGTAGTACCAGGCTTGTAGCTCTACCAGGAATAGGTTTTTTTAGTGAATTTGAGCAGAATGGTACGACCTATACCCTTTTAAGCTCCACTAATCGATTCAGAGACCCCGAAAACATATGCTTAGACACCCCACAAGGCATAGCTGCCATCAAAAATAGCTATGTAGCTGTAGCCACGTTTTACAGCGTTTAAACAGCTTTCGGTTATTGTAAACCTTATTGGCTCAGCCTCAACTGATCCCAGGCGTGTGGGGTGTCCTGAGATATGTTTTTGGCCATTCTAAAACCGTAGGAAGTAGTCCCCGGCGTGTAGCTCTACCTGGAATAGGTTTTTTGAGTGAATATGAGCAGAATGGTACGACCTATACCCTTTTAAGCACCACTAATCGATTCAGAGACCCCGAAAACATAAGCTTAGACCCCACAAGGCATAGCTGCCATCAAAAATAGCTTAGGTAGCTGTAGCCATGTTTTACAGCGCTTAAACAGCATTATGTTATCGTAAACCAAATTCGCTCATCCTCAACTGAACCCAAGCGTGTGGGGTGTCGTGAGATACGTTTTTGGCCATTCTAAAACCGTAGGATGTAGTACCAGGCGTGTAGGTCTACCCGGAATAGGTTTTTTGAGTGAATTTTAGCAGAATGGTACGACCTATACCCTTTAAAGCACCACTAATCGATTCAGAGACCCCGAAAACATGCCTAGACACCCAACAAGGCATAGCTACCATCTAAAATAGATTAGGTAGCTGTAGCCACGTTTTACAGCGCTTAAACAGTGCTGTAAAACCAGATTCGCTCATCCGCAACTGAACCCAAGCGTGTGGGGTGTCCTGAGATAGGTTTTTGGCCATTCTAAAACCGTAGGAAGTAGTCCCAGGCGTGTAGCTCTACCTGGAATAGGTTTTTTGAGCGAATTTGAGCAGAATGATACGACCTATACCCTTTTAAGCACCACTAATCGATTCAGAGACCCCAAAAACATATTTCTAGACACCCAACAAGGCATAGCTACCATCAAAAATAGCTTAGGTCACTGTAGCCACGTTTTACAGCGCTTAAACAGCATTATGCTATCGTAAACTAGATTCGCTCATCCTCAACTGAACCCAAGCGTGTGGGGTGTCCTGAGATACGTTTTTGGCCATTCTAAAACGGTAGGAAGTACTGTCAGCCGTGTTGCTTATCCCAGAATTGGTTTTTGAGTGAATTTGAGCAGAATGGTACGACTATACCCTTTTAAGCACCACTAATCGATTCAGAAACCCCGAAAACATATGCCTAGACATCTAACAAGGCATATCTGCTATCAAAAATAGCTTAGGTCACTGTAGCCACGTTTTACAGCGCTTAAACAGCATTATGTTATCGCAAACCAGATTCGCTCAGCCTTAACTGAACCCAAGCTTGTGGGGTGTCCTGACATACGTTTTTGGCCATTCTTAAACGATTGTAAGTGGTTCCAGGCGTGTAGGGCTTAACAAATTTAGTTAAAGATCAGCTGGGAGCAATGAAGTGGATCTGGGTCATTAAAGGGAAAATAAGGCCCAAAGAAATCTACATTTTTAGACCCTAGGGGTCATTATTTAAAAAGTTTTGTTTCGAAATTTCTAAGATCTTGATATACAGAAGGAAGAACCTGTTATGAAATCAACGTTTTAGGGTAGAGCACGAAATCGAAAAATGGGATAATTAAAGGCATGGGAATCTTTTCCTTTTTGTTCATAACTTTTTCTTTGGAAAAAAAGTTTTTATAGGATGTTTATGTGATTTTGTACAAGCATTTCAATGTCTTTTATAACATAATAAAATTTTGATAAAGACGCAATTAAAAATCGTTTCCTTATTGTGAAAACATGGATATAAAATATTCATAGGGAAAACATCGTGATTTTAAGATTTCATAGATCTTGCACAACAATGAAAGTTCGTCACTTTGTGGTGCCAAATTTGGTATTCGACGAAAATCAAGGAGAGGCGATCACGACTAGGATTAGATCGATGAGGATTAATTGTCGTAGAGGGTGGCCTTTCTTAAAAAAAAAACGGATCTGGGCTTTTATATGACACCTGACAATGCGGGCCACGAAGTGACATTTTATACTTAGAAACATGTTCTGTAAATAGTGGTTCAAGGTTTATGTTGAAAAAGATTTTGATGGAGTTTCAAGGGTGATAGGGGTAAAAGTAATTTTTTAGGCGGGGTTAGAGTCGTTTAAACACCGGTTGCTTGGGGAGGAATTCGTTCGACAATCTTTTCCATGTTGTGCTACACAGCTGGGACCACTTCCTATCGTTTTAGAATGGGCAAAAACGTATCTCGGGACACCCCACACGCTATGGCTCAGTTGAGGCTGAGCCAATCTGGTTGTCTAAGCGCTGTAAAACGTGGCTACAGTGACCTAAGCTATTTTTGATGGTAGCTATATCTTGTTGGGTGTCTAGGCATATGTTTTCGGGGTCTCTGAATCGATTAGTGGTGCTTAAAAGGGTGTAGGTCGTACCATTCTGCTCAAATTCACTCAAAACACCTATTCTAGGTAGAGCTACACGTCTGGGACTACTGCCTACGGTTTTAGAATGGCCAAAAACGTATCTTAGGACACCCCACACGCTTGGGTTCAGTTGAATGTATTGGCTCTTTTATGCTAGTGCATTGGATCTTTTTATGCTAGTATATTGGCTCCTTTTGATGCTAGAATGTTGGCTCATTTTATGCTGCATAGTATATTGACTCCTTTCATTCTAGTACATTGGCTCTTTTTATGCTAATATCTTGGCTCCTTTTTATGCTAGTATGTTGGCTCATTTTATACTACATAGTATATTGACTACTTTTATTCTAGTATGTTGTCTCATTTTATGCTACATATTGACTCCTTTTACTCTAGTATATTGGCTCTTTTTATGCTAATATCTTGGCTACTTTTTATGCTAGTATGTTGGCTCCTTTTTATGCTAGTATGTTGGCTCTTTTTATGCTAGAATATTGGACTTTTTATGATAGAATATTGGCTCTTTTTATGCTATTATATTGGCCCTTTTTATTGCAGTTTATTGACTCTTTTATGGTTGTGTATAGGCTCTTTTTAAGCAAAAATATTGGCTCTTTTTATGCTAGTATATTGGCTCCTTTTGATGCTTGAATGTTGGCACATTTTATGCTACATAGTATATTGACTCCTTTTATTCTGCTACATTGGCTCTTTTTTTTATTGTTTAGGCTCTTTTTATGCTACATAGATTATTGACTCTTTTTATGCAAGTACATATGCTCTTTTTTGCTAGAATAATGGCTCCTTTTTGTGCTCGTATATTGGCTCTTTTAACGCTAGAATATTTGCTCTTTTTATGCTAGAATATTTGCTCTTTTTATGCTAGAATATTGGCTCTCTTTATGCTCGAACATTGGCTCTTTTTTATGCTACATAGCCTATTGGCTCCTTTCATACGTAGTACATTGGATGATTTTAGGGATTTCTTTTCGCCCTTTTTCATGTTAGTATATCGGCTCTTTTATGCTAGTATATTGGCTCTTTCAGTAGGTACTACCAGTTCTGGCTCTTTTAATACTGCCAATTCTGGCTCTTTTTATCTCCTTTTTAAATTGAGGCGCTCCGAATACGAAGGGCGAACTCGACAAAACGTAGTTTCGAGATATTCGCATTTTAAAGTTTTCTGTTAAGGGCGAACTCGACAGAATAGTCACTCTCTGGAATTTTCGTGGCGAGATTTTAGAATCATCATAGAATCATCATAGAATCATAGAGAAAAGGGTTTTTTAAAAATCACCAAATCTCGAAAAGAAAAAAAAAATTAAATAAAAAAGGTTGAGAGTAGAGCTTTGCCGCATATCGGTTTTTACGTATTTTAAAGGGAAACTCAATATAAAAATTACATGGGTGTGTTCTTCAAAAGGTCTAGAATCTGAAAATGAAAAAAAAAAAATTTGTCCGATGTCGAGTTCGCCCTTCGTATTCGGAGCGCCTCAATTAATGTATTGGCCCGGAGAGCTGAAAATCTCTTTTTATTTGAGTTCTAGGTTTTACGACCTAAAAAAAAACCCTTTAAATTTTTTTTCAGGAGTAGCAAAAATAAACCCTTTTCAAGATATATTTTATTTCCTACGGTATTATATGCCACAATATCTGCGTCTACCCCTCAAAATCATCAATTCTTTAAAGTTCGCTGCGCCTCCCGGGAAAATCTCGTAAAAAGCGGTTTAGTTTACATTTTACTGCATTTAATTTAGAGAAAGAAGAGTTAAAATGTTGACTTTATTACAAGATAAAACAATCATTCATGATTTTAAGTGAACGTAGACAAGTTTCTGTTGTACCGTAAAGAATTTTTAAGACTCAAGGGTGGTGTACGGATATAAAATAAGAATTTATTTCCTGTTTCGAGTAAAAATGGAATGGGACGCTCCCTTTATGTACGTATAAGGGGTAATAAAGTCTTATGTTGAGAAGTTGACTAGACCACCCAAACGGATCTATTTGCATACCCTAAGTACCCAAGGTGGGGACTCTTGGATGCAATCCTTTTTCTTCCAAATTGAAATTGGAAAAAAAGTAAGATTTTAGAAAGCTATTTTGAGGTCATACCCCTAATAGATTTTCGACAAGCAATAGACGTTAATCGATCGTAATTGTGCGTACATTGAAATTTACCTCTCCCACTTTCCTTTACGACCTTTTGATGCAGACTATAAAAGCGTTTGAGCTTTTTCATAGAGCGAAATTCTTTATTTTTTTATCCTCTTAGAACATTTTAAAATGTTAAATTATTCAAAAAATATCCACAGGACAGATTTAAAACCAATTACTTTAGTTTTTATAGTCTGAAAAAATTTTACGTACAATAAAATTTGTGCTGTAAAATTGAGAATAATAAATGAGTAGCCTACGCAAATTCTTTAAAAATAGAAATAGATTTTCTGAAACATATCTAGCTAAAAGATAGATTTTTTTCCCATCTTCGGAGAGAGAAGTAATTTTACGGCTCCTTTCACACCAGATTTTGGCTCATTTTACAGCTCCTTTACACTAGTATTTCGGCTCATTTTACAATTTACACTAGTATTTTAGCTCATTTTACGGCTCCTTTACAATAATATATTTGCTCTTTTGTTCTCCTTTCGCATTATTACTTTGGCTCTTTTGTATGCTTCGTGGAGGTAAAATGGAGAAACGTAGATTTTTTAAACGCAAATATGAGAGAGAAGTAATTTTACGGCTCCTTTTACAGCAGTATTTTGGCTCATTTATGGCTCTTTTAACATTTTGGCTAATTTTACGGCTCCTTTTTACATTAGTATTTAGGCTCATTTATGGCTCTTTTAACATTTTGGCTCATTTTTCGGCTCCTTTTTACATTAGTATTTTGGCTCATTTTACGGCTCCTTTTTACATTAGTATTTTTTCTCATTTTACGGCTCCTTTTTACATTAGTATTTTGGCTCATTTTACGGCTCCTTTTTACATTAGTATTTTGGCTCATTTTACGGCTCCTTTTCACATTAGTATTTTGGCTCATTTTACGGCTCCTTTTTTCATTAGTATTTTGGCTCATTTTACGGCTCCTTTTTACATTAGTATTTTGGCTCATTTTACGGCTCCTTTTTACATTAGTATTTTGGCTCATTTTACGGCTCCTTTTTACATTAGTATTTTGGCTCATTTTACGGCTCCTTTTTACATTAGTATTTTTTCTCATTTTACGGCTCCTTTTTACATTAGTATTTTTTCTCATTTTACGGCTCCTTTTTACATTAGTATTTTGGCTCATTTTACGGCTCCTTTTTACATTAGTATTTTGGCTCATTTTACGGCTCCTTTCATTCTAATATTTTGGTTCTTTTTACGGCTCCTTTACACTAGTTTGTTGGCTCATTTTACGGCTCTTTTTACAGTAATATTTTGGCTCATTTTACGGCTCTCCTTTTACACTAATATTTTGGCTCATTTTACGGCTCCTTTAAACTACAATTTTGGCTCTTTTTAAGGCTCCTTCGCATGAGTACTTTGGCTCTTTTATATGCTTTGTGGAGGTAAAATGGAGACGTCCGGACGGCCACAGGACAAACTAAATACATAGACCCCTTGTCAAATTGACCCCACGGGGTCTGGAAGGCCCCCCTAATCGAGGGTACCACACAACATGCCTTTTAAGAAAGTTAAAAAAATATTCAAAGAGAAGTTGAAGTCTTCATTTTATGTTTACCTCGATATTTTTTATGCACCTTTTAAGGTAAAATCCTGGTTTTTAAACAAAAAATGGTACAAAAACGACAACTTAAAAATTATTCATGACCATATCAAGTGAGATTTTACAAGCTCCACTGAACTACATATATATAAAAAAAAGTAAAACATTGAAAAATTGTCAACTTAATAGTCGACATAAGTTTCACTACTTTTACGTCGTTTCCTGGTTCAAAACCCTCCCGTTAAAGATAAAACACGGACTCAACTCGTAGGTACACTTCCCCTAACATTTCTCAAATGAATAATTCATCAAATATTCTTTTTCTTGTATTAAACTATTTAAATATTGATTGGTTATTAATCTAGTAAAAGTTTCGTAATCGGGGTCTCGCTCAACCATTTTTGGGCCTTCAAATACTATTAACGACCCTTTCGAACATAACCGTTATTTAATTAATTCATACTGAGAACACTATCATCCGTGTATCGTCGATTAAACCATATTATATCCCTCATAAATTTATAAATATTTTTTCCAAATAAGTTTTAAAAGTTGTTATACTTATTAATTAAATACGTTCCAATTTGTGGTCTCAACTCAATTTTTCTAAAATCGGACACGATGTTCTGGTACTTTTTTAAGGACCTTAACTACCAAATTCTGAACAAACGCAATAAATACACCAAATCCATAAGCTATATCCCCGTTTTATCCGTTTTAAACAGGCTTTGCCTGAGCCATAGTGTGTAGGGTGTCCCGAGATACGTTTTTGGCCATGCTAAAACCGTAGGAAGTACTGCCAGCCGTGTAGCTCTACCAGGCACAGGTTTTTTGAGTGAATTTGGCCAGAATGGTACGACCTATCCGTTTTTAAACACCACTAATCGATTCAGAGACCCCGAAAACATATTCTTAGACACCCAACAAGGCATAGCTACCATCAAAAATAGCTTAGGTCACTGTTGCCACGTTTTATGCAGCATTATGCTATCGTAAACCAGATTCGCTCAGCTTCAACTGAACCCAAGCGTGTGGGGTGTCCCGAGATACGTTTTTGGCCATTCTAAAACCGTAGGAAGTACTGCCAGCCGTGTAGCTCTACCAGGCACAGGTTCTTTGAGTGAATTTGGCCAGAATGGTACGACCTATCCGTTTTTAAACACCACTAATCGATTCAGAGACCCCGAAAACATATGCCTAGACACCCAACAAGGCATAGCTACCATCAAAAATAGCTAAGGTCACTGTAGCCACGTTTTATGCAGCATTATGCTATCGTAAACCAGATTCGCTCAGCCTCAACTGAACCCGAGCGTGTGGGGTGTCCTGAGATACGTTTTCGGCCATTCTAAAACCGTAGAAAGTAGTCCCAGACGTGTAGCTCTACCTAGAATAGGTGTTTTGTGTGAATTTGAGCAGAATGGTACGAGCTATACCCTTTTAAGCACCACTAATCGACTCAGAGACCCAGAAAACATAAGCTTAGACATCCAACAAGGAGCCAAGATATTGGCATAAAAAGAGCCAATATACTAGAGTAAAAGGAGTCAATATGTAGCAGAAAATGAGCCAACATACTAGCGTAAAAAGAGCCAACATACTAGCATAAAAAGGGGCCAAGATATCATTATAAATAGGAGCAAAATATTAGCATAAAAAGAGCAAATGTACTAGAATTAAAGGGGACAATGTACTATGTAGCATAAAATGAGCCAATATTCTAGCATCAAAAGGAGCAATTATACTAGCATAAAAAGATCCAATATACTATCATAAAAAGAGCCAATATTCTCTCATAAAAAAGCCAATATACTATCTTAAAAAGAGCCAACATGCTAGCATTAAAAGGAGCCAAGATATTAGCATAAAAAGAGCCAATATACTGGTCAATATACTATGTAGCATAAAATGAGCCAATATTCTAGGATCAAAAGGAGCCATTATACTAGCATAAAAAGATCCAATATTTTTTCTTAAAAAGAGCCTATACACATCCACAAAAAGAGCCAATACACTACAATAAAAAGGGCCAATATAATAGCATAAAAGAGCCAATATTCTGTCATAAAAATGCCCAGATACTAGCATAAAAGGAGCCAACATACTAGCATAAAAAGGAGCCAAGATATTAAGGAGCAAGATATTAGCATAAAAAGAGCCAATGTACTTGAATAAAAGGAGTAAATATTTGTACTATACACATAGCATAAAATGATCCAATATTCTAGCATCAAAAGGATTCATTATACTAGCATAAAAAGATCCAATACACTAGCATAAAAAGAGCCAATTTTCTATCATAAAAAAGCCAATATACTAGCGTATAAAGAGCCAACATACTAGCATAAAAATGAGCCAATATTCTAGCTTAAAATGGGCAAAGAGAACTCCCAAAAACTTAGGAAAAAGAAGTATTCTCCGTTTTGACATTGTTCTGAAAACTGTCTACGGAGGGTATTACGGTAACAACCTTTTGAGAAAGTTAAAATGATCTAATTTTGATAAATTATTACCTATTTATGACGCTTAAAAGTTAAAAATTAGTATCGATTTATTATGAATATAAAAGAGCCTAGAATCCTAATTATATTTAATAATGGTTTTTGTACATCATTTAGGAAGATTTTTTTTTTAAATTTGAATAGTGGTTGACTCCAGGTTACACAACATGAAAAAAAAAGTAGTGAATTGTGTAGGAAGATAATGAGGGGAGAGATCTTTCAAAAGTATTTTTAAAACAAGAAAAATGGAGGCCTGTAGGGGGATTTGCGATGAGAACATCTGGATAAACAAAAATTTCAAGGGTCCCGTTTGTGGACGTCTTTTAAGTTCAATTAAAAAGACCGAAGGGAAAACAACGATTGAGTAGTTTGTAAAATTATAGACGGTCGGACGCTTCGTTGTTTTTACAACTTGTTCTCGATAAACATTGAGGGAAAAACACATCAAAGGCAATTCTTCAAAACATTGTTTTTACTTCTTTTTCGTTTATTTATCTTCCATCCTCAATTAAATAAAGATTGTGGAAATAATAGCTTTAAAGAGGATTCTCTTTTTCACTAATTTGACATTTTTGGTCTACTGCTTTGGTCATCTCAGCATTTTATGGTAAAACGATAATTTTGAAGGAGCCAATATTCTAGCATAAAATGAGCTAACATTCTGTCATAAAAAGGAGCCAATATATTAGCATAAAAAGAGCCAACATACTAGCATAACATGAGCAAAATACTAGCATGAAAGGTGTCTAGATTTGTATTAGCATAAAAAGAACCAATATACTTGATTTAAAGGAGTCAATATACTGTGTAGCATAATATGAACCAACATACTAGCATAAAAGGAGTCAAGATATAAGCATAAAAAGAGCCAATATACTAGCATAAAAGGAGTCAACATACAAGCATAAAAATGAGCCAAGATGTTAGCATAAGAAGAGCCAATATACTAGAATAAAAGGAGTCAATATAAGTAAGTAGGTATGTAGCATAAATGAGCCACTATCATATCATAAAAAGGAGCCAATACAGCAGCATAAAAAGAGCCAATAGTCTAGCATAAAAAGAGCAAATATACTACCATAAAAAGAGTCAACATACTAGCATAAAAAGGAGTCAAGATAAGAGCATAAAAAGAGCCCATGTACTACCATAAAAAGAGTCAACATACTAGCATAAAAAGGAGCCAAGATATTAGCATAAGAAGAGCCAATATACTAGAATAAAAGGAGTGAAGATATTAGCATAAAAAGAGCTAATTTACTAGAATAAAGGGAGTCAATTACTATGTAGCATAAAATGAGCCAACATTCTAGCATAAAAAGGTGCCAATTCATTGGCATAAAAATAGCCCACATACTAGAATAAAAGGAGTCAATATACTATGTAGCTTAACATGAGCCAACATACTAGCATAAAAGGAGTCAACATTCTAGCATAAAAAGAGCCAATATACTACCATAAAAAGAGTCTACATACCACCTTAAAATGAGAGAACATTCTATCATAAAAAAAGCCAAGATATCAGCATAAAAAGGAGCCAAGATATTAGCATAAAAAGAGCCAATATACTAGAATAAAAGGAGCCAAGATATTAGCATAAAAAGAGCCAATATACTAGAATAAAAGGAGTCAAGATATTAGCATAAAAAGAGCCAATGTACTAGAATAAAGAGAGTCAATTACTATGTAGCATAAAATGAGCCAACATTCTAGCATAAAAAGGTGCCAATTCAATGGCATAAAAATAGCCAACATACTAGAATAAAAGGAGTCAATATACAATGTAGTATAACTTGAGCTAACATACTAGCATAACAGGAGTCAAGATATTAGCATAAAAAGAGCCAATATACTAAATTAAAAGGAGTAAATTTACTATGTAGCATAAAATGAGCCAACATTCTGGCATTAAAAGTAGCCAATTTACGAGAATAAAGGAGTCAATATACTATGTAGCATAATATGAGCCAACATTCTTGCATAAAAGGAGTCAATATACTATGTAGCATAATATGAGCCAACATACTAGCATAAAAGGAGTCAGGATATTAGCATAAAAAGAGCCAATATACTATGTACCATAAAAAGAGTCTATATACCAGCATAAAATGAGAGAACATTCTATTATAAAAAAAAGCCAAGATATTAGCATAAAAAGCCAATATGCTACCATAAAAAGCGTCTACATAATAGCATAAAATGCGAGAAAATTCTATGATAAAAAGGAGCCAATATACTAGCATAAAAGGAGTCCACATACTAGCATAAAAATGAACCAAGATATTAGCATAAAAAGAGCCAACATACCAGAATAACAGGAGTCAATTTACTATTTAGCATAAAATTTGAGAACATTCTTGCATAAAATGTGAAAACATTCTTGCATAAAATGTGAGAACATTCTAGCATAAAAAAGAGCCAATTTATTAGCATAAAAAGGAGCCAATTTATTTGCATAAAAGGAATCAAGATATGTATTAGCACAAAATGAGACAATATACTAGAATAAAAGGAGTCAATATATTATGTAGCAAAAAATGAGCCAACATTATAGCATAAAATGAGCCAACATTCTAGCATAAAATGAGCCAACATTCTATCATAAAAAGGAGCCAATAGATTAGCATAAAAAGAGCCAATATACTCAAGGATGGTTAAGTTTAATATACAGATGGTGAAAGTGTGTATAGGATCTTGTAAAACAGAAACGTCATGCAGGCTTAGTATTTGAAGCGACGCGGCTTTTTTTCAATTGTTCCCCTGAGTTTACACAGTGATCAATCTTAAACAAATACACGTGTCTCGATGAAAGGTACACGTGTTTTTTTCAAAGGGTATCATAGTCATAGGTAGCCAGATGTTCATACTTAAAAATATTGATTTTTTTGTTGTTTTTGTTTCAGCAAAAGACTACATGACTTTCGTACCTGCATTAAGATTGAACGATATACCTGAAAATCATCTTTTATCCGGAATTTATTTACCAGGTATGTTTTTATGCTCAAACAAGTTTAAAGTAATTTATTTATAGAACGGTTTATGTGGGAGAGGTTAAAAATGACATGGGAATAACTCGAGAATCGAATTAGGCCGACCTTATACGTCAAAGGGGTATAACTCAAATTGCTACCGGTCTTTTGAAATAGCCTGAGGGATTTTTTTTCTCTCTTTTTTTTTTTTTTTTTTACTTAAAACAAATGAGAAACAACGTTTGAATATTCTGGTTTTACGTTTAGGGACCGCTTCGCCTTAATCGGAATTTGCAAATCCTTACAAGGTCTTTTAGCCACTCCTGTTGACCCTTTCTGATTAAGATTTTCTCCAATTTTTTTTTCTTTATGCGGAACCAATTCTAAATAGCCCAAAGCCACCAATAACTAATGAAAACAGAGCCAATCTACTAGTAAAATGAGTGTTAGACAGCTGTAACGTTTGTAAAAATAAAAGAGCCAACAAAAAAGAGTAATGTCGTTTGTACAAAAAGAGTCTACAGTAATGAGCCATGGCCTTGTTCACAAAAGGAGCCATGACGTCTCTACAAAAAAGGAGCCATGGCGTCTGCAAAACTGGAGCCATGACATCTCTGCAAAAAAGGAGCTATCTCGTCTTTACAATAAAGGAGCCATTACGTTTCTACAAATAAAGAGCCATGAGGTCTCTACAAAAATAGGTTCCATAATGTCTGCAAAAAAGGAGCCAAAACCGCCCTACAAAAAAAGGATCCACGACGTCTCTACAAAAGAAGGAGCCAATACTTCTCTACAAATAAAGAGCCATGATTTCTCTACTGAAAAGGTTCCATGACGTCTCTGCAAAAAAGGAGCCATAGCGTCTGCCTAAATGAAGCCATGACTTCTGCTAAAATTGAGCCATAACGTCTGCAAAAATGGAGCCGTGACGTCTCTACAAAAAGGTTACATGACGTCTCTGCCAAAACCAGCCATCACGTCTCTAAATAAAGGAGCCATTACGTTTCTACTGATAAAGAGCCATGAGATCTCTACAAAAATAGGTTCCATGACGCCTCTGAAAATATGGAGCCAAAACCTCCCTACAAAAAAAGGATCCAAGATGTCTCTACAAGAAAAAGAAGCCATGATGTCGCTACAAAATGGGAGCCATGACGTCTCTATCAAAAAGGTGCCATGATGTATCTGCAAAAATAGGTGCCATGGCGTCTGCAAAAATGGAGCTATAACGTCTGCAAAAAAGGAGCCATTACGTTTCTACTAATAAAGAGCCATGATGTCTCTGTAATAATAGGAGCCATGACGTCTGCAAAAATGGAGCCAGGACGTCCGTACAAAAAGGAGCCATGGGGTCTCTACAAAAAAAGGTTCCATGGCGTCTCTGCAAAAAAGGAGCCATTCGTCGCTACAAGAAAAAGGAGCCATGACGTCTCTACAAAAAAGGTGCCATGATGTCTCTGCAAAAATAGGAGCCATTACGTCTGCAAAAAAGGAGCCATGGCGTCTGCAAAAATGGAGCCATAACGTCTTTACAATAAAGGAGCCATTACGTTTCTACTAATAAAGAGCCATGAGGTCTCTACAAAAAAAAGTTCCATGAGGTCTCTGTAAAAAAGGAGCCAGAACCTCTCTACAAAAAAAAGATCCACGAAGGCCCCACAAGAAAAAGGAGCCATGATGTCGCAACAAAATTGGAGCCATGACGTCTCTACAAAAAAGGTGCCTTGGCGTCTCTTCGAAACAGGTTCTATTACGTCTCTGCAAAAAAAGCAGCCAAGGAGTCTGCAAAAATGGAGCCATGACGTCTCTACAAACATGGAGCCATGGCGTCATTACAAAAAAGGAGCCATTATGTCTCTACAAAAAAGGTTCCTTGACGTCTCTGCAAAAAAGGAGCCATAACCTGTCTACAAAAAAGGATCCACGACGTCCCTGCAAAAAAAGGAGCCTTGGCGTCTTCAAAAATGAGCCATGACGTCTCTTCAAAATAGGAGCCATGACGTCTCTACAACAAAGGTGACGTCTTTGCCAAAAAGGAGCCATGGCGTCTACAAAAATGAGCCACGACGTCTCTGCTCTCTGCAAAAAAGCAGCCATCACGTCTCTGCAAAAAAGGAGCCAAAACCTCTCGACAAAAAAAGGATCTACGACGCCTCTACAAGAAAAAGAAGCCATGATATCGCTACAAAATAGGAGCCATGACGTATCTACGAAAAAGGTGCCATGGTGTCTCTGCGAAAAAGGTTCCATTACGTCTTTGCAAAAAAAGGAGCCAAGGAGTTTGCAAAAATGGAGCCATGACGTCTCTAAAAATAAGGAGCCATGACGTCTCTTCAAAAAAAGAGCCATAACCTGTCTACAAAGGATCCACGACGCGACGTCTCTAAAAGAAAAAGAAGCCATGATGTCGCTACAAAATAGGAGCCATGACCTCTCTACAATAAATGTTCCGTGACGTCTCTGCCAAAAAGGTGCCATAGCGTCTGCCTAAATGAGCCATAACGTCTCTGCAAAAATGGAGCCATTGACGTCTCTACAAAAAAGGTGTAATAACCACTCTACAAGAAAAGGAGCCATAACCACTCTACAAAAAAAGGAGCCATGACGTCTCTACAAAAAAGATGCCATAATATCTCTGCAAAAAAAATGAGTCTACCAAAAGGGCTCTACAAAATAGAATCTTGTACAAAAAGAGCCATAAATGAGCCACGATTTCAACCGTTAAGAAAATTAAATTTCCTTTGTCCAGGCTAAATTTCAAATGAGCCTACTCCGGGCTCAGTCCGAGCTTCTACATCAGATTCCCATTTGCAAGCAATAATTTTAAAACGCCCCCATATTTTTTATGGTATAAAAAGTCGGCATTTCTTCAATTCTTAAAAATCGTTTTTATGGTTAGCACACGTACAAACGATCTGTTTTCCGTATAAAAATTTAACTGAGATTAACTTGAAATATTCACATGCAATTTCGTAGACGTTTTTCAAAGTGGGGGAGAAAAGAGTTTCGTGCTCCTAATCCATCTTCTGGAACTAATCCAGGAAAGTGCATTTCGGAGCAAACGCCCTTTCGTTTAAACGTCCCGAGAAGGCAAATAAAACTTGAAAAACAAACAATTTCGATGGGAGGAAGTTAGAAAATGTTTTATGTCGAAATTTAATTTATTTTTAATTGTTTACAGGTTGCCACGATAACCAAGAGAGAGCGATAATCGTCTACGAATCCGAACAGGTTGAGAGGTACAAATTAACTCCGTCAGATATCGCCAGGCTCATTCACTACCTCACGCAAATACCACGAAAGTATGTTAATTAATTATTTATTAATGACCTAACCAATATAAATTCTAACCTATCATTTACTTTTACTTTCTTTGATGATTTTTGAAAATTTTTATGAATGATGAGTGCCCGTTGATTGACGAAGTTTAGATTAGCGTTTCGTGACAAAGCAGCCAAATCTCTTGAAAAAAAAATCTACCACTTTCTATCTTTTAATTGATATCTCCCACTTAATTCATAAAAATTACAAATTGTTTTATCTCCTAGTGATAAAAGACGGGGTTACTGGCCGGAAACGTCGATTGCAACGGATGCATTAATGAAAGTCCGCGACGAAATCTCAAAGGGGATAAAAGAGACACAAAAAAAACGATAGTAATCACCGGAAATCATTATTTTTATTAAATTAATCTAGGGAAAAAAATGTTTTCTGACCTTTAGAAGTTTCCTTCATTTTCGCGTAAGTTATGATGAGTACGAAATATTTCTTATCAGTCGAAAACCTAAATTATTAAGCGGTTTAAAATTATAAAATCATTGAATTGTGATACTCTCCACGTCGGGTTTTTGAGGAAGGGTCTTCCAGACCCCGAGGGTCAAATCATTGATCTTTACCGATCTCAACTTTGTCTGTGGTGCCGGCCAGCCGTAGCATTTTCCCGGAACACTTCACGGCCACTGTTTTCAACAGATTTTTACCAAATTTTCTTTAGTCAAACAAGAAACGTGGGCGATTTTTGAATTTCGAAAAAATGGCGGAGATATGCACGTTTGAAATTTTTAAAAAGTGCACTGCGGCCGAACCGTTTGTCCAATTTTCACCAAATTTTAACCAAATACTCCTTATATTTTTTACGAATTTTTGGTGTAATTTACTTTTTTTTCTTAGTAGGGTGAAATTTAATACATCCACCCTTTGCTGAGAGGCATCCTGGGGGCAGAAAGCCCATTATTTCTAACTTCATACTTAGACAAATTTTTCGGGAAAAAAAATCTACAAAAGTTTTTCGAAAAAAAAGGAGGAAAAAACTGCAAATTAAGAAAAAAAACTTTTTAAATTTTTTGACGAAAAAAATTGAAGAAATAACTTTAAAAATCTACAAAAGTTTTTCGAAAAAAAAGAAGGAAAAAACTGCAAATTAAGAAAAATAACTTTTTAAATTTTTTGACGAAAAACATTGAAGAAATAACTTCAAAAATTTTTCGTAAAAAAATCAAAAGTCAAATGTTTTTTTTCTTTTTTTCGAAAAACTTTTGTAGATTTTCAAAAAAAACTCAACAAATTTTTTCGAAAAATGCAAATTTAAAAAAATCAAAATGAACTATGAAAAATTTTTCATTTTTTTTAATTTGCAGCTTTTTCCTTCTTTTTTCGAAAAACTTTTGTCGATTTTTTTCCTTCTTTTTTTCGAAAAACTTTTTTCTTCAATTTTTTTCGTCAAAAAATTTAAAAAGTTTTTTTTTAATTTGCAGTTTTTCCTTTTTTTTTCGAAAAACTTTTGTAGATTTTCAAAAAAAAACTCAACAA
The DNA here is from genome assembly GCA_014119065.1 of Orius insidiosus. NCBI lineage: Eukaryota > Metazoa > Arthropoda > Insecta > Hemiptera > Anthocoridae > Orius > Orius insidiosus. The sequence goes on along the minus strand of JACGAQ010000010.1, from coordinate 601,839 downwards.
ATTTTTCGAAAAATGCAAATTTAAAAATTTTTTAAACAAAAAATTTTTTTTTTATTTTTTGAAAAACAAAACTGCCAATTTAAAAAAAAAAATTGAAAATTTTCGTAAAAAAAGGAGTCCAAATGCATGAAATTATTTTTCCCCTCTTAAAGAAGTTTTACTTCTTTTTTAGTTTTTACTGCATTGTTCCGGGGAAAACAATCAAAACGTAGAATCAGTACTGCCAACGTATCTGTAATATAAACTGAGTAAACAATGTAACCTTCCTGAAGTTTATACTGTATTGTTCCGGGGGAAAACAATGAAAACGTAGAATCAGTGCTGCCAACGTATCAGTAATATAAACTGAGTCTAAATGCTTGAAATTATTCTTCCCCTCCTTTATACTTCCCCCTCGTTAATACTTCCCCTCTTTAAGGAAGTTTAAGGAAGTCTTTGGAAGCTCTTCAAACTAGTACATTTACCTTTTTTAGTTCTGGAAAATACATCTGGGCGGCAGGATGCGGCAAATTGACTTTTCTTTCTTTTTTTCCCCCCATTCCCTTATACTTTCCCTCCTTGGACTTCCCCTCCTTTATACTTCCCCCTCCCTAATACTTCCCCCTCCATTACATAAGTACCCCTCTTTACGGAAGTTTTCGTTGGAAGCTCTTCAAACTAGTATTTTACCTTTTTAGTGCTGGAAAATACATCAGTTCTTGAGGATGCGGCTAATTGTCTTTTCTTTCTTTTTTCCCCCATTCCCTTATACTTTCCCCTCCTTGGACTTCCCCTCGTTTATACTACCCCCTCCTTAATACTTCCCCCTCCATTATACTTCCCCCTTCGTTACAGTTCCCCTCTTTAAGGAAGTTTTCGTTGGAAGCTCTTCAAACTTACTAGTTTGAAGGTAAAAGTACTCTTTTACCTTTTTTAGTGGTGGAAAATACATCTGGGCGTGGGGATGCGGCAAATTGTTTTTTTATTTTTTCCCCCCCATTCCCTTATATATACTTTCCCCTCCTTAATACTTCCCCCTCCATTATACTTCCCCTCCTTAAGGAAGTTTTCGTTGGAAGCTCTTCAAACTAGTATTTTTACCTTTTTAGTACTGGGAAATATATCTGGGCGAGAGGATGCGGCAAATTGTCTTTTCTTTCTTTTTTTTCCATTCCCTTATACTTCCCCTCCTTAATACTTCCCCCTCCTTTATACTTCCCCTCCTTAATACTTCCCCCTCCATTATATACCATTATATACCCCTCCATTATACTACCCCTCTTTTCGGAAGTTTTCGTTGGAAGCTCTTCAAACTAGTACTTTTACCATTTTTAGTGCTGAAAAATACCTCTGGGCGTGAGGATGCGGCAAATTATCTTTTCTTTCTTTTTTTTCGTCGCGCCTTTGACTTGTCGTTTTCCGCGAGTTGTCGTCTGAACCTTTCAAACGGGGATTGATTCACGACCCGTTCATAAATCAGTTTGAAAACCGCAAAACTCTCTCCTATTATCACGTTTCCGACTTCATTTCCCACGTTTTATTTATTTTCTTCGTTCTAACGCATCTTTGAAAGGAAATCGATTATTAATTCGTCCAAAGAAAGTAAATCTGAAAGAAAAGATAAAAAAAAATACTCGTTTTGAGAGATTTCAATTTAAAAGGCAAACATGTAATTTTAGGGAGATTAGCGTTTAATTTGGACCTAAACGCTCTTTTCACTCAATTTTTTGTTTCTAATTTTCAGATGCGAGAGGACTCGAAATGGAATTTGCCTTTTAGTCGTTTCCGAAGTCAATTTGGAAAATCTCGACTACGCCCTCATTCTTCTTTCTGTAAGTTATTATTTATTAATAATTTTTT